>OX411307.1:86164522-86607131 GCA_948150685.1 Rhaphigaster nebulosa | reverse complement strand
GGGAAGACGGAACATCTGGTAGCACAGTGCCCCCGGACAAGATGTTTCGAATGCGGCACCGAATGACACATTGCCAGGCAGTGTCCCTACATGAGCAGACGCGGAGAAGCGAATCGGGCGGAATCCATGGAGGTGAATGCGCAGAGAATGTGGAAGAGGAGCAGAACACCGCCAGAGTCGACAGGGTCATCGGAAACCTCGGAGACAGAAGAAGAGGAGATCGAACTAGGAAACAGAGGAGCTATAGGAGGAAGGAGCGGCAGAAGGAGCGGAGGACGAAGAGCAACGGAGGAGAGGATAGTGAGAGACAACGAATGAGGAAAGTGCGAGCAGAGAGGCAACCACGCGGTAGTGCATAATATAGAGAGTGAGTGTGATGGGTTGCCTATTATCAGAGTCGCGAGAGGAGTACGATGCTTGGTGGATACAGGCAGTTCAAACACAATAATGTGTCGGAGTACGATAGAGGCGTTGTGTGAAGGAGGGAGGATACCCCAGGTACAGGTATGTGGATGTAGATTAATCTCCTTGAATGGCCCATGTAAGATAGAAGGAGAAGTGGGGATAGATCTGAATAGATGGAGAACCGATGGAGGAAGATTGAGGGTGCACGTCGTGGAGAATATGCCTCAGGAATATGGGGGGATAATCGGGTGCGACCTGTTGGGGAAAATGGGGGCGCGGATAAGAAATAAGGACGGGAGATGGATTATTAGGATAGGAACAAAGAAGGACAGTTGTAAGATGGTTCTGAAAAAGGACAAAATTAGAGTCGGGGCAATTAACCGGGAAGACTGGAGACAGGCGTTACGAGGTGAGTACTCAGATGTTTTTTTTTCATGAGGGGGAGATATTGAGTGTAACGGGAAAAACGGTACACGAAATTCCGTTGAACAGGATAGGGTGACGTATGTCAAGGAGAGAAGATATCCGCAAGCTCATATCCGGGAAGAGCTGGAGAGTCTGAGGAAACAAGGCATTATTACGGACAGCACGTCGCCATACAATAGCCCCCTTTGGGCAGTGAAGAAAAAGAGTCCGGATAACGGGAAACGGGAGCAGTATAGGGTCGTGATAGATTTTAGGGTGAAATATCCAATACCGAGGTTCGAAGATATCTTGGATAGTCTAGGAGGAGCGGCCGTGTTTAGCACGCTGGACCTGAAAGCAGGGTACCACCAGATAAAGATGCACCCTAGGGACAAGCATAAGGCGGCGGTTACATTCGAGAGGGGTCATTTCGAATTTACCCGGATGCCGTTTGGGTAGAAAAACGCGCCTATAACGTTCCAGAGACTAATGGACGAGTTTTTGCGGGGACTGGACGAATCGGTCTGCCAGGTCTACATGGATGACCTCTTGATTTTCAGTAAGAATGAAACACAACATATAGAGGATCTAAGATGCGTCTTCGACCGGCTGAGACGATTCTTACTAAAGTTGTTAGTAGAGAAATCTATTCTAGGGCAAAACCAGATCAACTTCCTGGGGCATATAATATCGAAGGAAGGAGTACGACCCGATGCGCGAAAAGTTGAAGCTATTCAAAAGATGGCAATCCCAACGGACGTGAAGGGAATAAGGAGGCGCAGGGAACGCTGAATTATTATCGACGGTTCGTCCCGGAGATGGCGGGATATTTAGTACCCCTTAATAACCTTCTGAAAAAAGAGAGCAAAGTTTCGATAACTCCCGCGATTGAGGACAATATTCGAAGGTGTATGTTGCGATTACAGGAAGAGCCGGTACTTGCGTTCCCCGATTTTTCGAAAGCATTCACCATCACCATAGATGCGAGCGAATACGCGTTGGGGGCGGTCCTGTCGCAGGATGGGAAACAGGAGGAACAACCAGTGGCGTATGCCAGAAGACGCCTCACGGAGACGGAAGCGCGTTAGAACGCGAACTGTCGGGTACTGTGTGGGTGGTCGAGCACTTTAGGTCTTATGTGTTCGGGCGGAAAATTAAGGTCCAAACGGATCATCTACCCTTACTGTGGGTAGGAAAATTGAAAGAATCATCGGCAAAAGTTACCCGCTGGTAAGAGTTTTTGAGCCAATACAACATGGAGGTGGCGTATAAACCAGGAAAAGAGAATATTGTGGCCGTTTGGTTATCCCGAGCGTTGCAGGTCAATGTGATAGAGACAGAAAGAGGAGAACATTCCGGAGAAATACAGAGATTCGTAAGGGAATGGACGCGAGGGTGAAGGGGACCAGAGTCAGGGAAAGCGGAAGGAGAAATTAGGTCGACTGGAGAAGAAAGTTGTACGGAAGAAAGTCCAACGGATATGGAAGAGATGGAGGAGATCATCAATGACAAGAAACGTCAGATTATCTGGAAAACCCGGGCATCGGGGTTGATGAAGGTAGATTACTCGAAATATGGCAAATATAGTATCAACACGATATGGTCACATCCGGGAGTAAGCGAGGAGCAGATTTGCAGGGCCCTGAAAGACGTGTCCAGATATTTATCCACCCATTATTTGTATGTGGGAAATGTATCGGTCTTGGAGAAGATAAAGCGCTTATGGCGGACCGAGAAAATTGGAATCGATAGGACGTTCGTCAGGTGCAGGCTCATGATGGAGACGATACGGGACCCAGAACAGCAGGAGGTTAATCTGGCCTATCACCAGGGGAAGACGAATCACCGAGGAGTAAACGAGACATTGCAAGCATTGAAAAGGAAATACTTCTGGGAGAAAATGCGGACGACGGTAGAGGGGGTGTTAAGAACATGTGTAGTGTGTCAAACTACGAAATATGATCGCCACCCTCCAACCGGAAAGCAAGAAGAGGCGACGACACCAAGTGCACCATTAAGTGATCTGCATGTGGATACTTTCACGTGGAAAGGGTTCAAATGGGTCACAGTGCTAGACATATTTAGTAAGTTAGCGATGGCATATTCGGTACAAGACCGGTCGGTAGAAGCTGTGATCGCGGCTCTACGAACATGGTTCCAATTCTATGGGATATCGCATACGATCTCTTCCGATGGAGGGAGAGAATTCGATAACGAAAGTCTGCGAAATGAGATGAAGGCATTAGAGATAGCTTGGCATATTAACACCCCAGGACACCCCAAGAGTAGGAGAGGGATAGAGAGGTTGCACAGTACGCTGGGAGACCAATTGCGAGTTTTCCACGTAGACAAGGGGTTGGAGGCAGATTTCGCGATGCCAAAGGCGGTAGCAGCATATAATCATTCTATGCATATGGCTACAGGATTTTCCCAGTTTGAAGTACTCTTCGGACTTCGAGAACGGCGAAGAGACGGAGGGAGCACGGCAGTAGACGAAAGGATGGCAGAGAGATTAGTCAGCAATAGGGCAGCGCTCGTAAAAATGTGGGAGAAAGTACACAGGAGGATCGCTGCGAAAAAGAGTAAAAGGGTGGCACGGGAGAATATCCGGGTAAGGGATAGGATGGAGGCTGTTATAGGAATAAGGACTGTCGTTTATCGAAAATTGTCATCGAACAGAACTAAGGAGGCGGTACGTTATGAGGGACCATTCAAGGTGATCGTGATACGCGAACACAATGTAGTGACCATCCAGAGTATCAAAGAACCCAGGAAACGGAGAACCGTTCAAATAGAACAATTAAAGATTCCGGTGGGGGAGCCCAGACAATCCTGATAATGGCATGGGTATCCTCTTTTCTACGAGATCAGATTAGGTGCATTAAGGAATAGTTTATTTTCGTTTTTCGACAGATGTCGATTTCATGAGATGTTCATTATTACTTTTTGTACAGTAGTTCATAAGTTTAGATATAAGAATTTTGTATTTATTTTTATTATTGTAGTATGTTTCATATTTTTGGGTGTTTACATGGCAGAGTATTATTTCTTTTTGTTTGTTTGTTTTGTTGCGTGTAGGTTCAGAGTGTACTATAGGAGTGAAGTTAACGAAACGTGTTCGTAAACTGGCAGGAGGGAGTTAAGGTACACAGTGTAACTATATACAACTTAATCCTAACCTTAATCCACACTCTAAGACTATATATAGAGGATTACTAAGACAATAAAGCCAGAGTTTTCTCAACAAGCGTATGTGTCATTTCGTTGCCTTATTTCCCTTTTTTTTTATCTCAAGTTACCGGAACGAACATAAGTGGTGCCGAAAACCGGGAGATTATACTCGGAATAGAGAGTTGTTTTTTTTTCTTCATCTTTTTTCTCTCTTACTGTTCTTTTCTCGCTGTTCGCGTCTGTTTTTTTTTTTTCTGGGCTGACCGGGACAAGTGAGAAGATCACAAAATGACAGACGAGATAGTACAGCCGGCAACCTGAATACTGCCACTGGACACCCCAGCGTTGCCGACGGAAGCCATAGCGGCGGCGCACGCGAACTTATATATAAGTTCTATCGAGTTATATATATATATATATATATATATATATATATATATATATATATATATATATATATATATATATAAGTTAAGCGATGTGACACAAAAAATAATAAAAAAAAAGAATGAAAAGGTTGAAAATAAAACTCACTATTCGACTTCTGAAAACATACTGATTTATTCTCTCTTATATAATCCTCCTTTTATATCTTCTACAATGTTTATGTTTAGCATTTATCGTATTAGAAGTAATACTATCCTACTCCCACTCATAACTCCCCCCTGCCAGTTTCCGAACAGTCCTCGGAAACTCTTAAAAGAAGAAAAAAAAAAAGAAAAACTAAAATCTTATAAACTAACACAATAGCAGAAATAAATAATAAATACTCACAACTTTTATAATTCCAATGATTATGTACAAAAACCAAAAAAGAATCTTATACATCACTATGATATATATACAATAATAGTAATACTAATGAAACAATAAAGAAAGAAAATCGACCTCCGGTCTAATGTCCTCATATTTATACATAAATTAGAAAATAAATGTAACAATACATGTAAAAAAAAATTATCAAATCTACCATTAACAATATTACATGTTCCCAAGGGAGGATACTCCAGTAAATTACCCGACCGGCGATTCCGGTGCTGGTATCTTAAATTGTTCAATATGCACAGTCCTCCGCTTGTGCGGATTGGCAATACTCTCAATCGTAACCACGTTATGCTCTCGGATAACGATCACTCTGAATGGTCCTTCATATCGCGATAATCTTTTCCCTCTGTTAGACCCAATTTTTCGGTATACGATTGTTCCGATTTTCACTCCCCCCATCGCGTCCCGCACCGACAAATTCTCCCGCGTTACCCTCTTGACTTTCTCGGCTCATAACTTACTTCGGATCTTTTTCCAAATAGTTCGCATTTCCATGCGGTTTGCCACCATCTACCTCTCGTCCTCCGTCATCCCTCTAAAATCCCTCCGATGTTCCCTCAGACCGAAGAGTATCTCAAACGGTGAGAATCCCGTGGCTGCATGGATAGAATGATTATAAGCGACGATGGCCGTGGCCATGGCAATATCCGGTTCCAGCCCCTTCTCTCCTTGGTACACCCGCAGATGCTCGCTTAGGGTACTATGAAGGCGGCTCGATACATCCTCTGCTTTTAGGGTGTTCAGGCGTGTTGAAGTGCCATATTACGTTTAGGATGCGCATCTCCTCCCGAATGGCTGCGTTGTCGAACTCTCCGAAGACCGCCGTTCGAAGAAATTCTTCCTGGGACCCCGTAAAATTCGAACCATCGCTACAATTCTCCCAGTACCGCGTCTGCTGATCTTTCCTGCACTTGGTATGCCATTGCGGCTTTGCTAAATAGATCCACCATCGTCACCCATTTGTATCCTCTCCAAGTGAATGTATCGATCTGGACATCTATGAGGGGTGTTTCTGCTGTGTCTGTTTCTTCCTGTATGGCTTTTGGTGGGTGTCGATCATATTTTGTGCGTAGGCACACTTCACAAGTCCCGATGATCTCGCTTACTGTCTTTTTCATACCCCACCAGAAGTATCTTCGTCTTAATGCGACTAAAGTTTCAGAAATCCCGCGGTGGTTCGTTTTTCCTTGGTGGTGTGCTAAGGTCACTTCTTTTTGGCGTTCCATCTCTCGGATTGTCTCAACCATACGCTTGCAGCGAATGAAACTGCGGTCTACACCAATCCTTTCCGACCTCCATACCCTTTGAATCTTTTCCCAAATGGTGGCGTTCCCCACGTAGATATGATGCATTTTCCCCGGCTTTGATGCATCTTTTAGGACCGTACAGATTTGGTCATCCCCAATCCCAGGTTGAGACCAGACCGTAGTAACATAGGTCGTTCCATATTTCGCGAAATCGATCTTTAACAGCCCCGATATTCGTGTCTTCCAGATAACCTGACGCCTCTTGTCGTTAATAATGTCATCGATTTCCTCCATACTGTCGGGTCTGTCTGCTGTCGAACTCTCATCCGATGGTGTATCATGTGTCCCCATTACTTCACCCCCTTCTCTCTCCGGTGTCCATTCGCTGAGGAACTGACGCACATCCCTCGACGATTCCCCTACTTCTTACTTCTACGCTATCGGACGCTCGCACTAATCCTCGCCTTGTGACAGCACCGCCCCCAACGCGTATTCACTTGCATCCGTCGTTAGTGCGAAAGGCTTTTGGAAGTTGGGGAATGCAAGTACGGGTTCTGCTTGTAGACTTTCCATGCATTTCCGGATGTTATTTTCCATGACCGGCGTTACTACAAGTCGAGCTCCCTTTTTGAGCAGGTTGTTAATAGGAACAAGGCGAATTATTATCGATGTCCGGGACGAACCTACGATAATAATTTAACGTCTCCGAATCCCTTTTACGTCCTTAGGAACCTGCATCCTCTTAATGGCATCCACTTTTGATGCGTCCGGTCTAACTCCTTCTCTAGAGAGAGTGTGGCCTAAAAAATTGATTTGTCCTTGACCTAGCAAGGACTTTTCCTCCGACAGTTTTAGGCCGAATTGGCGCATCCTGTCAAACACTATCCGCAAATGTTCGATGTGCTCTTCCTCGGATCTACTAAAAACTAGAAGATCGTCCATGTATATTTGGCACATTGACTCATCGATCCCCCTCAGGAATTCATCCATGAGCCTCTGGAATGTGATTGGGGCATTCTTCAACCCGAATGGAATTCTGGTGAATTCGTAATGCCCTCTCTCAAACTTAAAGGCCGTCTTTGGTTGGTCACGGGGATGCATTCTGATTTGGTGGTAACCGGTTTTGAGATCAAGGGTACTAAATATTTTCGCTCCGCTCAAGCGATCTAAAATATCCTCGAAACGCGGGATGGGGTACTTCTCATCGACCGTATTTTCGTTAAGCATCCGATAATCGATGACCACCCTATATTTCTCCTCTCCCGCCACTGCCTTCTTCTTCACCGCCCACAGAGGACTATTATGGTGAGGTGCTGTCGATAATGATCCCCTCCCGCTTTAAGTCCTCTAATCCCTCCCTAATATGACGGCGCAGCGCTTGCGGATATCGCCTCTCCTTCACATATGAAACTCTTTCACTCTTTAGCGGGATTTCGTGAACTGTTTTCCCTGTTACTCCTAATATCTCCCCTTCTCGGAAAAATATATCCGCAAATTCCTTCTTCACCATCTCTCTCCAATCTGTTACCCTGTTTATGACCCCTATTCTAGCCTCCGTTCCCTTTAATTTCCCTGTGCATTTGTAGGTTTTTTCTCCTATTCGATTGTTCCAGACTCCCCGTTTGTGTTTCACGCTTGCTCCGAACTGCCCTAGTAAATCACACCCTACACTCGCCAGGTATTTGCGGCTCATACTTTTTACAATGTGAACATTTAAGGCCCCCTTCTTACCGGCCCATCTCCTGGTACCCAACTCCACTTCCCCATCCACCTCGCATGGGCCACCCAGAGTGATCAATTTACATCCGCATTCGCGTGTCTGGAGTGCCCTCTCTTTCCTATACATCTGTTTTATCGCTTTCCTGGTCAATATAGTATTAGAACTCCCCGTATCTATTAAACATTTCACTCCCCTCACCTCAATAATCGGCAACCCGCTCTTATCATTAACAATGTTATTACATACCTCTCTTAGGGTGCGATCGCCTCTCTGCGGACACTCCTCTCAGTAAGCCGCTGTCCTGCTACTCCCCACTCCAGACCGCCTCTGCGCACCTTTTCGGCCCCTATGTCGTTCGCCTCTACTACTCCCTGGTTCTTCACCTTCCGTCTCCGACGTTCCCGATATCTCCGTCTCGTCGCTGGAGGATTCGCTTCTCCTCGTTGCTCCCGACCCTCTCCACATCTTTTGTGTATTTACCTCCATGGGTTCAGGCTTTGGTAGTTGGCTCCTCCTGTATAAATACGGGCATTGCCGGACCATGTGCCCTTCCCCTCCACATCCAAAGCACCTGGTGCGGGGATATTCGGCCACTAGATGCCCTGTTTTTCCACACCCGTGGCACTTTCGTTCCTCTCTTTTCCCACTTCTCCTCTCTTTTCCCACTTCTCCTCTCTTTTTCCACTTCTCCTCTCTGTTCCTGGTCGTCTATCTCGTGCTGCCGGTCTCTCCTTTTTATATCCTTCGGGATCTCTCCTCTTTCCCAAGTCCCATCTCGGACGGTTCCGGCTAGCTTCTGGCCGACGGTAAGTGACCCTACTCCGGGCTGGAGACGGGCTGTCTCCGCTAACTCACTATATCTCGACTCCTCTTCTCTTACGCTCGAGTCCACTATCTCCTGGGCACACTCCAGGAATGTTTTGTCCCTTGGCAATCCATCCCTCCTTCCTGTTTCTCTGGCTAGCTGGACTTTCAGTATCCTGGACAGAAAATCCATTCTCACCTCTACTTGTTCGGTCTCCATTATTTCGCGCAATTTTTCGGTAATTTTGTTGTACCGCGCCAATAATACTGCCGCATATTGTCCATGTGATTGCCCTTGTTTGCGGAACTCTCTGAACATGTGAAGCATGTCTTCTTCTGGGGCCCATCGACCTCCCCCAAATGCCTTTTTTAACCTTTCTTTGACTGCATGCCAGGGTGTCTCTTCATCTGCCTGAATCAAGTTGAGGATGCTTCTTCTAACCCGACACACTAAGGCTGCCCTTAGCCTGGCGGCATCTAATTCTTCGATATCTTTTGCCTCGGACTGGACCTGGATATAGTACATGATCCTGTCCCCTCCTTTCAGGAAGTGGTTCAGCTCCCCAACTTCTCCGTCAAACCTCTCTAACTCACTAATTTCCCTCCTCAAATCGCGAGCATTACTCTTTTGTAATTTCATGCGCTCTAGGAGATTTGCCTCCCTTGCCGCAATGTCTGCACGCGCCAATGTTAGTGTAGTCGTCGGCGGGATTGAAAAATCAGGGTTTGTTAGCCCCTGTGGTTCTAGCGGTGGTTGTGGTGTTGGCTGTGGTTGAGATTCCACCGTGAGCATCGCCGGTCTCAGGATATCGCTTAGTCCGGTCTCGGGCATTTTTCTTCTTTAGTGGACAAAGTTAAACAAGAGAATACAAAAAAAAATTAATTTACCACAGTCCTTCTTTTTCTCTTCGTCCCGGGTTTCGGCACCAGTTAAGCGATGTGACACAAAAAAAAAAAAAAAAAAAATGAAAAGGTTGAAAATAAAACTCACTATTCGACTTCTGAAAACATACTGATTTATTCTCTCTTATAATCCTCCTTTTATATCTTCTACAATGTTTATGTTTAGCATTTATCGTATTAGAAGTAATACTATCCTACTCCCACTCATAACTTTATATATATATATATATATATATATATATAAGTTAAGAGCCAGACCTAGCTAATAATAGAACTTAATCCTACTAGGAATATAAACAACTCCCTAAGAGTATATAAGTAGGATTACTTGGTGAATAAATTCAGTTATTAACCAGCTCTTGTTGCGTTATTATTTAAAAACCTTTATTTTTTTTTTTAAAGTTTTCTTACCCGAACTCGTTAAGTGGTGCCGAAACCCTGGAGCGGAGCGGAGTTTTCGTAGCGGAAGATTTTTTTTGGTTACCGGTCAATCATGAATGGAGAAATGCAGGAGGTCGTACTTCAGACCGGACAGCGAGGAATTCTTCGAGCGCCTACGCTAACGTTACCTAATGATGTTCCGCCTCAACCGACAACCACGCTGGCGCTGGCGCACGCAAATCTTGCCGCGGTAGAAGCTAATGCCATAGGGCGGATAAAATTGAAGAGAGCAAATGCCCGGGATATTAGGTACACTATAGGTGAGCCGGCTTTCCCCAAGAAAAGAGCTTTCTAGAATGTGCACAAGCCATGGTGGATGCCAGCGCCAGGGACGAGGAGGCAAAGTATAGCGGAGAGGTAGAGGTAGGATGGACCAGAGTCCAATTCCGTAGGCCGGAGATGAGTAGAAATCGGCCGCGGTTTGAAGCTAGTAGAAAGAGAGAGGCAGAGAGCAATCGGCGGGAAAGACCTACGAACCGGGACAGGAGACCGGTAATGGAGAGGAAACTTGGTAGGAAGGAAGAGAGGAGGTGCCATGAATGCGGTAAACCAGGAAATCTGGTGGCACAATGCCTCCGGACCAAGTGTTTCGAATGTGGTACGGAAGGGTACATACCCCGGCAGTGTCCGTACATTTATCGTCGAAAAGGGGTGTCTCATGGCGAGCCCATGGAAGTCAACGCGCAGGAGGTGCGTGGAAGAGAAAGGATTTCCAGACGAGCGGGAGCGTCCTTGGAATCGACAGGACTATCATCTGAGACTGAGGACGAGCCAGGTAGCAGCAGCGGCGTGGATAGTCGGAGCGGCCGGGAGTGGCAACGACGTCGGGCAACACAGGCACGAGGATAGCGGCAGGCGATGGCAGGGAGGAAGACTCAGGCTTCGGCAAGAGGAGGGTATCTGCAGAGAGGCGACCGAGCTTTCACGTGTAACACCATTGAAGGTAAGCTCAAATGTTGGTTGCCTATAATTGAGATTCAGAGTGGGGTGAAGTCCCTAGTGGACACGGGGAGCTCGAGCACCCTGTTGTCAAGAACTGCTGTAGAGAACTTATGCCCAATGGGAAGGCGCTTCAGGTTCGAAAATGCGGCTGTAAGTTGCTCACGTTGGGTGGGCCATGTAGCGTGATAGGCGAGGTAAAGATAGGGTTGCGTCAATGGGGAGAAGGACAGGGAGGGGCATCGTCGGGTACTGAGAGTTCGTCGGGGAAGAGACCGGCAGAGATGGAGGAGATCGACGAGATCGTCAATGATAAACCGAGACAGATCATTTGGAAAACCAAAACCGCTGGTCTACTGTCTATCGAATACCTCCGATATGGTCGGTCGCGTATCAATATCATTTCATCGCCACCGGGAGTTCGCGTTGATAGAGTTTGCCAGGCGTTGAAGGATGCTTCTGCCCCAGGCCGCACGCATCATATATATGTGGGCAATGGGACGATTTGGGAAAAGGTGAAGCAAGTGTGGAAAACCGAGCAAATCCTGGATCGCGTTTTTGTTCGCTGTAGGAGGCTGGTGGAAACAGTTAGGGAAACAGACCGCCAAGTAGAATTGACAACTGCATATCATCAAGGCAAAACCAATCATCGGGGAGTCAGTGAGACCCTACAGGCCTTGAAAAGGAAATATTTTTGGGTATGCATGAAACAGACGATACAGAATGTTATTGGGTCTTGCGAGGTCTGCATGTCTACTAAATATGACCGTCATCCACCCCGGGTAGTACAGTAGGAGACACCTACAGGACATAAGCCACTGCGCGAATTCCAGGTGGACACGTTTACATGGAGAGGGTTTCAGTGGATGACGATAATAAGTGTTTAGTAAAATCGGAATGGCACATCCTGTTCAGGCGAAAGCGGCAGAAGCGATTTTAGAGGCCCTGCACACATGGTTTATGGTTTACGGGGTACCGGACTGTATCACATCCGATAAAGGGAGGGAATTCGATAATACGGCGGTGATCGACGAAATGAAAACCCTCGAGGTCATGTGGCATTTTAACACGCCGGGTCATCCGAAGAGTCGGGGAGGGATTGAGCGCTTACACAGCACTCCCAGCGATCACCTCAGGGTCTACCAGGTCGATTAGGGGTTGGCGCCGGACATAGCAATGCGTAAGGCGATAGCGGCTTATCACCACTTTATCCATCCGGCAACTGGATTTTCACCATTCGAGGTCTTGTTTGGGTTGCGCGGACCCGGAAGGGACTATGCGGGGACGGCGGGGGACTCGCCATAGGAACGCGGCATCATTACAAACCAGATACAAGTTCGGTTATGGAGAAAAGTGTGTGAGCGAATTGTTAAAGAGAAACGAACCAGGATAGCGCGGGAAAATGTAAAGGTTAGGGACCGTCTGGGGGACATCAAAATAGGGTCGATCGTATATCGCTGCATTGGGTCTAATAGGGGAAAGGAGACACGGCGTTACGAGGGTCCATTCCGCGTAGTCGTTATCCGGGAGCATAATGTCGTGACCATCGAAAACGTGGGATAGCCCAAATAGAGGGGAACCGTTCATATAGAACAACTTAAATTCCCCTTAGGTGATACATTGGGATCTGGAGCGTCTTCACCTATACGGGCGGGAGACAACTGCGTGTAATCAGTTTTTTTTTTGGATTATTGTATTCAATGAGCATATTGTGTTTTGTATTTTGGCGGTACATATATCGAAGTTTGTATAATTTTTTGTTTATTTGTTTGTAGTCACAGAGTGTATTGTTTCTTTGTATTAAGACTGTATATATTTCAAAGTTGTATTTTGTATTTGTTATTTTTTTTAATATATATTATTATTTTTTGTACTATGTATTTCTTAACTTGTACTTAGGGAGTATCCGTATTGTACAGGAGCGAGTCCTATGAGTTTTCTAATCCGGACTCGTTAAGTTATATATATATATATATATATATAACTTAAGTTATATATATATATATATATATAATATATATTAATTATTATATATATATATATATATATATAATTATATATATATATATAACTTATATATATATATATATAAGTTATATATATATATATATATATATATATATATATATATATATATATATATATATATATATATATATAACTTAACGAGTCCGGGTAAGAAAACTTTAAAAAAAATAAAGGTTTTTAAATAATAACGCAACAAGAGCTGGTTAATAACTGACTTTTTTCACCAAGTAATCCTACTTATATACTCTTAGGGAATTGTTTATATTCCTATTATTAGCTATTGTTTATGTTCTATTATTAGCTATTGTTTTTTTTATAACAATGATAGGGTGTTTTACTAATTATTAAAAAAAATTTCACAGTGTTTTATTTTTAATTTTTTACTTAATACCCTTCTTATGTTAAAAAGTTGAACATGAGGCGTAATGTGACAGAAACAGCGCTAGATACAGGCGGGAAAAGGAGGAATAACGTAGGTAAAATACTCTATGTGAAAGTGTTACCTAAGCAACAGTCAATGGCTTGTGACAGCAGAGAATGTAGAATTAGAAATGACAGGGGTTGTGTAACTTATAATTTAGACTTATCATATTCTAGTGTAACTAGTTCTTTTCCAGATCAGTGACAAACTACCCTATTGATACGCTACAACCCAGAAAACCTATGGCTAGTAAACTAATTCTCGAAGATAGGTTACTAAGTCATGACCTGTTAGAGATTCGGAAGACTACATACGATGAACTTCACGTTCCCAATTAAATTATTAATCTCACGATTAAAACAGGTTTCTCATACCATAAGTCATAAATAAAATGCAACTGATGTATTTCTAGTAATTAGCTCAATGGGCATTGAGCCAAAATATCTAACGCATTATCTGAAAATATACTACCATTGCTCTACGTTATCATTCTACAATGTTACTGTAAGCATTCTTTCGAACCAATAAGAGGTAAAAACAACGAAGACCAGAACATGGAGGAAGAAGCACAAATCATGAGTGGATATTCCAGCCACTGACTGCATTCCAGGGTCAAACTTTAGAAAAGATCTCGGGGTCACTGCAGTTTCATACTTTAAAGTTACTTACGAGTATATAATTGAGTGCGATATATTGGCTTCATCCTACAAAAAAGAATCACTTCGAACCCTTCTTTTTCTTTCGGCTCAACAGGCGCTGATGCTACCCTTCGCCTGCACAACAATTGCCAACCATTTTTCTCGATCTGTCGCTTCTGTGACTGAGATCCTTAGCTGCCGAAGATCTTGTCCTACGCCATCCCTCCATCGGCCCTTTGGCCTACCGCGTAGACGATGGCCATCCGGAACATTTTTGTACACCCTACTGGTCACTCTGTAACCACTCATCCTCATCACGTCGCCAAGCCATTTTAGCCTCTGTATCTTGATGTGAGAGGAGATGCTAATGTCTTTGTAGAGCTGGAACAGTTCGCTATTTTTCCTTCGCCGCCACTGACCATCCTCACACACAGCCCCCAGCATTCTCCTAAGATTTACTCGCTCCAACCTATCAAGTAGGTTGATATTTTTCTTGTTGAGGGTCCATGTTTCTCCACCGTATGTGACTACCGGTCTTATACAGCATAAACTTAGTGGGACGGCTAACAAGCTTGCTTCTGATTAGCCTTGAGATGGAGAAATAGGCTCTATTCCCAGCAGTTATTCTCTTTCTAATCTCTTCTTCCTCTTCTAGGTTATCATTAATAATAGAGCCCAGGTATTGGAAGCTTCTCACTATTTCGAAGGTGTAGGGGCCTTTTTCATAATGATTCTGCCTCTGAGCCTTTTCTTCAATACCATGATCTTGGTATTCTCCTGGTTTACGTGTAGGCCGATCTTTTTTGCTTCAGCATCCATTGCTTCAAAGGCCGTCCTCATGCTCTGCGGGGATCTACTAATAGTGACAACATCGTCAGCATTTGCCAGAACCTGGGTCATCTTGGTAAATATTGTTCCTTCCTGCTCTAGTTCCGCTCTATTGACGATTGCTTGAAGAGCAATATTGAACAGGAGAGGAGCTATTGGATCCCCCTGCCTTAGACCACTTTCAACTTCAAAAGGCTCCGACAATCTAGAACATTTTACTTGGCAGATTGTATTCTCCATTGTGCATTTTACTAACCGTATTAATTTATTTGGTAATCCCACTTCATGCATGGCTACTATGAGCTTACTCCTGACTATTATATCATAGGCTGCCCTAAAATCAATAAATAACATTCAGGTCGTCTGCTGATACTCCTTCATCTTCTCAAAAATTTGCCTAATGGTGAAAATTTGATCAACAGTGGACCTGTTGGGCCGGAAACCACCTTGATAGTATCCCAGTTTCTGTTCTACATATGGCAGGAGCCTGTTGTAGAGGGAAATGGAGAAGATTTTATATGCAGCGCTGAGCAAACTAATCCCTCGATAATTGCTGCATTTTGTCGATTCTCCCTTCTTCTTGTACACGGGCACTACTAGAGGCTGGTTCCGTTCCTTAGGTATGCTTTCCTCTTCCCATATCTGGGCTATCAGTTCCTGCAGCTCCCTGGCAACTTCATGATGCCCTGATTTAAACAATTCTGCGGGTAGTCCATCATTACCGGGTGATTTATTATTATTCAGTTTACGGAGGATGTCTTCAATGTCCTCTATATCGGGTGGAATGGTTTCCAAGTCATTCTTATTTGTATCCAATGGTAACTGTGCATGGTCTTCCTGACAGGTTTTCGCACCTCTGGGGGTTCATCAGACTCCTGAAATGCTGTCGCCACCTTTCTTGTATCTCTTCTTCCAGCATTATCATTTTACCCTGGTCATCTTTGATTAGGTTTCCTTTCCTAGTTGGTTCACCTTTAACATTATTCACCGATCTGCAGAATTAGCGGGATTCGTATTTGTTTTTTGAGTTCTCAATGTCCTCAGTTTGTTTCCTGAATGCCTCCCTCTTCTTGCTTCTAACCAACCTCTTCGCGTGCATTCTGGCATCTTTGTATTCCTTGAAACTTCTCCTTGTTTTCGACTAATCCATATTAATATTTTTACATTCCGTTTCTGGATTGCCCGTTTGCACTCTTCGTCAAAACAACAGTTACGTGGAGGTCTTTTCTTTTATCCACACACTTCTTTTGCAGCATGAGTCAATCCTATCCTAATACATCTCGACCTGTTTTCAATAGTTTCTGAACCTTCACCAACTGGTACGCTCATGACTGACCCAAGACACGTCTCAGCAAGCCTAGCAACCCCTTCTTCCGTCCTGAGGCACTCTGTGTTCCACTTCTCACTCCGGAACATTTGTTTCTTGGCGGCGCATTTTATTTTTTAGTGAAGTTTTATCAGCACTAAGTAGTGATCGGAGTTAACGTCATAACCTCTATAGGATCTTACATCATTCACGCAACTAAAGTTTTTGGTGGATACCAGCACGCGATCAATTTGACTTGCTGAGGTGCCATCTGGAGTGGGCCATGTTTCTTTATGCACTTTTTTATGAAGGAGCATAGTGTTCATAGACTGCCATGGATTTCACGGTTGCAAAACTTACCATCCTGTGTCCATTGTCATTAGTTTTATGATGTAAGCTATGCGCTCCTATGGTTGGTCTCAGGTCCTTTTCCTTCCCAACTTGAGCATTAAAATCTCCTAAAATGATTTTCATGTTATAACTGGGACAGGTACTATAAGCAGCTTCCAATGGTTCATAGAATATATCTTTCTCCTCTTCATCCTTCTCTTCTGTGGGAGCGTGAACACAAATCAAACTAATGTTCCTGAACTGACGTCTAATGCGTAGTTTGCATAGTCTCTCATTAATTGGTTGGAAGTCAAGGATTGCGGATTTTCTTCTATTCGAGACCATAAATGCTACTCCAAATTCGTATCTGTTTTCACTTCCACTATTTAGCGTTATAAAGTCCTTTCCTTTAATATCATCCTTTCCAGTCCATCTCATCTCTTGTATGGTCAAAATGTCCAAGCAGCCCTTCTGCGACAGATCCGTAAGCTCCTTAAGAGCTCCAGCTCTAAATAGGGTTCGTACATTCCATGTGCCGATTTTGCATGTCCATTTCCGAGGTCCATGTCGTTGCCGTGAATCAATCTTATATCCGAGGCTCTGTTGAGAATTCCTAACATTATTATTTTTTACGATTCATTGGTAGTCAGCCCATGAAACAATCTTCCTTCTTTATCCAGGCTTAGGACTGGCGATGGTCCTAGTATTTTCACAGGCGGAGTTCACTTTGAACCCACATTATTTAAAAGACAAAAACTTAACAAAAGAATTAGCCAACTATGCCGAATTTTTAACAGGACCTCTAATCAATCAATCGACAACAAGCTTATAATTTATAAGAGTATTTTCAGATTTGTTAGCCAAAATGCGAACATCAGATGTATCCAGCCTTTACCATCTAAAATTCTGAGAACCCTAATTTCTTCTTCTTTTCTTCAATGGCGCTACAACTCATGAAGAGTCGAGGCCTCCCGCAGTCGGAGCCGCAAGTCTTCTCTGTTTTGTGCTATTACTCTCCAGTTTCTAATCTTCAGCATATTCTGGGCATCTACTGCCACACAATCGACTAACGCAGGCGAGGTCTTCTAGCTTTTCTAAGCCCGAACTTTTTTTCCTCTTAGAACATTTAGGGGACTTGTTAACGTTCAATCGTGCAACATGCCATCTCAGGTGCTCTGTCTTTATAAAATGTACGACGTCAAGATCATTAGAGAGACTCATAAGCTCGTCGTTTTCCCACAATCTCAATACACCGTTGTTACATACAGGCCCATAATCGTTCTCAAAATCTTTCTTTCAAATCTCAATAGAGATGATTCCAATGCTTTCTTCAGCGTCCACTACTCCGACGATTACGTGATAACAGCTCTGATTAGAGTCTTGTATAATTGTATCTTGGTAGTCCTAGAGAGATATTTACTTCTTAGATGCTTTTGAAGCCCTTAATAGCACCTGTTGGCTGTCATAATCCGACGCTGAATCCCTGGTTTCACTTAATAGATCGAATTCAACTGTGTTCCTAGGTAAATAATTTCCACTACACAGCGGAAGCTGAAGTCTCCAATTTTTACTGTTACTCCTAAATACTCTCCTCTTTTAGGATTGCAGAACATAATATTTGTTAAAATCTCGTTTACGAGCAGTACAAGCAGCTGTTCTCTGAAAGTTCAAGAAGGCACCGCTCATGCTCAAAAAACTCTGTCCAACTATATCCAGATCATCGCATAAGCTAGTATTTGGCACGATTTGTTGAACATTGTCCCTCCTAACTGAATTCTCGACTCTCTGATGGCACATTCTAATGCAATATTAAACAGCAAGCATGCCAAACAGTCTCAGTACCTTGTGGCTATGAAAAAACTCAGATGTAGCTTCAGACACTCTACTCAAGCACTGAATAGCTTTCATAGTCATTTTGACAAAGGCGGACTAGGTTTGGAAGGAGGTCGAGAGTAATCACTGTAATGATTATAATGGGGTCACATTTTCGATGTGCAGTTTTCAACGGACCTACGCTATTCACAAATCCCTGAATTCAAAAAACTATTTTAAGCCATTGGTCTGTCTGTGCCACGATTATCTCCTTAACAGATGAACCCATGTTTGTTTTTTTTTGGTTTTGTAGGATATTTTCTCCCGATGCCTTTGTATTGGGCATCCTATTTCCAATAACGGAAAAAATCTGTTTTCTATAGACTGTAGAGCCAAAACAGCTCTAACGATTTCGATGAAACGTGCCTAAAATCTTCTCATCAAATGCCTTTAATTGTATTATATAGTACATGCCGCGAAAAAAAAAACAGAAACAAAAATTGAAGGAAACAAAATTTTATTTGCGAATGATTCAAAAAGTTACAGTTTATGATGAATAATAATTTAAAAAACAATTAAATTTCTTACAAAACAGAAAAGAAATCATGGAAATCGGATCATTATTAGCTAAGATACAGCGTAATGAATTTGATTTGCTTTCCATGCAAAGTAGGAAAGGAAGGTATTGTATTCGGGAAAATTTTTCTATGTTCCGTTTTCAACGGATCTATGCGTTTTAGAAACCATGAGAAAAAAAAAAAAAAACGAAAAAAAAAAACGTTTCATCTATTGGTTTGTCTGGCTGAACTTTTATAGTATTCTTGTCATGTTCCAAAGAATGCCTGGTTACTTTTATTTAGTTTTCAAATCAACTGAAAACATCTCTCACGACATTCCAGATTTCTCATTTGAAACATAATTAAATCGTATGCAAAATTAAGCTTTAAAACAGTTCTATATTAGTGAAGAAACAGCAAGCAATTTTTTATGGTACTTTGCATCCAAAGCGGTAAGGAAAATCATGGACACACCAGACATTTTTGGTTTTACCTATGACTATTTTACTTATTTATTTTTTTTTTTTTGTTTTGTTTATTCGTATCATTGTACGACCATACACGATGAATTAATTTAAATTTGATACACGATCATCAATATTACATATTATCCAAGATTGTAACAGATTGTTATATTTGCCAATAAACAAATTTAAACTGTTATAACATTACAGTTATATGAGTGTCTATCGAATCTTTAACATTTCAAAGGTATTAAGTCGAGGAGAGAATGGCCTATTAAGGTCATTATGTTGGTGTTATTGACGTTATAATAAGTAGTATTGCATCATTTTTAAATATATTCTGAAACATCAAATCTATTCCTTATTAGTTGGAGAAAGAAGATTGATCAAATATGACCTGTTATTGATTCGGATTCCGCTGTTCAATGAGCTTCAATCGTTCCAATGTAAATTGTTAACCTTGAGATGACTACAAGTTTCTCATATGATCGACTACTCCTGGATGGTGAATCTTCTTCAGCCCACTTGTTGAAAGATTTTAATTAGACCATTATCTACAAATCATATGAAGGCAGGAAAAATCATCCCTAATCCTGCAAAAATTGTATTTTTTCACAAAACCCATAACATCGAATCTGAAGATTGCGATCATTGGCCAAATCTGGATCAATGAAATTATATGTGATAAAATACTCGTAAACGGCCAAATATAAGCAGAAAGGGAACTTGGTCTCCATTTAACCCCAGAAGTCTCACTTGACTTATGTCTGATATGATGTCACGTGAAGGGTCAAAAAGAACCAGAGGTGGGCAAAAATTAACTGTAACTAATAACTAAATGCTACAACTAATTTAGTTTTAATTCTGTTGAACTCATAATTAAACCATTAGTTGTTATTCGTCGATAGACAACTAGCTTTTATAATTAAATTAGTTATTAGTTGAAATGGGCAACTAATTTTTTTTAGCTGTAAAATATTAGTTGAATGATAATTACAACTATTCAATTTTATTCGTATTTGACGAATAACAACTAACAACTAATTAAGTAAATTATTATTTTTTTTTCAAATACTTATTATTTGTTCTCGTTAGCACCTTAAAGGTACTATGTCAACTTGAGACACTCTCCTGTGCCCTTCAGGAATTAATTCTATTTTATTTATTTTATTTGGAAAAAATAATTATTTTGATTAAAATAATGACTTTTGAAATAATATCGACATATTCTTATGACTTGGGAGCGGATTTATATGTATTTACATATTTTTTCTAAGCCTTGTACGCCCTTCTTCGACATTTTACTTTACGTTTCATACAATTTAAAAGCAAATAAAGCATTTTTTATTTTACATATTTGGAAGATATTAGATATTATTGTATATATTTAGACAACAAATAAAATTCATATTGATAATTTTAAAAACATGAGACAAAACAGAAGAAATGCTTTCTCTATTGAAAGTATTGAAACACGTAAGCAAGAAATTCAAAGAAATCCCACGTATCTGACATTTTAATTCCATTTTCTACCATTGGCTATTGTTTCTCCTACCAATTCTCTTTTTAATATTCAGAAATTGTCACATTCTATGGCGAGATGTTTGCTAGTGTCGTATTTAGTTTGTTATTAAAATGTCAAACATTAAATTGACCACAAAACTAGGGCTTATGTAAATATATTTGCCAATTTCTTAACGAAACTTTTGCGGAGACGGAGATGTTAGTTTTGTGATAGCTCTGAGAAAAAGTTACATTTTTAAATGTAATTTAAAAATATTGTTGTAAATTTAAAAATGTGTATAATTTCAAATAATTTTGAGAAGTAAAAGTTTATATTTTATTTTTCCTATATTCTCATAAATTTATGAAAAAATCGATACATACAAATGTACATATTTCAAGTTTTGTTTCACGTATAAATTTGGTCTCTTGAATTATTACATAATTTTAAATGTTAATAATTTTGTAATTGTTTTCTTAAATATTGGCAATTATACATATTTGGGAAAATATAATTGCATATATATGTGCATATTTAGCTTTTTATTTTACATGAAAATCCGCTCCCTACTTATGACATTTTTTCGTTTATTTAGGGTGTCCAGCAATATAGCAAGAAAAAATTCAAGCATAATTTAGGGATTTCAAGGCTGTGAACTGTAAAATTCAAGGAGCTTTTTGTCAATTTATTGGATAAAATTTTAAAACAAAATTGGTACCATATAATGTTGAAATTGGTCAGCTTATGGTAAAATGCACAATTAGGACTTGAGAATGAATTTGAATAATTATAAAGGTTATATTCCTGTTTGATAATGAAAAATTGTTAACTTAACTTCTTACAGCTCATCGCATCGTCAAAATTAAGAACAACTAGAAAATACAGTGTAAATAAATAAAATTCACGTATTGGAATAAATTTTACCACAATTTTATTCATAAATTCATTTAAAATAAAAAAACAAAATAGTCATAATTACAGGAATAAAAGGAATCCTGACAATAACTTACCCTTGTCACCCCATCCTAGGTTTCAAGGGCGGAGGCGAATTGGTAAACATATACGAGTGTAAATAGTTGAAATTGAAATTCGGAGCTGTTTGGAGCTAAAACATTATTTTACCGTTCTATGAAATTTTAAGTTCACTTAGCGATTGATACAGCGACCCGGTAAGGAGAGACAGAACACAGAGCAGAAGCTTTTTCTAGCTTTCATGGAATTATAAATGGTAAGGCTACCACTATATCAGCTTTTTTTAAATATTTTTTACACTTGTCGCTTAGTAATGATGGAAAAATGAATAAAAAAAACATAAAAAATAATAAATATTTAAAAATAAATTTACTCTCAAAAAATCCCCAAAATTAGTTGAAAGTAGTACTGAATTACAATTATCTAAACTAGATCTAAACTAGAAAAAAATAAAATAGAATTAATTCATGTCCGGCTGGATTACAATTGGAATGAAAAAAGTTACTATTAAAATGGAAAAAGATATATTTGTATTGGAAAGGGTTACAAATGGAATGGTAAAAGTTACAATTGAAACAGAAAGATGATAATTATTTTGGAAAAGGTTGGAAGGCTTTATATAGATTATTTTATTTATGAATATATCAGGACCCAGTCCTGCACCCTATTACATAATAAAGTACATAAGTAAGAGTACAAGTGAGCCAATGAGTTACTACGCCTATCAATTATAATGTGAAATGTTGAAATACGACAACATTTAAAACAGTACTTAAAAAAAAATATTGAAGACAATTATTATTATCTAATGACGATAAGTAACCTTTATCCTCTAAAAACGAACATTTCCACTTCTACTTGTACTGTTGTATTTTATCATGAAATAGCACTTGGGCATGAAAGGACACCCGTTAGACTGGCAGTTAGGTCCAAAGATCAAAATTAAACAAATAAACATAATATTAATTGTTAATTGTTATTCGCAACTACGGATAAAACTGATTACTTTTCAATTGCCAAGGGCAATTTATTTTTCACGACTAAAAATATTAGTTGTCCACATCAACTAAAACTAATTTAATTGTTGAGAAATTATTTACCAAACAGTAACTAATAACTAAATTATTTGCATTTTAATTGCAGCTAATTTAACAACTACTAGTTATTTAGTTAACTAAAACATTAGTTAACTAATGGCCAATTCTGGCTGAAACACATGATTCTAGTCCTACCCATCTAAACATTCCCGATCCGTAGTCACAACCCTCCTCAAAATCCCTTCCTCTTTCTTGTGGCGTTTCATATTCTTCATCCCCTTCTCCTACTCTTTTCTCCATATATATTAATGATTTACCAATATGCATTCTTCATTCCAACTATCACCTTTTTGCCGATGACTGCCAGATATACCTTACCTTTCATCCATCTAAACTCCAACTTGATATAAACAAGCTGCAAAAGAATCTTGATACCATAAGCGCTTCGTATTAGAAGTTAGTACATTTATTTTTCACTGTGTTTTAATGCTGGTTAATAATGCTTACCAATTATTTGAAAAAAACCTAATTCCGATCTTAACTTCTTTATTGTGGTGAACTTGTGACCGCAAGAGACCATGAGCATATTCATCTTGTTTAGGCTTGATATAAAGCCTTGGACTTAGCGATACCGCTATCCTTTCCTCTGCCCTAATCCACACCTACACCTGCTTGCTCTTTAAGTAATATATCATTCCATAAAATAATAACCATTTTCAGCAAAAGCACCTCAAGAAACAAAAGCTGAAGCTTTAAAATGTAATCAATTTTATTGAAGATTGTTTTGTTATATTGAACGTTTGTTATATTTAAAAAAAAAGTTACATGCTTATTTTATGTTTATGAAATAAGCATGTAACAAATCATAAATGTATTCCGTATATCGTACGGAATTAAATGGTTCAAATTTAAATGGTTCTAACCATAATTATTTCCAAATGATTAAAAATGTGTCCACCGTGGACATTTGAATTTTTTTAAATCCTAGTAATAATAATGAAATGAAATTGAACTTCTTTATACTGACATGAGACTAACATCCCATTAGAATGATTTATTAAACTAAATAGTTCGATCTCAATCATATTGCCTAACAATTTTGAATAACTATAAAAAGAAATAACTATAATTTCCTGTACACATAAATTAAAAAAAAATGGAATTATTTTTTAAATATTAAGTGAAACATTTATTCTTGCAAAAAAATACAAATTATAAAATAATAAATTCAGTTATAACGAGAAAAATCCAACCAAGGATTAAATTCCCAACTTTTAAGTTAAAGTTTTTCCTGAACTGTTAATCTTTGTGCATTCAAAATTATTCATTATAATATGACTCGTGTATTATAATTGTTGGTAAGCCACATCATTATTTTGTTCTCGAGTAATAAAATTGTTAAACCCACCAACGAATCCACCAAAATGTTAAATTATTAACGTATTAACGAAAAATAATTATATTAATTTTAAACGAACAGGAATATAATTTTAACGTTATACTAATTCGTATACATTTAATATTGTTTACATTTTCGTTTATTTCTCAGAAAAAAAGTATGCCTTATTGAAATAATGTGTTCTTTTCTAAGAAAATAGAATAAATGTTTTCTCCTTTAATTGCCTTGTGACGTATCTTCCATTGTTAAAAAACCCATCGCATCTTACATTGTTACGTAAGAATTTCTTTTTAAAGATTTTTTATGAATTATCGTTCTCGAAGTCGGAGGTGCTTAAGGTTTGGATAGAAAGCCTTATTTGAACGGGGTCTTTCACTTCATCAATAGAATTTCGTTTTGGCAGTAGTGACAATAGAAAATATCTTATAACTGAATCAGTCATTGCATTGAACACAATTTCTCCTTTAGAGATGAGCGATTCTCTTGTCATCTACTTCAAAATCCTCCAAATCCATAGAGGGAGTGAAGGATCAGATCCATGCAAATCCGTTGCGAACCTTTCTCAAGTGAGTGAGGAGCATAAGCGTAGCTAACCAAATGTTCTCGGGGGAAGTGCTGGTAGGTGCCTGGGGGAGGCCAGCTCTCTCCCTTTCTTCTATCTATTCTATAATATCAGATACCCAAGTGTAAAAGTTCAATTGTAATCAAAGTTTAATACTAATAATTCTTATTATTTTAAGGAATCCAACTGGAAAAATAATTATAAGTTCTTGTTTTTGTATTTATTTTTCATATATTTTCTATTTAGGTGCCCCAAAGACTCCTGCCTGTTAGCATTTGTCTTTCAAATACTTTCTCGAGGGGGATCAGGCAGGAGCCTAGGTGGCCAGCAGCTCCCCAGAGATACCTCTATCTACACCTGGAACAACATAAATTCTTCCATTCTATTTTTATTATTTCCTAATTTGAAGGAATATATGAATACAATTTTGTAAACTTAATAATCATAAAATATATTTATGTAATTTCTCGAGCTAAACCTTTTTTTTATACTTTTCTGTATTATAAATGAATATTCAGGAGTTTAGGAATTATTGAGATTATTAAAACCATTATTCATTCATAAATTCATGTAGCAAAAAATTATTTCATTGACTTAACTCAACATTCAAATTAACGGCCATATGATAAGGATTAGTATGGCAAGATTCTTTATGACCAACAAACTTATTATAATTTATAAGCTTATCAAAAATACATTTAATAATGTTTTTCATGAATTATTAAGGAAAGTTCACTACAACAATAGCTCTAAATTAATGTAACTAAAAATAAGATCCATTACTGATCAATTATGAGTGGTGAATATGAAACTAGAATGCTGTTCTGACCTAAACCCTAAATAGTGGTTTTACCCTCTCTATTGTCTCTTCCGAATTAAAAATATTTGCTGATCAAATCCTCCTGAGTACTTCTCTATGATCAAGCGATTATTTAGATTTTACGATATAAGGAGTCTTGTGACCGCTATATTGAAAATTCTTGTCGAAACAATGAGAACAGAAGCACCTTAGGCTGCAATCAAAGCACTATGAGCCCTGGAACTTTGGTATCCAGCCGTCTCTTAATACCGTTTGACGTCGACTGTTATTGGCTTCATCAGAAAGCATTACACCAGATCAGTGGTGAAGATTAAGAGGATAGGACAATTGCTCCTGATCTGACTCAAAAGGTTAATGACGAAATAGACGATTTTTATAAAAAACAGATTCAAGAATCATATTGTCCTTTGCGATCGGAAATGAAAATCAGACTATACAATGACCTTTTCATCAAGAAGTAAGTAAGCAGGGAGAAGAGGGAAGGCTGTAAGCTACCTTAAACTTATCCAAACTTATCTTTAGGAAGTATTTATGATGGATCTGCGATGGGCAATACCTGATAAGTGACAAACGCCATATCGAAGCTATGCTCTTATCGTTTTAATATAAAAACTTGTTTTTTTTAGATTTATTAAATTGCTGTCACCAATAGTATTTCGCACTTCCAACATAAGCGCTAAATAAGAGATCAGGAGAGAGAAGTTTGATTGTTGGTTGTTGAGTTGAAGATTACTCAGAAGTGATCCCTGATCAGTGAGTGAGCGATCAGCGAGGAGATCCTAGAACTATAAATAACCGGTTTGGATTACGAGCATCTTCCTATTCAGCCTTGTCTTTGTGATGTGAAAGTTGTCATATTTGCTTTGAAGCGCATAATGAAGTGCATGGACGTCTTTTTCAACGTGGAATAGTTTGACGACTCAGACTGACAACCGGCACTACTTTAGAAACTATAAATAATTTCCTCTTCCTCCTACATGATTTTTCGTTCCTATTTCACGGAATATTAAAAGTAAGTCATAATTTTGCCTATCTATCCCACTTTTTGAGCCTGCTGGATTTTCTCAAGGATTCCTAGCATCGTTGATCCCATCGTATGCATAGTTCATATAGACATCCCAACACTTCCTAGCACCACGTATGCTACAGCGTGAGCATTTCAAGACGGCTCAAACGCATTTTATGGAATACGGTTGGTTTGAGAAAAAAATATAACATGTAAAAATTGTAGTCCGTAATGTGTTCTTCCAGAATATACCCATTATTTGACATTTTGACGCGCATCCAAACTGTATGGTTCGCAGATGACCCCTATGTTTATGCACATCACTTTAAACTGTAATACTCGTTAAAACGAATGGTGCAAACCGCATTTTGATATCTTTAATTAATATATTCGCATTTCCCGAAAAATACTGTTCCTAACGGCTTGATCATTTTTTATTAAAAAGGACGTACAAAAATACATCAGGATCATCTATCATACTCATGTAAGCCATATAAATTTGGACGTCAGGTGTGTACTCAGCGTCAAATTGTCAAATAATCGCCGTATTCTGGAAGAAAATTTCACGATTAACATTTTTTTTCTAATAACGTACACAATAATGAGATGAGTATTTAGAAAACCAAAGATAAGTGTTGTCTTTCTTGAGGCGTAATTTCATTGACCGTGGTAAAATAATATAATATGATTTATCACTGGGCAATTGGAAAAACCGATAAATAGAAATATTAGAAAACTGTCCTGCATTTATATGCATATATGTATGGCCATTGAAATGTTGAATGTGGGGTCGGATAATCCCTATATACCTAATCCTGCATCATCAATACCTTGTTGATAGTAGCTTTAGTCCAGTTAAGCTTCAAACATAACGGGTCGGTAGAGCTTTATATGTTAATATGTTAATTAGTAAGATACTTTCCTTTTTTTATCTCAATTAATATAAGGACTATATCAGAGGGACTGATGGATCAAATTACTCCTCTTATACTTAAAAAATCCTTGAATATCATCTATTCATAAAACTATGAGCTTATTGTAATCATTCGTTAATGGATCAATATTTTATTAATGTTGGGTGATCTAATCTACACATAAGAATTAATGGTAATCAAAATTAATAAAAACATATATGTATATTTTCCTAAGGCCTAAAGGCGTACAGGTTTAAAGTAAAAATATGAACAAAATCGTCGCGTAAATTGAGTTTCTACATTTGAGCCAGTCACTTTATTGATGTTATCCATTATATTTTCAGTTAATGGAGGCACGAATTAGTTTGTTAAACCCAAATTTTGTCAGTCTGTTGTAAATGTTGGTTTTTGTTGTGATATGATCTATTCTAAATGGCATGATGCCTATTTTTGGGTATCAGTTGACATCCGCATGATGGTATAGAAGGATCAATCTAATTAAGGATTGATAAATTATTTGCCACTTCTATAAATTTGTTTTATTGAAAACTAGTTACGAATGTTATACATTCATCCTCAGTTCTAAAAACACACAAGAAATTCAAAAATAAGCAATTCAAAATATAGTTTGGTATTATTATACAGATTAAATTATATTAATATAAACCAGTATTATAAAACATTTATAAGATCGGTAAGAGTTGACCAGATCGACTAGGACTTCCTTCATCTTCAAAACGGATTGTATGGAATCCTCATATCAGAATGAAACGACAAGAAACTGCTCACAGATTCCGGCCGCTTTAGTAATTACCTGATAACGCTCCGAAATTTATACGTATTAAAACAATTTATAAAAAAAAAAAAAAAAAAAAAAAAAAAGTTTACATGACCATTATCAGTATCCATAAATACCTTAAATATTTCATAAGGACCGAAACAGATTTACCCCTATTTATTACAAACTCTATACCCACACAGACCCACAAGTTCGTAACTTGTCCTCTCAAACTATTCCCGAAGAGGCTGCGAGGAGTCTGAAAAAAAAATAAGGCCATGGGACCTCCCAATGTAGAGCAATTATTGTATTGCTACCAACAGAAAGTTTCTTCAAATGTAATACTGGTCTGTGTAGTACAGTTACTTATTTTATTATTTTTATAAATGAATAAAAAAAATAGAAATTGGAACTCACTCCAAAAAACAAAACAAAAAAACCTATATGCAGACGTTTAGCCTAAAAAAAATATATAATTTTTCTTCAATTACTAATAGTAGGTACTAAGGGACCGAGCCGTGCTCAGAAATTATTTTATTTAATTAGTTAACGTGCATAAAAAAATGCACTTGTTATTTGTTGTAGTCGTGTACTTTACAATCATTTTGATAATTTATTATACCAACGGCAATACCAATGCAAAAAAAATGTAAACATAATACAATCCATTTATAATCTATGATATTTATAATCAAAAGAGAAGTTCAAAATAGAAAATAAAAATTCCTCTTCTTTCTTTATCGTCCGAAGTTCATTATATTTTCTCTTCAATTTTACTATAATATTTAAATGTATATTTCACTAAAATTGAAAGGACAATAAAATCGAAAATAAAATAATAAATGGAGATTTTTGTTTTATAAGAAATATTTCTTTGAATGAGATTTGACTGGAATAAGTAACTGTTATTCATTAGTTCGGTTTAAAATGACTCACGTTTCCCTATTTCTTCGCTGTTTCTTTTTGCTAACGACCTGCTTGGTGTTTTTTTTTTTCCTGGGATAAAGGATTAAGTCAATCGATTTCTGAGATCCAAAAACCCTTATTCTAAAGTTTTAGAAAATCCTTCCATGGAATCAGTTCTTTAATGTAGTAGCTCGCATTGGATTAAAGGACTAAAAAGCTCAAATCCATAAATGATTTTTCCAATTAAACAAATGGTGCGGTTCGCGCATCACACAACTTTCACTTACAAAAGTAGACTTTTAAATTTTAATGTTAAAAGTTTTCTATCCTTCATGGCAGGTCTTTTACAGTTTTGGATTCTTCCTGAATGTGTTCAATTATAGTCTACATTCTGATACTGCCGCCCTTCTTCACCACGGGCAATTTAACAGGACTTAAGTGGCGTAGAAGGCGCCTTTCGAACTCTACTCCAATAAGAACCTACTCCATCAGCTGGTAGGTAGGCTTACTACGTGAGCGGGAACGCTATGCTTTCCACGGGTCAAACCATTTTCTATATTAATCTTCGCAATAGAACTTTTCCAGTTCACTCCGACCTTTTCCCCTCGTTGGGAAGAGAAGAGGAGGTGAGGCGATCCAGTAAATTGTGTCCCTACCTTTAAATCTTGCTGTGGTAAACGGATTTTACGGTTGAGGGAATCGGTATATAAGATGCCATCAGATAGGCCCGAAAACGAATAAAAATAGGGAGGAAATCCATGGATTTCTCTTCAAAAGATTTTACTTTACCATCATTTAAAAATTTTGTTTAAACAAAAATCAGAAAAGGAAAACCGTAAAAGATTCTATTATATACAAAAACACAATTGAAGAAATGAGCCGATGAAGGTGTTATGTTACATATTTAAAGTTTTAGGAAGATCACAAATAAAGTTTTTCTTTAAAGACATGATCAATCCAATCAACTGAAGAATCATGCGATCATCCAAGAATCTTGGGTTTTTAATGTTACAAGGCGGAGAACATATCACCTTCATTTATAGAAACAAATCCACTAGTACCTTTATCCACCCATGTCTTCAATTGGTTATTTTAATCTATATATAATCACCCATTTGCTTTTTTAGTTATTTTTATTTCTTATCTTCACATTTTGACCTTAATTTTATGTTTTCTCTCATTTAGATATACCACAATTCTTTATTTTGTGTGAGTTTATTTAATGTATGCTCAACGTAATCTCAACACTAGTTTATTTATTGCCCTTTGCGTGGCCGTAGTGGTTATTTATTGCCGTAGTGGTGAGCCATGAACACATTCATACCCCATTTGTACTAAATAAAAGAAGATGTATATTATCATAATAAATAGAATAAGAATAACGAAATAAAACAATGATGGCATTAATAAAATAAAAAAAAAAGAAGTAAAGTCACATTCATTCTAATTTACAATATTTGCAAACGCAATGGTGATTCCTGAACCCGCTGCCCATGTGGGCACATGTGGTACATGTGGGGGATAAAGCAGGGCTCTAAGAGATCTCAGCTCATCTCTCTCGTCAGATAACTGGTACAGAAACCACTAGAGAGTGAGCTAATGCTGCATTCAGGACATCAATAGAGGCTATGGGCATTACCGAAACTCCGATTGCCAAATTTATTTTACCATAGATCTCGGCCACTATCGTTTCAACCTTAGGGAAGCATTAGAGGGATGAGTAGGACTGGATAAGAATCGAACCAGAAGATTTGGATGATTGGAAAGGTGCTGATGGAATTTTGAAAATTAGAATCAATTAATTTTTTTTTTTAGAGGAAATACAAAATCAGATGCCTTTAGTATTTAGCTCAGCAGATTAGCTTGAAATGTCAAGTTTTCCTCATATAGCTTTCGTGAGCTATAATTGAAAACGAAAAATTCACAGTGCCTTTTCCTCATACACAAAATAACTTGTAAATCAACATTCTTGATATTTTTGAGACAGATCGCTCCAAATCAATTGATATCGCTGGTTGCAAATGGCAGGTCAAAAGAAGTACTACGGTCAGGCATACATAATTCCTAAAAACCATGGACATCGGTTATCAGCTCATCCTTCTGAGGACCACTTCATCACAGCTTTTAACAAAAAAAATTACTGAAGTTTTCCGTAGTAATAGAAAATTCCGTAATAGAAGAGATGATACCTTCTTATATCGATGGGTTGGAACTATGGATCGAGAATCCTGTGACCTAGTGAGAAGTTTCCTTTGGTGGAGGATTCAAGACCGCTTTGAGTGATATTTCCAGACAAACGACCACGACTTATATCCTCTGCTCTATCTACGATATCTAGTATCCATGCAATTCTAAAAGTAAAATTAAAACAAAGTTTCTATTCATTTTTAACTTTTTAATATTTATTAACTTCTATATTTGAATTTTAAGTATGTAATGTAAAGTAATGTAAATATTCCAAAAAGATTAAAGTTCTTATCATTAAAGAACACGACATTCCGATCAATTAGGTCGAAATCATTTATTTAATAATGGGTCCAATGCCCAGTGTGTTTCTTAAACACATTTTCACATATTTTCGTCCTCTTCAGACATAGATAATACTTTAAAATATCAATCGATATTCAATTGTGTTTTTAAAAGTACAATATAACAAATAAAAATGGCTATGTAGTCACAAACTAACAGATTTTTAAATCTTTATAAAAGCAGAAGGTATCTGTAGGCTAATAGCTAATGTGCAATTAAACAAATTTGTTTATAACATGTCCGTACAACTTAATGAAAAAATAAAAATTATCACTTTACTCTAAACCAAATAAATTTACATCTCTCAAATGTTTATAAGGGCAACACCAAAAATCTGGTGTACACTTCATTTAGTATCTGGCAAAGAGATGATTCCTGGACAGCATCTGATGAAGATAAAGCCGAGGAATTCGTCGAACACTTTTTCGATACATTCACCCCAGATCTAGAATCACATCTCACCCACACCTAAACAGTAGAAGAATTCCTCATATCACCAATCCCATTCTCCTTACATCCTAAAGCAGTTCATCCCTCTGAGGTCAAATATCTTATACAAAAACTTACTCCCCGCAAATCCCCTGGATGCGATCTTATTACCAAGCGATCTTCCTTCGACAATTTCCATCTAAAGCTGTCTTGTTCCTTATATACATTCAGCCCTATCCTGACACGATCCTGGCAACGCTTATTGATGAAACCTCCAATCATCCAACTCAGATCCTGAAACAGCATCCTTAAATCTACAATGACATCTTTCCATGATCGAACACTGGTTTAATAATTGGCGTATCAAAGTATATGATTCTAAATGCAAACACGTCACGTTCACTCTCCGACGCAGATCCTGTCTGCCAGTTCATTGTAACTCAATACCGCTTCCTTTCTCGGACACAGTCCGGTATCATGGCTTCCTAATTGAAAAAAATATTTGCCCATTCGCCACTGGCTTTCAATTCATAGAACCTTTTACTGGAGTAATAGGGGACCTCGAGAAATTCATCAAGGAAGGCGTGCAGATTAAGAACTGGATAGTCCTTCGGAAAGAAACAGGTACCCTAATAGAATCCGATGTGAGACTTCTCGAAGCCTCCTCAATTGGTCTTATCTCGAGAAGAGTTTTAAATGCCATCCAAGACGACCTAAAACACACCTGGGACACGTTAAAGGTACAACTAAAAAAATTATATGGCGGAGGAAGATAGACACCAGAAGAAGTCTATAGACACCAGTAAGGCTCTAGCTTCAATCTATGCACATCATTCTTGTGTTGCTCCGGTATTTACTAAACTATCCATCTTCCACTTATTTTATTTTCTGAAATAAAATAATTGTTTCTATTTAGTACAGTGAAGAGAGTGGAAACGAAGAATAATATTGGTGCTTTAAGTGATTTTTACAATCATTAATAACAAGAAAAAATAGGTAAGCCACAAGTTATTATTGACCGCTAATACCTTTAAAGCGATAAGACTTTAGGCCTGTCCCCCACCATAATCAAGGCTCCCCACCTCTCCGATATCTTATCTCACGTCAGTAGTGGGTGGACCAGTCTTTGAGCAAAATGGCCATCTGTCTCATATGTAAAGGCACAATCGCTCGCGAGGATAAATCGAACATGTCATGTTTGACATGCAAGCAAATTTTTCATTTGAAATGCTCAAATATTGAAAGCGATGATCAAAAAAAAAAAGATGGCTTTGCCATTCGTGGGAGCTAACTAATAAAAATAAGCTCCATTCCCCTGTCAAAACAGTAGATAGCTCAGAGGAAAATATTACAAAAGATTTTAAAGAAGTAAAAAGTACTCTTCAAAAGCAGGTAGACTTATCCTTTGAAAATTCAGAACGTTTTAAGTCACTCGAAGAACTGGTTTTAAAACAAGAGAGACTAATCGAAAATTTAACAACTGAAAACTCTAGTCTCAAAAACAAAATTAAAAATTTAGAAGTTAGTCTAAATCATTCGGAACAGTATCAACTGTCAAATATGGTTGAAATCAGAGGTGTGCCTGACAGAGTGGGAGAAATACCTGAAGGAATTGTTTTGAAAATAGGGGCCAGCTTGGGTATGAAATTTAAAACTGAAGATTTGGACTACGTTCAAAGAAGGAGGCCAAGAGAAGAAGACCCCAGACCTGTGGTAATCATGGCGCGTTTCATTCGCCGTGAGATAAGGGACGAATTGATAAGGCTGAGGAAGCTAACGAGAGACTTCTCCACCAGGCATCTCCACTGGGATAGTGAGATAGATACGAAAGGATTTATCTCAGTGAAGGGATGACGGTGAAATTCTGGTTAGGAAGAAGATCTGAACATTTTTCAATGAAAATTAGAATCTCGTTGCCACCAGAAAATATTTTTCTTTTTCTACTTCATGTTTTTACTTAACAATCTACTTGCTATTTTTATTTTTTTTTCTCTGTTTCTCATCATTTTTTGGAGAAAATTCCATTTTTTTTTATTGTTAAAAGTCACAGTTATTTTTACTTATGCTTATTTTTAATATTATTTTTCTCTTAGATTCTGGTTACCATAATTGTACCTCTCCTTTTTATACCTTTACCGATAATTATCCTTTCACTATCCGAATATGTCTAATATCCTACTAACCTGTTATGTTAACTCCCAATCCCTACCGACACATTCCGATGAATGCCTTGTCTATTTCCTTCACAATTTTTATCACATCATTGCTGTCTTAGAAACCTGGTTAAAACCAAATATCCCTTCCTCTTCTATATCCCTCCCTAATTACAACCTCGTCCGTCATGATTGACTAGACCGCACCGGTGGAGGTGTTTGTCTTTTCGTTCATGAAAGCCTAAAAGTAAAAATCCTACTAACATCCCCCTCTTCCGACTTTCCTCACCAAGAATACCTATTTATCGAAATTTCCTCCGCTTTGTTTTCTCTCCTTTATATTATAGTATACCGCCCTCCTCATGTTCGATTTGATCCTATACTAAAATCCTCTCTATACACGTATGTCCCCTTATATAAAAATGTAATAATAACCGGTGACTTTAACGCAAATCTATCCTCTGACTCTCCAGATAAATCATACCTCGCAGACCTATTTCTTTCCCTCGACCTTTTTATCGTTCCCTTTCAACCTATCCATCATACCCAGTTCACAAGTACATGGCTCGACCTTTTCATAATAGATTCTCTTAAAAACCTATTATCCTCCTCTCAGGTTCCAGTATCTTTCCTCTCTTGTCTCCAAATCAAAATCTCCTATAATGTTCCAACTCCTAAGTACATCCCTAAACAAATTTCCTGGCGGAATCTTGACTCACTGACTTCTGTAAAATTAAATCCTTTTTTTGATTCTCTGTCCCAATCCTTAGAACCTATCTACTCCTCTTCCTCCATTGATGAAATGGTGGAATGTCTTTCCTCCAATCTTCTCTTATTCCTGGATCATCACTCACCCCTCAAAACATCCACCTTCAAACGTCCCGCTTCTCCTTGGATCGATTCCGAAATCAGAGAGAAGAGATGTTGCCAGAAGACGTTTCAGGCGAAAACGGAATCCTAATGATTATTCCTCCTTGAAGTCCATACGAAACCTAACCCAATCCTCCTTACGTTGAGATAAGGAAATATGAAAAAAGTGTGCCTTAGGACGACGTAAGGAGGATTGGGTTAGGTTTCGTATGGACTTCAAGGAGGAATAATCATTAGGATTCCGTTTTCGCCTGAAACGTCTTCTGGCAACATCTCTTCTCTCTGATTTCGGAATCGATCCAAGGAGAAGCGGGACGTTTGAAGGTGGATGTTTTGAGGGGTGAGTGATGATCCAGGAATAATAGAAGATTGGAGGAAAGACATTTCACCATTTCATCAATGGAGGAAGAGGAGTAGATAGGTTCTAAGGATTGGGACAGAGAATCAAGAAAAGGATTTAATTTTACAGAAGTCAGTGAGTCAAGATTCCGCCAGGAAATTTGTTTAGGGATGTACTTAGGAGTTGGAACATTATAGGAGATTTTGATTTGGAGACAAGAGAGGAAAGATACTGGAACCTGAGAGGAGGATAATAGGTTTTTAAGAGAATCTATTATGAAAAGGTCGAGCCATGTACTTGTGAACTGGGTATGATGGGTAGGTTGAAAGGGAACGATAAAAAGGTCGAGGGAAAGAAATAGGTCTGCGAGATTAAACGTTGAGAAGTCCAAGGCTCTTATAATTAGTTCCTAGCATCTCCTTAATTCCCTTCTTTATTATCCATTACTCTACCTCAATGGTCAACCTATCCGCTTCCACACTTCCGTCAGAAACCTTGGGGTAATCTTCGATCAACACCTATCCTGGAACAACCATATTTCTCAGATTACCCGAAAATCCATTTCGATCCTCAAACAATTCCTAAGATTCCGTGATTCCATACTTTTCAAAACCCGCCAACTCCTTGTATCCTCTCTTATTTTTCCTCACTTCGATTGCGCCTGCCTTGTATACGGTGGATTGTCTGGTGGGCATGAGATGAGATTGAGAAGACTAATGAATTGTTTCATTAGACTTATCTTCGGAGCCTCCAGGCGCTCCCACGTCTCCAATCGATATGTCGAGTTGAATTGGCTTCTTACTGTTTTCCGAAGACAATATTTCCGGGGCGTATACCTTTACCGATCCTTTAAAACGAAAAAGCCTCCTTATATTCTTGATATGTTCAATCCTTTTTTTTTCTTTTTTTTTTTCCTTGTTCTTCCGTCCACTCCTTAAACAGGAGATTTCAGCCCACAAACCTGTATATCCCTTCTCAAAGAACTGCTTTCTTTGAAAAGTCCTTTATTATGCGTGCTTCTCAGTTCTGGAACTCCTTACCCACATCCTTACGTAAATTCTCATCATTAACTTCATTTAAAACATAAACATCAACATAAACTATTTATCCATCTCCTTAACTGTCAATCTTCCGAATACATGTAAGTTAATGCTTCTGTTTAGTTGGTGTTATTGTTGCCATTGGTATTGGTTAGTGTTATTGTTGATATTGGTGCCACTTTTTTAATTTTTACTATCATTATGTACATTGCATAAAAAAGCAAATTATTAAGCATATTGTATCAATGTGTTAATTCAACGTTTAGTTACTAACAATTTAGTTAGTAACGCTTTTTACAGTATTTAATCTTTATTTTATGCCAGACAAAAGAAATAGTAATAGTTCTTTTTCTTATTCTTAGGGGACTATTTGTCCCAGAATAAAGTTTACTTTTCTTTCTTTCTTTCTTTCTTTCTAAAGAAGAGGTATATTATTCATTCAACGAGCGGCGGACTCAAGGCCAATAAGAGAGCGAATTTGCCCTACAACCCCTCGTCTTATATAATAGATTAATGGAGAAAATGGTAGAAACCTATGGCCAAGCGGAGGGGGCAGAGAAAATGGAATTTATAAAAGGAGTTCTGAAGGTACAATTACATCACTATGTGGACCGCCCAGGCTCACTTCCAAGGAACAGAGATTTCATAGAGTGTGCGCACGATCTCATAGTCGCTAGAGAACAATGGCACACCGGAACGCAACCAGCTTCGAGAAGCCGGAAACGGAGTGGATGGAGGTGCGATCATCAAGGAGGAGACAGACTACCAATAGTCGAAGTGTTGAAAAACGCTCGAGTAGGGTCCCGGACGAGAGGAGGCAGAAACCAGAGTGGTGTTGCTATGAATGTAACCGATCCGGCCACATAGCAGCCCAGTGCAACCTCACAAGGTGCTACGAATGCGGTAGGCGAAGGCATGTAGCAAGAGAATGCCCGAGGCGCAACCCCCAAACAAACAGGAGAGAACAACAACAGAACCGATGGAGGTGAATAATCAGGACTGGAGCAGTAGGCGGACTGGCAGAAGGGGCGGTAGGCGCTACACCAGGAATCTTCAGCAGAGAAGAGTACCTAATCTGAGCGCTTCAGCCCGACTACGAGGAGACACGGGGTAAGTAGTGGTAATCCCTGGAGGAGAGGTCCTTCCGGAGCGGAAGTAGGGGCGGGACGCCCCCAGGGGAGATTGAGGGCATGAAAACTGATGGTGCAACCAATTGAGCTAATTTATAGTTAGTAATAGCGTGAAGACTGGACGGTGGACTAGGTTGCCCGTGGTGAGGTCAGGGGAGTCAGGGGTAAAATTTTTAATCGACACGGGAAGCAGAAATTCTTTAATCAGTGAGAAGGAGCGGAGAAACTGGGTATTTGGGTCGTGCGCAAGCAATGTAAATGTGTAGTGGCTTCAGCTAGCAATAGATGCCAAACCTTGGGAGAAACATCTTTAAATCTCAATGAACTAACAGAGCACGAATCCAACATCAGAATCCACATCATTGAAGAATTAATGCCGGGATATGACCTAATTATATGATGTGTTATTTTACAGAGAGCAGGTATGTACCACTCGAAATACCACCTCGAAACCGTTTTCATTACGCGAATGAGTAGAAAGCGGATCCGAAATCCCGTTAGCCCGGGGCGGACCAGAGGGGAACGCGACCCCGACGGACAGACCCCAGAAGCTACCCGAAATTGATGAAATAATCAACGACAAAAAGCTCCAGATCATCATAAAATCGAAGCAGGACGGAAATTCGGGCAAGCGTGTGTGAGGGTTTATCAACTATATTAGTCCGGTCTCCCGCATCGATTGACAAAAACGAACTGGAACGAATACTCGAGGAGTTCGGCAACCTCGGCCAAAACTGTTATGTGTATGTGGTAAATCGGAAAATAGCAGATAGATAAAAGAGACTATGGAGACAGGAGGTGGTTTACGTCAAGTAAAAACAGTTACTGACCCAGCGGTGCAACAAAGACTCGTTTCCTACCACCACACCGGCAAAACGTATTCCGCGGTGCGAAGTTATGATCGGAAACCCCCGGTAGCAGGGCAAGTAGCCACGTCCACCGCGACGGAATCCTTACGGTCCGTACAAATTGACATTTACTCGGACGAGGTGCAATCATGGGTAACAGCGATAGACATGTTCAGTAAGATCGCGATGGTCTATCCAATTGAAGCGAAAACACCCAGGGCTGCATGGGAGAAAATTTTACAATGGTGGGCGACCTACGGCGTACCTGATGAAATCATATCAGATTGCGGAAGAGAGTTTGACAATTCACTAATTCGCGACGAGAGTAAAACGTTAGTCATCACATGGCGATTAAATACCTTCGTATCACATCAAGAGTAGAGGAGCCGTGGAACTTAGGAGACCATCTTCGTTTACTCAAACTAGGACGTAATCTTGACCCATACGATGATATGCCGAGTGCAGTGATCGCATATAATAATTCATGCAGCGACGGGGTAATCTCCCGTAGAAATCGGTTTTGGACAAAGGTGACCTGACAGAGGAGACCTCATAATAGACAGCAATAAGGGCGAAACTATATAAGGCGAGAGTTGAGCGTCAGGAAACATGGGCAAGAGTTAGGGAAAATCAGTGAGAAACCGACTCGGGTGGATAACCGGTCTGTTGTCTGTTACTTGATCCTCTCCAATCCGGCGTCCGTCCCAGTTTCTCCACACAATCCGCGCTAGTCAAAATCACAACTGACATACATACCGCTATGGACCGAAAAAAATTAACTGTATTAATACTCCTTGACTTTTCTAAAGCTTTTTATTCCCTGGACCATTCTATCCTTTTTGCCAAATTAAAATCACTATCCTTTTCCAACAGCTCTATCCAATGGTTCAAATCTTTCCTTTCCGATCGGACTCAAGCAGTTACCATTCCTAATCAACCCCTATCTTACTTCCTTACCTTGTCCTCAGGATTAGCCCAAGGTTCGAGTATTTCCCCACTGCTTTTCAATACCTATATAAATGATCTTCCTGAATCAATCCACCACTCTTCCCACCACTTATACGCCGACGACTTCCAAATCTATTTATCCTTTCCTCCTTCTGAGCTATTAGTAGCGTTTGCCAGTATCCAGGAAGACCTAGATAGAATCAGTGCCTGGGCAAACCTGAATAGATTAAGTTTAAACGCTATGAAAACTCAGGCCATTGTCATAGGTTCCAATTCCCTCCTCAGATCCAATGACACCTTTCCTAATTTAATCCTAAATGATCACCCCGTCACGTTCAGCTCCTCAATCAAAAACTTGGGTATTACTATCGATCAAACCCTTTCCTGGAAACCCCACATTGCCCAAATTTCCCGACGGTCAATAAGTACCCTTAAATTATTCCATCGTTCTCGACATCTTCTCCCACAACCTACCCGCAAACTCCTTGTGTCCTCTATTATCTTTCCCCACTTTGACTACGGATGTGTGGTATACGGGGGCCTCTCGAATGTGCTCGAGGACAGATTGAAGCGGATCATGAACTGCTTTTTAAGATTTGTCTTCGGCACCTCGAGACGGGCCCATGTGTCCCACCTTTACGGCGAGTTAGAGTGGCTCTTCCCCTGCAACCGTAGACAATATTTCCTCGGATCTTTTCTATACCAAACTATCACCACCCACCATCCTTCCTACATCTACAGCCTCCTACAATTCAAATCCTCGGTCCTCGCACTGGAAACAAGATCTCGCCTTTCTAACATCTGGATCAGAAGTGAATAATAGATTTTAATGTACAAACTTTGCTAATCAATTCATTATTTTTGTATTTTCATTTTCTCTGTTTTTTTTTTTTTTACTTTTTTCTTGTTTTTTTTTTTCTCTTTTTTTTTGTTTTGCTCAAATTAATTATATTTTTTCGATAAAAAAAACCTATTTATTTGCTTATTTATTTTACAGAAGATATTGTAAAAATTAATTGGTCTGTATTCTATAGTCTTATGGCCAGATATTGTTACTGTTTTATTGTTTCCTTCATGTTATTCTTAAGGGACCTAGTCCCAGAATAAAGTTCTTTTATCTATCTATCTATCAAATTATACACATTTATCCAGATTGAGTTAATCTGACGAAGGTTTCGCCAGGACTCTATAGCTCGTCAACGGAGGGAACGCTAAGTTGGAAATCACTTTTTATCCCCTGGAAATGGATAAAGACTGCCGTATCTACTTATAACTTAGTAAACCGTCTTTCCTAGCATGGTCCAAGACCATATAGCCCCCATAAAAATCATATTTTATAGCAAAGACAATACTTTTAGTTGGAACATCTCTAACATTACTGTATTTCTTAAATTTGAATGATGAAAGCCTAAGTTTGCCCAGAAATTCATTATTAAACCCATTTGACCTAGCTGATTTATTCTCTATCTGGGGAAGCATTTTTTCTGAAATTTTGAGACTTACAGGACTTATGAGATTATGACACTTGTCATTCCTGGCAGTGGGCTGTTGGTCCTTATCATCCAACTGGAGAAATTCTTCATTGGCTCCTAATGGGAAAATTGTAAAACTATTCACAGCTTTTTCTTCTTCAATTTCTCTATGAGCATTAGGAAAAGTTACTGCCAATGTCGGTTCTTCATTATCACCCAACAGAGGTTCCATACTAGTTCTAGGGTCTTCAATTTCTTGGAATCCCAGTTCTTCAATCTTTTCTTTCTCATTTTCAGTAGAGGGTGTGTTCTGAGATTTGAGCTTATCCCCATCTGTCACAAAATCCGTGCATACCTCATGTACCTTTTTCTCAATTTTCTCTCCAAATTTTTCTAAGTTTTCTATAGTCCTTTCGGTCACTTCATCTATCTTAGCTTCTATATCTTCTTTCAGTCTCTTGAAGTTCTTTTCCATACCTTCCTGAATTTTCTGAAGGATTTTTAGGATTAGGTCCTGTTCGTTCTTCATTAATCCATATTGGTCTCTCTCCGTTTTCATCGCGGTCTTCGGCTGTGTTATCTTGGGCATTGGGATCACTGTTTCTCCAGCTAACTCCTGATTGGCTTGTTCTTTGGAAGTCTCAGGATCAGATTCTTCTTCTGACCGTCTAGGCTCTGGCAGTAATTCTTTCTCTACCCGTAAAGCCATCTTCGAACAGTGTGTGCGTATATTATCCCTATCATTTAAAAACCTTTATGGTGGAGTTAAGCGCTGACACGAATAAAAAATATCTAAAAGAACCATATAACCAAATGTCCCAGAAATCGAATTTACAATTAAATCACAACGCATACAGATGAGTAACAGTATTTTGGAATTTTGGGGGGAAAGAGGTCCGGACTCCCTGGACTCTCCCCTGCCTACACCACTGGCTGCAGTGTACGATCTCCGCTTCGAGAAAATAAACATAATAGAACCAAATGAAACTCGTGAATTTAATGCAAATAAATCAACTATATTCGTCCATGCTTCCAATAAGAATTAACAAAATCGAAGAATCAAAATAATCGGGATCTTCTGCTGATTCGGTATATGTGCCATCACTTTTTATCTTATATAGCTATTGTTTTTATTAAATCAAGAGAAGCCTAAAGAAATCTTGTTAACTATCGAAGAACCATCGTTCACAGCCCCAACAGTGTAAAAAATGTTGGTAAACATAAACAATTCTAGTTTAGGTCGAAATTTCTCACACTTGTAGAATAGAATAAAATTTTATTAATATTTATGTTTATATTTACATAAACATATTATGAAAGCATTATTAAGGGACTAGTCTCTAGATAGTTGATTACCAGAATTATTTACAAAGAATTAAAAGAAACAAAATTAAACATAATATAAAAACACATCAAATCAATGACATAAAATTCCAAATATATAATATATATTACATTAAAAAAGAAAAGAAAAACGTAGCGATCCTTACCTCCTACACACTAAAAAATGCACATGTAATATTCAATATATAATTTATTATGCATATAACTATCAATAATAAATCACAAGCATCTGTTAAAATTAAATTATTTTCTATAACACCATATAATTTTACTATATTTTGTTAAGCAAAAATATATAGTGCGCAGAGTTGTAGTACTGTAATTGTTTAAAAAACTATTTTATTGTACTTCTGTGAGAGAAGAAGTGAAAAAGTGCATGCTTCTGTGAATATTTCAAGTAGTGTTCATGTGAACTCTTTATAATTAATCTAAAAAAATTATTATTATTATTACAGGGTGGTCAGAGAAAATTGTGTGATGCGCGCAGCTTACCAGATTTTTTTTATTTATTATCCTTCCCGTCTTTTTTTCCATCCCTTTTTTCTAGGGAAAATAAACAGGAAAATTACGAGAGGAGAGCGGAGATAGAAAATTCAAGTCATACAAATTACTTTTTTTTATGTATATTTTTTGAGTTTATTTTATTCGTTGATAATTTATTTTTTTATTGTTTTTTAAATATTTTTACAAATAGTGAATCCATTGTGAATCAATTTCGAATGGTGAAACAACTTTATTAGTTTATAGATAATTGAAATATTTTTATATTGCTTATACCCTTGCCCAGAGGTTTCCAAGCTACGTAAGAGGTTTCCGGCGAGCACCTCCAATCTGTCTCGGTAATGTTTATTCGGAATTCATTGTAAAATTTACAATGTGTATACAAATTATTATAAATATACATAATATACAAAATATTACAAAGTATTACAAATATGTGTATACATACTACTCGATTAGTTTCCATCTTTAGTATGTAGTGGCATAAAGGTCCCATTTATGCTGTTCAAAACCCTTCCTAGCGTTGGCTACGGGTTACATAATTCGGTGTACGCACAATTATGTGATGGGGGTTCTAGTGTCCCTTGGGAACCCAATTATCAATTGGATGATGACTGATGCTGTCCTGTTGGGAGCACTAGCTAACAGAGTAGATACGTGAAAGCCTTAGAAAATACTTCATTGGTTACTGGTACAGTTAAATGACTTGAACTAGAGATCTGATGACAGAGTCTATTGGCATGGACCAACGACTGCTAGACATTAGATATACTATACTAAAGACATCACCACTAGACTTAAAGCTAACATTGTGAGAGTGTTAATAAATCTCACTCTCTCACTGATTGATCTGTTCATTTAAGATGTAAGATGTAGATTTAAGGTTTTATAGATGTAAAAGAGGAGGGACATAATATTTGTTAGGTGCTGACAAGTAGGAATCAAAACAATAACTTCCTAGGGAAAAGCCCATGTGATAACTCATCCATCACTTAAAAACAAAAACAAATTCCCTTGAGCTTTTTTTATTAAAAGTATTAAGTAGGTATTTGGGTAGGACATAGCTCTTGCATCAAATTATGCAGGATAACAAGTACTATCCACAGTACTTTGTAGGTTCATTTGGAATGGGATTTACATTTGTTTCAGTATAAACTAGGGTTGGATATTCGATATTTTGCGATATCGCAAAACCAAATATCACCGATAATCGCTAGGAAACTATTGATGTATCGAAAAGAAATCGATGAAAAAGCAAAGAAAATTGCATCAAATGAGTATAATGTTAAACTGCGAAGAAGGTTAAGAAATAATATAATCATTATTATATATAAAATATATTAGCCCTGAATCATTATAAAAAAAGATAGAAAAGAATTGTAATTTAAAAAAAAATTTATAAGAAAATTTTTATCTTGTAGACTTTTAGCCATATTTCATATATTATATTCTGCTGCTAGTTTTTCAATAACAAAACCTTTAAACTTCTAAAAAATGTATTTATCTTATAACGCTCCCGACTATATTGTGCATTCTCAAAACATTCATTTAAAAGCATGTAATTTATTTGATATACATCTCAGTACAATCATCATTTATATAATTATCAATTTGTCTTTATACAGGATTAATTAACATTATTTGTATGTAAATTTTATCCACTAATTATTGTTTTGTATAGATTACTAAATATTGTTTATTCTTATATCTACTGGTAAAATTACAGAATCGTGCTCCCAACATGGCGGACGTCTAGATTTTTAGGACCTGACTAATCTTAAAAATCTAGACCTCCGCCATGTTGGGGTTACAATTCTGGAGTTTTACCCAATAAAGGAAATTGTTACTTAAAATTAAGATTAAGTAGAATCTCGATAATTCGTATGGCCAAGAGTTCCAAAGTTACATATTAATTATCGAGATATTTAAATCATCAAGATTTCCAATAATCGATAGTAAAATATAGAAAATAACAACATTGTAATAATATGAATGGACATACAAACGATATAGTTAGATCAACAAAACCTTAAAATATCATATTTGAAAAAAACGCGGTTATTTTCTTATGCAATTCTGCAATCCTTGAAGACGGGTCTTATCGATGGCTTCGTTAAGCATGTTCAGAGCAGAAAATACGTTTAAACAAGCCTCCTCCGATTTTGCCGAATGATTTTGCTAAGAAATGAAACACGTTGCAGATGTTATATATATTCTTATATATATATATATATATATATATATATATATATATATATATATATATTCTTCTCCCGTTTTATAAATTCTTCTTTTTGATCGAATTGTTTATTGTATGTTTTCTGGGAGTTGATTGAAATGATTAGTTTGAATTTCAATTATGTTGGAATTTTTTAAATTTTCATGCGGCTCTAAAAAATCAATTAATTTTCTTTTTTCCAATTCCAATCTAAGCAATTCCTCCAGTTCACGGATTCCCTTATCCTTAAAATCTTTCTGGAAATTAATTGAAAACATTAGTTGCCTTTTTTGTTGAGAATTTACGGACCGCATAGATACTGTTTGTCCGGTAAAACTAGTAAAAGGTCTGTACTGTTGTTGTGGTCTATAATTATTATTTGGTCTATATTTAAAATTACTTCTAAAATTTTTTAGTTGCGGTTTATTAATGAAAAAATTGTTTTGTTCCCTTGGGAACCATTCAGGAATATATGGTTGCATATTTTCTTGCGGATAAGTTCTATTATAATTATTATAGTGTTTTTTTTTTTTTTTAAATTGGCTTGTCTGGAATACATTTCTTTTTAAAATGATTATTATGATGATAAATTAATTTTTGAATTGATTTTTTATCATAAAAAATCGGTTATAGTTTAATAAATAATCAATATTTTAAAAATTAGAAATTCTTTTAATATATTCTGCCCCCTTGGTGAGGCGAGCAAGTGTTTCATTTAATAATCTATATTCATTTAATTCTTTAAATAAATTATTGCTTCTTCGAAATTCATTTTTTAATTGTCTCACAACGTTAATAAAATTCTTCAAATTATCTAATTTACCATTAAATAATGGACATTATTACATTGTTTCATACCCATCATTAAGGATGCCATATTTGTTAAATACTTCTAATTATTATTTTATTACTTATTTATAAATTATATATTATTCACTTACAATTAAGAGAATGCTTTCATATAGCAAATTACCATCATTTCAAAAGCATTAACTCTTTAATAATGAATTATTCAAATTGCAAATTCCTTGCCTTTCGAAAATTTTAAATCTTTAAATAATTCAATCATAATGATTTTATCAACTTTTAGCAAGCAAGTTTTTTTTTTATATATTTATATTACTTAAATTGTATTAACCTTATCAAAATTTAGTTTGTAAATTATATATTATTCACTTACAACGAATTACTTTCTTACTTATAGCAAATTATTTGTTTTTCAAAAACATTAATTCTGTGATAATAAATTATTCAAATTGCAAATTACTTGTGTTTTCAAAACTTTAAATCTTTAAATAATTTAATTATAACGATTTTATAAACTTGTAGCAAGCAAGTTTTTTTATTTTTTATATTACTTCAATTTTAATAACCTTATCACAATTTAATTTATAAATTATATATTATTCACTTATAACGAATTACTTGCTTACATGTATCAAATTATTTATTTTTCAAGAACATTAATTGTTTAATAATAAATTATTCAAATAGCTTACTTTTTAATAACATTAAATCTTTTGCGATATCCTATAGCAAATTATTTGCTTTAGAACAATTTAAATTTTTAAATAATTCAATTATAATGATTTTATCAACTTGTTTGCTTGCTTTTTATCTTACTGATAAACCTTAATATTTGGTTTACCAGAATTTAAATAAAACAAAAATATAATTCTTATAACTAAAAAAGAAAGTAAAATCTTTAGCTTAGGACTTATCAATCTTTTGTCTTCTTCTGGATACCTGAAATCAGTGAGTCCAGTAGAGACATTGACAGATACTTGAGATGTCAATACCTGACAGATCAGTGGGTCTGTCCAGAGTGTAGAACTTAAAGCGAGGGTACTTAGATAAGTGAGCCGGCTTGTATATAAAACCTGAGAGCAGTGGAGAATTTGCAAGTCCTACTAAGTTCTTCTGAAATAGCGATCAGAGCTACAGGTTATATAGGTGGATGCTGTGCATTTTGGAGCACCAATTGTTTGATGGGGGTTCTAGTGTCCCTTGGGAACCTAATGATCAATTGGTTGATGACTGATGCTGTCCTGTTGGGAGCACTAGCTAACAGAATAGATATGTGTAAGCCTTAGAAAATACTTTATTGGTTACTGGTACAGTTGCAAGACTTAAACTAGGGATCTGATGACAGAGTCGACTGGTATGGACCAGCGACTGCTAGACATTAGGTATACTATACTAAAGACAATACCACTAGACTTAAAGCAAACATTGTGAGAGTGTTAATGAATCCCACTCTCATTGATTGATCTGTTCATTTGAGATAGCTTTTATACATATAAAAGAGGAGGGGATGTTTAGGGATATAACATTATTTAGGTGCTGACATGTAAGAAGCTAAACAATAACTTCCTGCGTTATAAACCCTATTTCATTACTAATACTTTCTGGGTCAAAGCCCATGTGATAACTGTACAAACATTCAAGGCTCATTAGTGGACAATCGGATAGTAAATGAGGATAGTAGAAGGACACTCGACAGGACAGAAGTAAATCATATAAAATAATAATCAGATGTTTTTACTTAACGACCGATTAATAAACACTATAACTGGCATACATAATGAAAGTGAAGATTGTAACTTTAATTAATGATATGTGATTTAACCTAAAAACATACAATAAGTGGCATACTGTAATATATTTAATAGGCCCGTTAATTTATTGCATCAATGATATAGGTTATAGTGAGAGTCCAAATGCCTAATAATACATAATATTAAAATACGCTGAAGTTGGGGTTCAACCTCGAAACGTTGATGGCACCATGTCATGATTATTTTATTATATAAAATAATTAAAGGAAAAACTTTTGATTCGTTTTTAGAGAATTATAAATAAAGATTATCACATTATACTCATATTTACTTACAAGTTTATTGGGTTTAAAAAAAAAATAAAAATATGACTGCTGGATGATCGAAAAATATGTTGCTTTTTTTTTTTTAATTTTAAATATCCACTGTAAAAATTTAGTACTTTTACAGGAAATAAAGAATGGTTAAACAGTTATGGTTTTCAGGACGATGTTAGACTTTCGATATTTTTAAACTTTTTTTTTTTTGGCACCACTCTTCATGGCCCGCGAGACTAAGTGGAGCTGTCAAAAAATTAGCAGTCCCCTGCCCGATTGCTTTATTCTTGGACGCGTTAACAAAAAAATACCGAACAAAATCAGTCACTTGATGTTATATATTGCCATAAAAATGAAAAAAATGCTAATATTCCCGGTCCTTAAAATGGAAAATACATATTCTTCACGGTTTACTTAATTTAATTTAAAATTTTAAATAGAAATCTAATAGTTAATAATATTGAATAGCCTTTGTGTAACATAAGTGCTTCTTGTTGAGAATAACCTCATTAGCTGGTTCATTTTTGCAGAAGTATTCCCAGTTATCTTGACAATAAGTTCTCCTTTCTCATTATATTTAAAAAATAAAAGTATTCATATATAAAAAATACTCATTGATTCATTATTAAGTACAATAAACATCTGTTTCGAAACGTTGTATTTATTTATTTTGACTAGTTTAAGCAATAATTTTTTCCGCAGTATTATATTTGTTTATATTTTAGTTTCAAAAGATACTATTAAGCTGAATATTTTTTAAAAATTGCTACAGATAAAGAAATACTCGGAATCTTCAGAATTTGCAATCTGTAGCTGCAATTTAACAAAATCAAAAAAGTTCGCAGTGCCATCCATTATGAGACTAACACGGGGAGTGCCCGATGAGTCCGATAAAAACTTTTTTGATGATTCTACATTGAAAGTCGACCCATATATAGTGCTGTAGCCAGAGGGGGAGGGGGGTCCAGGAGGTCCAGATCTCTCCCCCATCCCCTTCGAAATTACAAAGCACTTTTACGTACAATTTTTTACGTTTTGCAATCTGCAAGCAAAAAAACCTATGTGAATGTTTTTTATATAGTATTTCCACGTCAATCGTAACCTTTTCGAAATCAATTGTCACCTCTTCCATTTCAATTGTAACTTTTTCCATTTCAAATTTAACCTTATCCATTTCAATTGTAACCCTTTCCAAATCAATTGTCACCTTTTCCAATTCAATTGTAACCTTTTCCATTTCAAATGTAACTTTTTCCATTTCAATTGTAATCCAACCGGGCATGAATTAATTCAATATTATTTATTTTATTATTGAAAAATAATCATTTTACTTACATTAATGACTTTTGAAGTAATTTCGGCATATTCTTTCAACATTTTTTTTCGTTTAGTAAATAATAGATATTAAGTACTAATTTAATGTAGTTTAAATTGTTGAAATAAAATTGTTTTTTATTTATTTTCAAAGATTTATTATTTTTTATTTATTTAGTGGGGGAAGGCTGGATTTCATCGATTTGGTGATCGTTCATTAGGTTTTCGAAATTGTTAATGTCAAATTTACTACCGAAATTTTGTTCGGCCACGAGTATTTCTATTTAATTAATAGTTCTCAAAATTCTTCAGTATAGGTATCGTTTGCTAGGTTTTCAAGGGCGCTATTACGGAATTCACTCTCGGATTGCCGATCGCGCATGCGCATTTCGCTTTTCCGTTGCTATTGAAGATTTATATGATAAAGGAATCGTTTATAAGGTTTTCGAGGGTTCTGATTCAATATTTTTAATTGCACATGTGCATTTTTCATTTCCGTTACTGTTGAATTTTTCTATAATAAAGGAATCGTTTAGTAGGTTTTGGAGGGTTCTGATTCCATTTCTTGAATTGGATTTAGGATCGTTTATGCGCATTTCGCTTTTCCGTTGCTATTGAATATTTCTATGATAAATGTATCGTTTATTAGGTTATCGAAGGTTCTGATTCCGTTTATTCAAATTTTATTTTAGAACCCACAAAAACCTAATAAACAATCCCTATATCATAGAAAACTAAAATAGTAACGGAAATGCAAAATGCGCAAGCGCGATCCTGAATCCAATTTAAGAAATGGAATCAGAACCTTCGAAAACCTAATAAACGATCCCTATATCATAGAAAAATTCAACAGTAACGGAAATGAAAAATGCACATGTGCAATTAAAAATCCAATTAAAAATTTTGAATCAGAACCCTCGAAAACCTTATAAACGATTCCTTTATCATATAAATCTTCAATAGCAACGGGAAAGCGAAATGCGCATGCGCGATCCTAAATCCAATTCAAGAAATGGAATCAGAACCTTCGATAACCTAATAAACGATTCCTTTATCATATAAATCTTCAATAGCAAAGGAAAAGCGAAATGCGCATGCGCGATCGGAAATCCGAGAGTGAATTCCGTAATAGCGCCCTTGAAAACCTAGCAAACGATACCTATACTGAAGAATTTTGAAAACTAATTAAGTAGAAATACTCGTAGCCGAACAAAATTTCGGTAGTAAATTTGACATTAACAATTTCGAAAACCTAATGAACGATTACCAAATCGATGAAATCCAGCCTTCCCCCACTAAATAAATAAAAAATAATAACTCTTTGAAAATAAATAAAAAACAATTTTATTTCAAAAATTTAAACTACTTTAAATTAGCACTTAATATCAATTATCTAATAAACGAAAAAAATGTGGAAAGAATATGCCGAAATTATTTCAGAAGTCATTATTGTAATTAAAATAATTATTTTTCAATAATAAAATAAATAATATTGAATTAATTCATGTCTGGTTGGGTTACAATTGAAATGGAAAAAGTTACATTTGAAATGGAAAAGGTTACAATGGAATTGGAAAAGGTGACAATTGATTTGGAAAGGGTTACAATTGAAATGGAAAAGGTTAAATTTGAAATGGAAGAAGTTACAATTGAAATGGAAAAGGTGACAATTGATTTGGAAAAGGTTACAATTGACTTGGAAATGCTATAAATAATATACCTAGGCATAGGAAATAGTAGATATGCAGAGGGCTCCCTTCATCCCCGGTTGGGGTAGGTTCCTTTAATGTAGACCCTTGGATGGACCCCCTTCCTCCCCGGAACGAAATCCTGGCTATGCTACTGCCCATTTCCTACCGTTTTGTCCAATGAGCCTTAGGAGCTGAGAAAAAAAAAATCTCGTGTTTGAAAAATAATATCGACATGTTTTTTAGACTATATCAAAGGAAAAAATAAGCATTAAAAAATAATTGATTTTTGGTAAAATAAATTTAAAAAGTGTTTAAATTATTAAGTTAACTAGCCTTACAGATTTTTTCACATAAAAAATTATGGCATATTTAAATCAAGCACATCAAAAATCGTAATGTTGACAAAATCATCGAAAACAAAAAAAAAAGTTCAGCTCCGAGCGTTCTCGAAATAGTGAAAAGCCGCAAAATTACGTTTGGGTTTGAAGCTCTGAACCTCATCTTCAGTTAACGAGATATCGACGTGAAAGGCGAGTGAGAAGTTACAATGGTTGGTGTGGAAATATTACATAAATTTATCCAAAAAAGTTAATTAACACTCATTGCAATTATTAATAATAATAAAATGTATTAATTCATCATTGATTTGTTATACATACGAATAATTTATATTGTTTGCTTGGAAGAATAGTGCCTCAATACGAAAAAGTAGAATTTTACAGAAGAAGCGTTTGAAGTTTGCCTATTTAGGTTTATCTTTGTCAATAGCTCACAGTAAAACATCAAGTCGGACATTTTCTTAGTCAATAATACTTAATTATTTTGTATTTAAAAAAACAAGTTAATCTTAATTTTTTGATCATTTAATTATGAATCCTGAATTAAATTGTGGCAGTTTTTTTATAAAAAAGTAAAATAACTTATTATAGCGGTAAATACTGAAAATAATAATCTGACATTTTTTCTCCAAAAAATATACACGAATGGCATCATTCTGAGGGAAAAAAAAGGAAAACAATAATTTTTGTATTGTGGTACTCTTCTTCCAAACAAACGATATATGCTTGAAAAATGTTAGTGAACATTGTGTAGATGAGTAAAGACATACTTTAATTAAATCATTTTTATCTCATCTTACTTCATTTAGACATTTATTTATTTTTTATTCTTATCTGGGAAGTCTTAACAAGCATTTTATAAATTCATTGTTAAAAATGACCTCCAATTACAATTTTTATTCATTACCTGATATTAAAAACATGTTACGTTTTTAATTGGGGGACAATTATCCCCATCTTCACACATTAATATCCTCATTAAATTATTCATAAACTATAAAATTATTATCATAAAATCCTAATAAAAAATTTTATAGTTCAGAACTAATTTACAGAGAATTTAAGTGCCTGAAGATGGTGATAATTGTCCCCGAAAAGTTGCAATGTTCTTAATATGAGTTAGTGAATAAATATAGTAATTGGGGGTCATTTTCACCAATGAATTCATGAAATATTTTATTAATATAATAACCAGGAAGATTAAACAACATAAATAATTTATGAATACTACGAGATCATTTGATTTGATTGACTTACCTATATACATGACGTCTCTTGCTGAAGTTATAAAATGGAAAACTAATGATGCATCGACTTCACTTACCTGGAAAACGTCCAATAATTATTTAGTAAAAATAGAAAAATGTAAACCACATTTAAATTAGAATAAAATTATCAAGCTAAAACCTTGTTGCTACCTTCACTAACTAAAATTTCTCATATAATCTAAATCAATAAAAACGCATTGATAATCATTAAGGATCCTATAAAAACTGAAAAAATGCATTCATGATATTTGTTTGACTTTATTTTAAATATAACCTATACTTGTAAATATACTATGTTGATAGAAAGATTTTCAAAAACAATTTGTGTCCGAGAGGAGCAATCTGAGACTAAATAGACTATTCAGAATATCTCAAACGTAGTACAACGGTAGTGAACCCAAAACTCAATAGAATTATATTACGAAAAGTATAAAAATTGATAAAGATTTTAATTTAATGTATTAATTAATTAATACAAGAAAGAAAATCTGAAAAATGTGGATAAAATGGCACCATGACTTCAAGCTCATTTCAATTAAAAATTTTAAAATTCTCAAAAATAAATAAATAATTGGATTTGTATTTAAATCCGGTTTCATTGTAGTAATCACTTTTAATATTCTCCAAAACGATGGATAAATGCAGAAAATTATTAACAAAAGTAAGTAGCAATAACTAGCTGAAGAGCAGTGGTATACAGATAAGTAAATCCAAAAACCCACCATTTACCACATCAAGAATAATTAAACTTCGGAATCTAATAAATGGTCAACAGAACAAATCAAATCTAATAGTAATAATTAAACTAAATTCCAGCATAATTGTGTTTGATTTAACCAGGCATTATTACTTAGGATGACATGTAATATCTGCGAAAATTAAGAAGTGTTCAGATTGTGGCATAGCATTACAAGCCTGCGTATATAAGTTTTTTCCTGGGTCTTATTGGTTTTACTAACTACCTATAAACATTATTCTATAAACATTATTTTTTTATTTAGAATATCTACTTTTTTTATTTTTATTCTTTTTTTAAAGCAAACCGGTTCGCCAAGGATTTTCCATTAAAAAAAAAAATTAAGAATGAAAGAAATAGATATTCAATACTGAATTTCAGTAATTAGTTAAAATAAATGTCCAAAAGGAAGTGCGAACTCATCTTGCTGACCTCTGATAATATCCTAAAATAATGAAAACAAGTTTTAATCCTTCTTATCAACTTAAAATAACTCCATATAAAAAGGTAGAGGAAAAACGATACAGTGGAACATGGAATCCTAAAATCAAACAAAATATAATATAGGGTGGGCTTTTTTTCGTCATATTAAATTAGCACGGTGGATTTAAGAAATAAATTGTGTTACGGATGCATCTGCACTTCAAATATTATTCATAGATATCCTGTTTGAGTTCTGAGTGCTGATATCTATGCGTTTTAACAGCCATACTAAATGCTCGAAAATAGTTATGAAAGGCGGTAGGTTCGAATCCAGCTGTAGCAGAAAATTTCTTAATATTTTTATGAACCGTGTACAGAATCTATGGTCGGAGGTTTCTCCTCTATAAAGTGGGCATCTGGCCCTTTTCATCAGATAACGAAGCACTTTCAAAACCCAAAAGGTCCGGTAGTTCTGATTTTTTTATATGTTATTTGATTTCGGATTGACGTTAAAAATCTAAATTTTCAACCTCGGCAGAAGACCGGAAGTTTATTTTATTCATGAGTAACCTAAAAAGTTTCGTTCAATTTTCATTCTACGCTCAATATCTTCAAAACTAGCTACCGCACGAAAAACATTCTGAATACCTTTTTTAAAGTAGAATAAATTTGCAAAATACAGAGCCTTAAAAGAGCTGTGAAATTGTTCGGAAAACGAGAAATAACTATTTTGTGACTTTATTATGGCAAATAACATGGAAACCACTCTTCCTGCGAAGATAATCATTATATACTACTTTATGGTACATTTAACTAGCTCCAATTTGAGTGATAAAAGACATATTCCACGTCTAATTGCTCCCTAAATAAAGTAGGATTAATATAAGGTATTTTTATCAATACCTGCATAAAAAATCTTTATACAGGATTTTGACATTACGCTACATCCCTCGAAAATGAGTCGCATTGTTAGAAATGTTTGATAACTCCGGAACTATCAGACATGCAGACATCGGTTGGTGCTCAAAATTAAGCTTATTAACCCTGGAATAGGCGCGTTTTTTAACACTTTTTATAAGCATTTTATATTTCTTATAACACGTTTGGGCACGTGAGGTGCATGTGTCTCCCCCAAAATAAAAATAACTGTTAACTCTGTTCTTCTAATTAGTATAAATTATTTGTTTGTAAGGTATAAAAGAATACGAAGAAACTGAAAAAAACTATTACAATATTCTATACTATTTCAAATATTTTTATCAATTTGAAATTTATATTAAAGCAGTTGACAATCGATATTCGACTTACCTTTTAATTCCTTATCTTCTTCGAGCTCTTTCAGCCATTTTAGGCAGGTATTAGTATCAGTACCACATCTAATGTTAGTATTTGACATTAATAAAAACTGATAACGAAATTAATGATATGAATGACACTAAAATATACTTCGAACTAAAAGAAATATAACCGAATCGAAAGAAATTGTTAAATAACAAATTATTTGGTTAAATTTAAAGGAGCATTTTAAAATTGATGTGAAAAATCAAAGCTATTTTAATTAAGTTATTTACTTATGCATTTATATGAATATTATTCAGTAATATGAACTATTCAAATTGTTAAACAAAAATTTCTTTTTGACAAAAAAAAGAAACAGAAGGAGTATTTTCAAAATATTCATGAAAATAATCAGTATACAAACGGGCAAAAAAAAATCTTAGATTCAACAAAAAAAAAAAAAAAAAAAGGGACCATAGTTAGGTGCGTGGGATACAACTGTACACCAACTAGAGAGTCTTAGTGAAAAAAGCAAATTGTAGGCGATTGGCGGTAGTGAGTCAAAAAATGGCAATATACAGTATTATATGGGATTTTTAGGGATATCTCCTAGTCTAATCCACGGTTAAATTCACTTTAAAATAGTTTATAATGATCTTCGTCGTTTCAACAGCAGTTTACATAATATTTGCTTAAATAAAGTCACATAATGGTGATTCTCGGTTTTTGAAAAACTCTGTCTTGTGTTCTATTAACAGTCCAGAGCTAACTATTATTCCTACGACGAAGATAATTATAAATTCCTTTAAAGTGAATTTAACTAGCTTCATTTTGAGCACTAATAGACGTCGGTGTGTCTTATATTTCCTGAGATATCAAACATTTCTCACGAAAAGACTAATTTTCGACGAAGGGAGAATAATGTCAAAATCCTATATAAATATGTTTTATGCTGCACTGGAGTCTCAGTACAGAACACCATCTCATGAAACTGAGGTGTGCAGAGACCTCAACAGAAATGCAGCGACGGCTATGATTTCTATTGACTGTACGAAGGCATTCGATTCCGTGTCTCACGGCATCCTATGTCGTAAGCTCGCGGATCTCGAATGCCCAGAACAGCTCTATGCTATCATTACGTCATTTCTAAATAAACGGAGCCTAGCTGTGCGAGTTCGTGAAAAACTTTCAAGAACAATATCCCTCACTTGCGGTGTACCACAAGGAGCAGTCCTGTCTCCAGTCCTCTTCTCCATCTACACGGCAGACATTGTAGGCCACAACCACAGAATAGCAACTATCGCCGTTTACGCGGATGATATTGCTATCTATAGCAGCAGTGTCAACGCCGAGCGAGCACTACGCCAAGCCGAAAAGGTATGCCAAGAAATAGTCACAAAGTTAGATCACCTCAACATCCAGGTGAACCCGGCCAAGACGGACTGTGTAGTGTTCGCCATACAAAAGGGGAAAAAATCAAGACTTCCACAGACTCTCAAAGTGGCCAACACCGAAATGAGGCCCTCTAACTGAATAGTCTATTTAGGCATCAAACTGGACCGACATATGACGCTATCAACCCATTACTACGCTAAGGCCCGCATGATGAGAAGGCGATCATATCGACTGTATATCTACTGCTGTCACCGGCTCTCTCCCTCAGATTAAAAATCGAGATATATAAAAGCTTAATTTTTTCTTAGTTTAAGATTATTAGTAATAAGTAAAATGTAAAGTAGTACAATTCTAAAGTGTGTCCCAGCACCTTATCATAAGTCCAATGAAACATAAGAACAGAAAAGAAATGAATAACCCGAAACTCCTTAAAATGTAGTCACCTCTACAGAAAAAGGAGAAGTAACAAAAATTTCTGTATATATAACTTGTATATACCAATTATAATAAAGACAATTTTCGTAAGGGGCTCTGAAAAAAAAACAAAAAAAAAACACTGGACTGATAAAAATACCTAATATTAATCTTACTTCACCAACTGAATTGATAATCAGCTTTAAGTAATTAAATCATATTGAAATAGACCAACCAAGTACACCAAAGATACTTCTGATATTTCTGTTTTATTGGTATTATGTAGATTTAATATTCTCTGGTATATTTAATAATCTTTAATAGTCTGTTGTATTTTTATTAAAATGTTTTGTTCTTTAACACAATCATGTTATTGTGAATTATTTATAATAATAATCTGTTTCATTAATAAGATGACATAATTACTTACCACTATTAATTAAATTAATTATTAAATATGATTAAATTATCAACAGTTGATTATCAATTAGATTTTGACATTATGGTACATTCATCGAAAATGAGTCATCTTGAGAAAAGTTTGATATAACAAGAACTATGAGGCATACAGACGTCTATTAAGTGCTCAAAATAAAGCCTGTTAATTTTTTTTTTATTTACAGAAATTTACAACTGTATAAGATTATACAACAAGTAAATATGATAAAAAGTACATGGCACTCGATAATGACGTGAGAAGGAGCTATCCATTGGTAGCACTTCGATGACATAATACTTAGTAATACTTAGTAATAAGTAATACTTAGTTATCGCTTTGCACGGATCCAGTAATTGTAGTGGTATTAGCTCACGTTGTCTACAGAAACTTTGTAAACATTTATTTTATACTAGGGGAACAATTTTATAGTAACTATGAGTGAGGTGAGTGATTCCTAATTAACTTTTAGTAGTGAGAAGTAGTTCTCATAGACCAGAGTGAACACCCACGTGGCAGAGCTGTTGGTGCAGGTCTGTTGCCTACTCGCTACTGACCTCTGTCTATCATCGCCTGGAACAGTTCAGATCTGAGGTAGCTCAGTGGTCTAGACGTTGTACACCTGGGCCCTATTTCATAATAAAGCTAATAGTATTAGTTCACAAATACAAGTGTACAAACTACAATGTACTAGCACTAATATTTTTTGTTTCATAATAGGGACGAATATTAGTGATTTCTACAAGTGAAATAGTACAAGTGAGCATGTAGGAAGGTTCTTTCTTAGAAGATTTATAATGTAAACAACCCTCAAAATCAACAAGCTTTTCAGCTCTCACTCCAATTTCTGTTTTGAAAGGAAGAAATAAAAGAATAAAAAGCCAATCTAACTGTAATGAACTAATATTTAACCGTTTAGAGCCTATATACATTCGCACTCACACCAATAACGCACTTACTTACCTCAACTTTTAAAATATTTTATAATTGATTTCTCATATTTTTATGAAATAAGTGAATTGATTTTAATTTAATTTAATTATTTGTATTCATATTTTAACGACGTAAAAGTATCATTCGACAAGAATAATCGGTAATTGCAGCCGCCTCATCAGTAACGGTCACCGTACTAATCACCGTTCTCTAATCTTATTGTCAACAAGGTACATTAATTAAATTTGACAGTTAATAAAAGCAAAAAATATGTAACTTAGTCATGAATTACCCTAAAATATTAAATACAAACATTTCTATACCTAGAACTATTAATTTCAAATTCCATATCAACTGCAAATGTCAAGAAAGTATTAAATAATGAAATTCCAATTATACCATTTAATTTATTTAAATCAGCATCCGAATTTATATATTAAACAATAAATAACTTGCTGTATACAAAAACAAATACTGTCTTTCATTCTGTAATACTTTCATAGCTATAATCATATTGTTTTTATTTATTTATCTCTATCACGTTAAACGATTAATCTCAATTATTACATTCTTATTCCGAATCAGTGCAATCATGTTAACTTCCTCACTATTTTGTTAACAACAATACATCGCATGGAACCATATTTCAGTTTTTACGGAATTCCGATTTACGTAAATAGTGACAAAGTTTTGTACCGTTTTAATGTCCACAACCTACTTTTTAGTTTATTTTACACTTAATCAAATATCTAAAACAAAGGATAGAGACATTTCAGAACGATTTCATTTCTCTTTTTCGGCCCAACTAATCCTTGTGATAAAATTCTGTAAAAATAACTTTATTCTTTAAAAAACCAAAAACAATATTGTCTGATGAGCAAGTAGAAATTTGTGAAAATTTAAGTTTATATTCATTGTGAAAATTATAGTTATTCAATTTGTAACAAAGTTTTTAAAGATGTCTATAATTCCATGAGCGGTCGTGTACATTGGAGAAATCTCTGCAATTAGAACTACACACTGTAATACTAATTGTAAAACATTAATACCGCAACATCAGAACAGTACCACAAAATTAAATTAAATAATTAATTGTTTTTATAACAATAAATAAATTAATAATTTTAAAGTCATTTTTTTTAATGGATTGAAATAACAACCAACTTACGAATTATTTTACACTGCTATAAGAAAAAGAAACTAATCAAAATGTTTTTAAAAAATTCAAGATACTGAATTTTTATGCAACACAAGATTCTCTCTCAAGCATTCCGTCTATAATAATATTAGTCTTGTAGTATGTACTTGTTACAATTCCGTTTCATAATAACAAAGTACAAAAGTACAAACTACAAGTTGTAAAATAGAAAGTACAAGCAAAATATTGGATAGAACAAGTGATTCTGTTTCATAAACAGTGGTTAATAGTACAAATCTTTGTTATGTACTAGCGTTTACTTGTATTATTTATACAAGTCTCAGTTCTCTTGTAATATTAGTACAAGTCTCATTTCTTCTAGTAATTCAGTTAAATTCCAGAATTGTGACGCCAATATAGCAGTTTCTGGAGCGATTTCTATTGCCACTCTTGTTAACTAAGTTTCTCCTTTTTCGCACTTTCTTTGAAATTAGGTTTTGTCCCTTGTTTATAGTTCACTGCTTAAAGATGTTTCACAGCTAACAAATTGAATTTTATTCGAATTTCAATAATTAATAAAGATAGAGTTAATGATAATTATTTAATTAGATAAACTAAATGCCAAGTTTTAATTTCATTTGAATTGTGCTGCTCATTGTAGTAATAAAAAATTCAATATATTTTTAATAGGTATGATTTACATTAAAATATAAATTAATTATTAAAACATTAACTAGTAATTAAATATTGATTGATAATTAAAATATTAATAAATGATTAATAAAAATGTTCTGATGAAAATATCAAATTAGTACCCACCTCTTTTAAGAATTTACTAGAACGTTATTTTTATATTGTTATAAATAATATTTATTTATTTTTAAGGAAAAAAGTTTTAATTTTAATTTTAATATACTGAATAACTTCTACCTTTCCAAATAAGGTAACCAACAAAATAAATAATGTGAATATAATATAATTTTAGATAAGCAATTCAAACATTTATCTGATATAACAATTTTGTAGTTGAAACAGACGTACCCATTACTACAAAAAGTCCTTAGATTTATTACCCACGGACAATAATGAACCACAATGTTGATATTTCGCTCTCTTAATACAAACAAATGTACTTCAATACTAAGATATATATATATATATATATATATATATATATATATATATATATATATATATATATATATATATATATATATTATGTATAAATATATATATATATATATATATATATATATATATATATATATATATAATATATAAATAGAGTATACCTATGTATAGTTGACATCCGCATGATGGTATAGAAGGATCAATCTAATTATTATTTGATAAATTATTTGCCACTTCTATACTTTTGTTTTATTGAAAACTAGTTTCGAATATTAAATATTCATCTTCAGTTCTAAAAACACACAAAAAATTCAAAAATAAGCAATTGAAAATATGGTTTGGTATTATTATACATTTTAAAGTATCATCATTATCATTTAAATGAAAAGAACTATAAAAAAGAAATTGAAATAATATATTCCATTCCAAAACAGAACGGGTACAATAAAACCACTATCAATCATATTTTTAAAAAACAAATACAAAAAAAGACTATTAATGATATCTGTTCAACAAACCCGAAACATTACGTTTTGATTCCATATTACGGCCCTATATCCACCAAAGTCGGAAATGAATTGAAAAAACTTGGATTAAACCCTGCATTTAAAATAGAAAAACCCTATCCTCATATTTCTCTTCTCAGAGTAAGACAAAATAGACCCTTTCCAAGAAAGCGAAGTATACGAACTAAATTGTAATGATTGTTCAGCCAAGTAAACAGGAAAAACTGGAAGATCGCTAAACCAGAGATTAAAGGAACATATACGTGCATATAATAATAAGACAGAGAATTCCAACTCTGCAATTCATTTAAATAAAAAAAGCCTTAAATTCATCAAAGACTCAGGAGTTAAATTAATACATCACGTTTAAAACAGCCTCAAATTAAATATATATGAAGCAGTTGAAATAAGAAATCCTTCAAATCCAATCCAGATTTTTGCTTAAATGACCAAATAAATATCTCCAATAATCCAATCTTAATTTATTCCCATCTATAACAGAAAAACCAATTAATCACCGGCATTAATCATCATTGTTAGTTTAATGCGAGAAGAAACCAGTAAAAAATTTTCTGTTTAATATAATCCATTTAAACTTTGGTGAGTACCAACATGTATTTGATTTCTTATCTTAATTTAATCCATTCATAAATGTTTTATAATACTGATTTATATTACATACAATTTGATATGTATAATTATGCCAAACTATATTTTGAATTGCTTATTTTTGAATTTTTTGTGTATTTTTAGAACTGAAGATGAATGTATAACATTCGATGCTAGTTTTCAATAAAACAAAATTATTTATAAATGTGGCAAATAATTTATCAATCCCTAATTACCTATATATAATTATAATGGGATTATATAGCACACTGTGGATATGATTGGGTGCAAGTTGATCCGCGATATTATATATATATATATATATATAAGTTAAGGTACACAGTGTAACTTTATACAACTTAATCCTAACTCTAAGATGTAAACACTCCCTAAGACTATATATAGAGGATTACTAAGCCAATAAAGTCAGTCTTTTCTCAACAAGTGTGCGTGTCATTTCGTTCCCTTTTTTTTCCTTTTTTTTACTTTAAGTCCTCGGAACGAACATAAGTGGTGCCGAAACCCGGGAGGTCATACTCGGAATAGAGAGTTGTTTTTTTTTCTTTTTCTCTCTTGGTGTTTTTTTTATGTTCACGCTGTTCGCGTCTGTTCTTTTTTAAAAATTGACCAGGACAAGTGAGAAGGTTACAGTATGCCAGATGAGATAGTGCGGCCGGCAACCTTGATACTACCACAGGACATCCCAGCGTTGCCAACGGAAACCATGGCGGCGGCGCACGCGAATTTGGCGGCAGCACAAGCAAACGCCCTAGAATGGCTAAAGATAAAGACGGCGACCTCGCAGGATCTAAGAAAGGCGATCACAGATCTAGAAAGGTTCAACGGAGAAATCGGCGAGCTAAATCATTTTCTCAAGGGAGGCGACCGGGTGATGACACGCATAGAGGCAAAGTTGTCGGAAGACCTCATAGACCCAATGGATGCGAACGCACTGAGAGCAGCGTTAGTATGTCGAGTAAAAAGGAACATACTTAACCTAATTCAGGCGGACGAGGATACACCTTGGATCATAGTGAAGGACAGGCTAAAAAAGGCATTTGGGGGAGGCCGGTGGGCCCCAGAAGAGGATATTTTTCGAATGTTCAGGGAGACGAAGAAGCCTCACCAAACGAATGGGCAGTATGCGGGATCGCTATTAGCCAGATACAACAAGATAACCGAGAAGATGAGGGAAACTCTGAACGCAGCTGAGGTGGAGGGCAGGATGGCGTTTTTGTCAACTATATTGAAAGTGCAGCTAGCGAGAGACACGGGAAAGAAAGAGGGGCTGTCTAGAGACAAAACGTTCATCGAATGTGCCCAGGAGATGGTAGACGCTAGTGCCAGGGATGAAGAGGCGAGATTCGGAGAGGAAGCGGAAACGGGATGGAGTAGGGTAACTTACAGGAGGCCCGAGACAAGTAGGAACAAACCTAGGCCAGATATGGGAAGGAGAAGAGAGACGGAATTCGTTGGACGGGAGAGGACGATGGCACGAGAAAGGAGGCAAGGACCGGAGAAGAAGATCTGGAAAAGGGAAGACAGGAGGTGTCATGGATGTGGGAAGACGGGACATCTGGTAGCCCAGTGCCCCCGAACGAGATGTTTCGAATGCGGCACCGAAGGACACATTGCGAGGCAGTGTCCCTACATGAGCAGACGCGGTGAAGCAAATCGAGGGGAACCCATGGAGGTGAATGCGCAAAGAATGTGGAAGAGGAGCAGATCACCATCTGAGTCGATAGGGTCATCGGAAGCCTCGGAGACGGACGAAGAGGAAATCGAACCAGGAAACAGAGGAGCTGGAGGAGGAAGGAGCGGCAGAAGAAGCGGCGGACGAAGAGCAACGCAGGATAGGGTATCGAGAGATAATGAATGAGAAAAGTGCGAGCAGAGAGGCAACCACGCGGTAGTGCATAACATAGAGAGTGAGTGTGGTGGGTTGCCTATTATCAGAGTTGCGAGAGGAGTACGGTGCTTGGTGGATACAGGCAGTTCAAATACGATAATGTGTCGGAGTGCGGTAGAGGCGTTGTGTGAAGGAGAGAGGATACCCCAGGTACAGGTATGTGGATGTAGATTAATCACCTTGAATGGTCCATGTAAGATAGAAGGGGAAGTGGGGATAGATTTGAATAAATGGGGAACCGAGGGAGGAAAATTAAGGGTGCACGTAGTGGAGAATATGCCTCGGGAATACGGGGGAATAATCGGGTGCGACCTGCTAGGGAAAATGGGAGCGCGGATAAGAAATCAGGACGGGAAATGGATTATTAGGATAGGAACAAAGAAGTACAGGTGTAAGAGGGTTCTGAAAAAGGACAAAATTAGAGTCGGGGCAATTAACCGGGAAGACTGGAGACAGGCGTTACGAGATGAGTACGCGGATATTTTTTTCCAAGAGGGAGATATATTGAGTGTAACGGGGGAAACGGTACACGAGATCCCGCTGAAACAGGATAGGGTGACATACGTCAAGGAGAGAAGGTACCCGCAAGCTTTACGGCAACATATCCGGGAAGAGCTGGAGAGTTTGAAGAAACAAGGGATCATTACCGACAGCACGTCGCCATACAACAGCCCCCTTTGGGCAGTAAAGAAGAAGAGTCCGGAAAACGGCGAGCGGGAGAAGTATAGGGTCGTGGTAGATTTTAGGAAACTAAACGAGAACACCCTGGACGAGAAATACCCGATACCGAGATTCGAAGATATCTTGGATAGGTTAGGAGGAGCGGCTGTGTTTAGCACGCTGGACTTAAAAGCTGGGTACCACCAGATAAAGATGCACCCGAGGGACCAACATAAGACGGCTTTTACTTTCGAGAGGGGTCATTTCGAATTTACCCGGATGCCGTTTGGGTTGAAAAACGCGCCCATAACGTTTCAGAGACTCATGGACGAGTTTTTGCGGGGACTGGATGAATCGGTCTGCCAGGTTTACATGGACGACCTGCTGATCTTCAGTAAGAATGAAGCGCAACATATAGCAGATCTAAGATGCGTCTTCGACCGGCTGAGACAATTTGGACTAAAGCTGTCTGTAGAGAAATCGATTCTGGGGCAAGACCAGATCAACTTTCTGGGGCATAATATATCAAAGGAGGGAGTACGACCCGATGCGCGGAAGGTTGAGGCTATCCAAAAGATGGCGATCCCAACGGATGTGAGAGGAATAAGGAGGCTGCTGGGAACGCTAAATTATTATCGACGATTCGTCCCGGAGATGGCGGAATATTTAGTACCCCTAAATAACCTTCTGAAGAAAGGGAGCAAAGTCGTGATAACGCCTACGATTGAGGGTAATATCCGAAAGTGTATGTCGCGATTACAGGAAGAGCCGGTACTTGCGTTCCCTGATTTCTCGAAACCATTCACTATCACCACAGACGCGAGCGAATACGCGTTGGGGGCGGTACTGTCGCAGGACGGAAAACAGGGGGAACAACCAGTGGCGTATGCCAGCAGACGCCTCACGGAGACGGAAGCGCGTTATAGCGCGTTAGAACGCGAACTGTTGGGTATTGTGTGGGCGGTCGAACACTTTAGGCCGTATGTCTTTGGGCGGAGATTTAAGGTCCAAACGGATCATCGACCCTTATTGTGGGTAGGAAAGCTCAAAGAATCATCGGCGAGAGTTACCCGCTGGAAAGAGTTTCTGAGCCAATATAACATGGAGGTGGCTTATAAACCAGGAAGAGAGAATATTGTGGCAGATTGGCTATCTCGAGCGCTGCAGGTCAATGCGATAGAGACAGAAAGAGGGGAACATTCCGGAGAGCTACAGAGATTCGTAAGGGAATGGACACCTGAGGGTGAAGGGGAACCAGAGTCAGGGGAGGCAGAAGAACAAAGGATGTCGACGGGGGACGGAAGCGTTACGGAAGACAGGCCAACGGATATGGAGGAGAGAGAGGAAATCATCAATGACAAGAAACGTCAGATTATCTGGAAAACCCGGACGTCGGGATTGATGAAGGTGGATTACTCAAAATATGGTATGTATAGTATTAACACGATATGGTCGCATCCAGGAGTAAGAGAGGAGCAGATTTGCAGGGCCCTGAAAGACGCGTCCAGACCAGGAACCACTCATTATCTGTATGTAGGAAACACATCGGTCTGGGAGAAGATAAAGCGCTTATGGCAGACCGAGAAAATCGGAATCGATAGGACGTTCGTCAGATGCAAACTCATGGTGGAGACGGTCAGAGATCCAGAACGGCAGGAGGAGGTTACTCTGGCGTACCACCAGGGTAAGACGAACCACCGAGGAGTAAACGAGACCTTGCAAGCATTGAAAAGGAAGTACTTCTGGGAGAAAATGCGAAAGACGATAGAGAAAGTGTTAAGGGCATGTGTAGTGTGTCAAACCACGAAATATGATCGTCACCCTCCAACTGGGAAGCAAGAAGAGACGACGACACCTAGCGCACCGTTAAGCGACCTGCAGGTGGATACATTCACGTGGAAAGGGTTTAAATGGGTTACAGTGCTAGACGTATTTAGCAAGCTGGCGATGGCATATCCAGTACAAGACCGGTCGGCAGAGGCAGTGATCGCGGCTCTACGAACATGGTTCCAATTTTATGGGATACCGGATACGATCTCTTCCGATGGAGGGAGAGAATTCGATAATGCGAGTCTGCGAAACGAGACGAAGGCATTGGAGATAGCTTGGCATATCAACACACCGGGACACCCCAAGAGTAGGGGAGGGATAGAGAGGTTGCACAGTACGCTGGGAGATCACCTGCGAGTGTTCCACGTAGACAAGGGGTTGGAGGCTGATTGCGCGATGCCAAAGGCGGTAGCAGCATACAATCATTCGATTCATATGGCTACAGGATTTTCCCCGTTTGAAGTAATCTTCGGGCTTCGAGAGCGGCGAAGAGACGGAGGGAGCACGGTAGTAGACGAAGGGTTGGCAGAGCGATTAGTGAGTAATAGGGTAGCGCTCGTAAAACTGCGGGAGAAAGCACACAGGAGGATCGCGGCGGAAAAGAGTAGAAGGGTGGCACGGGAAAATATTCGGGTACGGGACAGGATGGAGGATGTTAAGATAGGGACGATCGTGTACCGAAAATTGACATCAAACAGGACTAAAGAGGCGGTACGTTATGAGGGACCATTCAAGGTGATTGTGATACGTGAACACAATGTAGTGACCATCCAGAGTATCAAAGAACCGAGGAAACGGAGAACCGTTCACATTGAACAATTAAAGATTCCGCTGGGCGAGCCCGGACAATCCTGATCATGCAAGAGTGAGTATCCTCTCTTCTACGGGAGCAGTTCGGATGTATCAAAGGATGATTTATGTTCATTTTGACAGATGTCGATTTCTTAAGTTGTTCATTATTTCTTTTGGTATAATAGTTCATAAGTTTAGCTATAAGAATTTTGTATTTAGTTGTATTATTGTATTATGTTTCATAGTTTTGGGTGTTTACATGGCAGAGTATCATTTTTCTTTTTTTTTTTTTCGTGTTTTTGTTTGTTGTTCAGAGTGTATTATAGGAGTAAAGTTTACGAGAAGTGTTCGTAAACTGGCAGGGGGGAGTTAAGGTACACAGTGTAACTTTATACAACTTAATCCTAACTCTAAGATGTAAACACTCCCTAAGACTATATATAGAGGATTACTAAGCCAATAAAGTCAGTCTTTTCTCAACAAGTGTGCGTGTCATTTCGTTCCCTTTTTTTTCCTTTTTTTTACTTTAAGTCCTCGGAACGAACATAAGTTATATATATATATATATATATATATATATATATATATATATATATATATATACATCTTGTGTGCGTGGGTGTGTGTATGCATCTGAACCAGTAAAAATTGAAGTAAATACAGTTGAATACCTTGTTGTATATGAGGCCTTTACCATTCCGGTATAGGTAAATCTTAATTCGCATAATCCTGCTCATCGAATTTTTTTGGACCGACGGTGACTTTTACTCAGAATGACAAAAACTAGTTCTCTTCAAAGTTTCAAAGCATTTGATTGAAATTACTTTTCCTATAAAATACTGCGGGGTCCTTGAGATTGAAAAATTAACAGCAACTGATTTACTTACCATCGTCAATCTTCTGATGTTAGGTCACCAAACATCCCTTATGTAGCTCCATTCTTTATTATTCGGCACAACTCCTATAGATCTGGCATATTCCCCAACTTTCTTCCACACCCTTATTATTTTGTCTGTTTTGGTGAAGCTTATCATTGAACACACCAAATAATATCTTACACAAGCGCGTTTTTCTATTTCCTTCTCTCTTACTCATTTTGGAATCTAATGGACTACTGTCGAATATATAAGAATATATTAACACAGGCGTACCAAACTCATTTTATTTAATAATAACAAAATCATCAATAATAAATTTTCTAATACACAGACAAAAGTTTTTATATTAACTGACTTTTTTTTAAAACTCATTAATATTCTTTAATTAATAAGTCCTTTGCTTTATTATGCATCTTTGTATAGGTATATGCATGAATAACTTGAGATAAATTAAAAAGTTAATTTATAAATTAAAACATATAAAAGACATTTTTGTCCTCGGAACACAGTTTGAGGCCTTTCAATTAAAAAATCAGAATATTTCATATTGCAAGGACCGACCGGTCAATGCGCGGAGGATGATCTTAACCAAATTCAATTCGTGGCCCTCCAAAAGTTATAAATATTAACAAAACTGTAAATAAAAAAAAAATGAATAAAATATTATTATTATCTAATGACAATAAGTAATCTGAAAACTCTAAAAATAAACCTTCCCACATTCTATCTTCTACTTTTGTACTTCCAAACTTGTATAAATGAGCTAATACTATTAGTATCGTCTTCCCCATTATGAAACAAAAAATATTAGCTCTTGTAATTTGTACTCTTGTATTTATGAACTTGTACTATTTATTACCTTTATGTAAGAAATCGGTGTGTCAATTGTTACTCAACAAACATAAGGAAAATTAACCGTATTACAAAAGAAATTTATAATAATTAAATTGTTTGTAGGAGCAGAATAATGAATGACATTTTTGTGACTAAGAATCGATAAAGCGATCGATAAAAACTAGATCTAGCCTCTGTGAATAACAGAAAGTGATGCTTAAAGTGTGTTGATTCTAGCAAATATATACTTTATTAGTAGTTATGTTTATTATATTTTGATTAAATCACTGATTCCAATAAATATATACTTTCTTATTAGTTATGTTAATAACATTTTGATCAAACAACGACCTCCTTACAACAGTGCTTTTGATATTCATAAACATAACCTACACTTGGGCTGAGAGAAATTTGCCATTTATCTCCAAGAGGAATATGTTAAGTCCTCAAGTGAATTTTAAGGTTATTATTTTACATTAACATTTTATTGCCACTATGCCAGTCTTTGGAGAACTTAATCATAAAAACTTTTGTAATAAAAGCTCTTTCTAGAACTTTTTTTCTTGACACTTTAGGAACAAGTTCTATATTACAAAAGCTCTCCTTAAAGCTTTTTAGTAAGAACCTAGTAAATTATGGGTAATATTGATGGAATTGTGTCTTGAGCATCTACTTGACAGGTTTTTTTGTGGTTATCTCCCTATTTCATTCAAATGATCTCTGAAAAATAAGCTTATAAAAAAAGATGTGCCCCATAGGTATGTGAAAACTTATTTGTGAGATCCTATATTTAAAATTTTCCAGTAGGAACTTCTATTATCATAATTTGTATTAAAAAAATTTTGGCAAGAACTTATATTAACAGAAAATTTATTATAAAGACTTCTTGTGATATAAGTTCTTAAGGTACTTTTTATCAGAAGGTTGTTTTGTCTATAACTTTTATGTTAGTATTTTAATTATAAAAGTTCTTGTAAAACAATTAAATTGAAACCTTTTGAAAAAGTTCAATAACTCATTCATGCCCTGATTATAGGATGCTTTCATTATGAGACACTTTAATCAAAGTAATAATTTCTTAGATTCAATATTGATAAATGAATTTTTAATTTATAATAATAATAAAGTTAGTTGAATTCTGTAACACATTATTAATACCAATTTTAAACATAGAAATCAAACAAGTGTACTGGGTTGAGAATCTGATAAACAAATTTAATACTATTAAAATTAAAAAATGAAAATAAAGACATAGAAGAAAATAATTTATAGGAAGTATGTAATAGACATCTAAATAATTCAGAATACTTTTAATAAATGTGTATGATGAAGATGGCTTAATGTTGAAATAAAGCACCTAAGTTTCTCATAAGCTCTATAATTAATTATCATAAAACTGAATAATAAGTAGAATATGGGAGTAGTTAAAAATTAACATGATGCTAACTCAGGCCAGAACAAGTGTTATGTAAATGCCAATAACCTATAGATTATTTGATTGGATAAATTGGGCAATGGAGAACTAAAATCAAATTATAAATTACACATATTATTATGTTATTTAAGTGATCAATTATTATATTAAAGTTATTATACCATTAAAAATAAAATATTCCAAATTGGTCATTTACATTACATATATTTATATATATATATATATATATATATATATATATATATATATATATATATATATATATATATATATAAGTTAAGCTCCCGCGACTCGAAACTGATAAAAAAAACAGAGAAAGGAAAGGGGAGCAAGAAATAACACTCACTAGATCTGAACTGATACTGCTTTATTTCTCTCAGTAATCCTGTATATATACTATCTGAGTTATGTTTACAATCAGGCATGGAATTAGGTCTTACATTGTATTCCTCCTGACCTTAACTCCCCCCTACCAGTTTACGACCATCCGTCGTAAACTAATATGAACATGACTAAAAAAAACAAAATATATACAACTAAATACTTGAAAAACCTAACAACTAAAGTACAACACAAAATAATCTAATATATACAGTTTTGATGAGAACACATACAATATTAACTTATCCGAAGAAAACAACAACAAAAACTTATAGTAACTGTTACAAAAAAACGAAATTTACTCTCTTGAGCGATAAGACACATGTTTCGCTAACACTATATACACAACGATAAAACAAAACGAAAAAAAAAATATATATATAAAATAGTACTAATAATAAAGAAGAACTGCCTCTCACAAGATTATATACGGCGAAGAGGATGCTCCGGCCTGTTTAAGGTTGTTCTGGCTCACCCGCTGGTAGCTTTAATTGTTCAATGTGCACAGTTCTACGCTTTCTGGGTTCTCTCACGCTTTGAATGGTCACTATATTATGCTCTCTAATAACAATCACCCTAAATGGGCCCTCGTACCTTAGCAGCTCTTTACTCCTGTTGGACCCTACTTTCCTGTACACGATGGTTCCTATTTTAATGCCACCCCATATGTCTTTAACCTTCCTATTTTCCTTCACCACTCTCCTACGTTTTTCCCCCTCTAGACGTCCGCGTACTTTCTCCCACAATTTTCCCAACGTTATCCGATTATTGATCAGCCTGTCAGACATTTCGTCGTTTGTCGCCGTCTCCCCACTGTCTCTGCGTCGTCCCCTCCAAGTGAAGGTGTCGATTTGTAAGTCACTCAACGGTGTTTCCGCCGTGGGGGTTTCTTCTTGCTGCGCTTTTGGCGGGTGCCGATCGTACTTCGTAGTCTGGCAAATTTCACATCTCCCGATCACCTCTTTGATCGTCTTCTTCATTCTTCCCCAGAAATACCTGCGTTTCAACGCCTGTAGTGTTTCCTGCTCGCCTCGGTGGTTGGTCTTTCCCTGGTGGTATGCGAGCGTCATCTCTTTCTGCTGGTTCTCGTCGCGGATTGTCTCTACCATCAGGGTGCACCGAATAAATGTCCTGTCGATTCCGATCTGTTCGGTTTGCCATAATCTCTTTATTTTTTCCCAAATTGTCTCGTTTCCCACGTACAAATAATGGGTTTTTCCTGGTCTCGACGCATCTTTCAGTACCCGACTAATCTGATCTGGCCTGACCCCCGGTTGAGACCAAATGGTGGCGATTTTACGCCCTTCGTATGCCCCATAATCTATTTTGAGCAGCCCCGTTGTCCTCGTTTTCCAAATGATCTGCCGTCTTTTGTCATTAATTATTTGGTCTATCTGCTCCATATCTGTCGATCTCCCGTCTGTAGAGCTCTCCTCTGCAGTCGACTGTTCTGGGTCGGTGGCCTCCGGTCCATCCTGTTCTCCTTCTCGATCTGGCGTCCACTCCCGCAGGAACTGTCGTACGTCTCTGGACGACTCCCCTCTGTCCTCCTCAACCGCATTGATCATCATCGCCCTGGACAGCCAATCAGCGACAACGTTTTCCTTCCCCGGCTTGTACTCCACCTCCATGTTGTATTGGCTGAGGAGTTCTTTCCATCTAGTGACTCTAGCGGACGATTCCTTTAATTTCCCGACCCACTGCAGGGGTCTGTGGTCTGTGCGGACTGTGAATTTCCTTCCGAATACATAGGCCCTAAAGTGATCTATAGCCCACACGATACCTAGTAACTCTCTCTCCAGCGCACTATATCTCGTTTCGGCGTCCGTGAGGCGCCTACTGGCGTACGCCACCGGTCGTTCCCCTTTTTCCCCTTCCTGCGCCTGAACCGCCCCCAATGCATATTCGCTGGCGTCCGTGGTAATTATGAACCTCTTTTCAAAATCGGGAAATGCTAATACCGGTTCCTCTTGGAGTCGGGTCATGCACCTTCGAATATTATCTTCCATGTCCGGAGTTATAACCACTTTCTGGCCCTTCTTCAACAGATTATTAATGGGTACAAGGTATTCTGCCATCTCAGGAACGAATCTTCTATAATAGTTTAAAGTCCCTAATAACCGCCGGATCCCTTGCACATCTCTCGGGATTGCCATTTTCCTTATCGCCTCCACTTTCGCACTGTCGGGTTTCACTCCCTCTTTCGATATAGTGTGCCCTAAAAAATTTATCTGGTCCTGACCTAACTGTGATTTTTCTGCGGACAACTTCAACCCGAATTTTCTTATCTGATCGAACACACTGCGCAAATGGTCCACGTGCTGAGCTTTGTCCTTACTAAATACCACCAAGTCGTCCATGTAGACCTGACATATAGATTCGTCTATCCCCCGCAGAAATTCGTCCATGAGGCGTTGAAAAGTAATGGGCGCGTTTTTGAGGCCAAACGGCATCCTAGTGAACTCGTAGTGGCCCCTCTCGAAGGTGAAAGCCGTCTTAGGTCGGTCCTTGGGGTGCATCCTTATTTGATGGTATCCCGCCTTCAAATCCAACGTGCTAAATACGGTCGCCCCGCTGAGTCTATCTAGAATGTCCTCGAATCTCGGTATAGGATATCTTTCGTCTACCGTATTCTCGTTCAATTTTCGATAGTCCACCACGACTCTATACTTTTCCTCACCTTCCGCGCTCTTCTTCTTTACCGCCCAAAGGGGACTATTATACGGAGACGTACTATCTACGATAATCCCTTGTCTCTTCAGAGTCTCTAGTTCCTGCCGGATATGCTGACGCAACGCCTGCGGGTATCGCCGCTCTTTTACGTAACTCACCCTGTCTAGCTTCAGCGGAATCTCGTGCACGGTTTTCCCCGTTGCCCCCAATATCTCGCCCTCTTTGAAGAAAATATCGCCATATTCTTCCTTTATCTCATACCTCCAATCCCCCACTTGACTAATGGCTCCCACTCGCGCCTCATCCTTTCCTAGAGATCTCAAACATTGATATTTCCTTCCCCCTATACGAATGTCCCAGCGTCCCTCGCTATTCCTGACTCTCGCTCCTATCCTTCCCAGCAAGTCACACCCGATAATACCTCCGTATTCCCTGGACATTCCCTCTACTATGTGGATTTTCAACTTCTCCTCCCTTTTTCCCCATCCCTCTAAGTCTATTATCGCCTCTCCCTCTACTCTACAAGGCCCACCTAGGGTGATTAACTTACAAGAACATACCTTTATCCGGGGCGTCCTCTCTCCGTTGTACATCCTCTGCAACGTACTCCTACTCAATATTGTGTTGGAACTCCCTGTGTCTACTAGGTATTCTCCGCTCGCAACTCTAATTATAGGCAGCCCGCTACACTCACTTTCAACACTATTGCTCACTAATGTGCGGTTGCCTCTCCAGTGCTCCTCTCCTCAAATTTCCTCTCGTTCTCTCCTCTCCACTGTTGCTCGTCGTCCTTGGTTCCTTCGGAAGGGACTACCATTTCCCTCACCTCCTCTATTTCCTGGTTCTTGTGCCTCCTCCTCTGTTTCGGACGTTTCCGAAGATTCGGTCGACTCCCACTGAGGTCTGTTTCTTCTCCATATCTTCTGTGCATTTACTTCCATAGGCTCTGGCGGTCTGAACCCTTCTCTCCTCCGACTCATGTATGGGCATTGTCTGGCAATGTGCCCTTCTGTTCCACATTCAAAGCACTTGGTGCGTGGGCATTGTGCCACCAAATGTCCTGCCTTTCCGCATCCATGACATCTCCGGTCTTCCATGACGCCTTCCGTTATTCCTCATCTTCCCTTGCCTCCTTTCTCCTACTGTTATTCGCTCCTTTCCAGCATATTCGATTTTTCCTTTCCCCCACATGGGAGGCATTGCTCTGGGTCTTCTGTGTACCACTCTGTTCCATCCTCCGTCTTCTTCTACGCTCCGGGCTTCTTCTTCTCTGGCACTGGAGTCTATTAACTCCTGGGCACATTCAACAAATGTGCGATCTCTAGCTAGGCCCTCCTTCCTCCCGATCTCCTTCGCCAACTGCACCTTCAATATCGTCGAGAGGAACCCCATTCTGCCCTCCACTTCCGCTGCGTTCACTGTCTCTCTCATCTTCTCAGTGATCTTATTATAGTGGGCCAATAGTGTTCCGGCAAATTGACCATTTGATTGATGTGCTCGTTTCGTCTCCCGGAACATGTAAAAAATATCCTCTTCCGGGGTCCATCTGCCGCCTCCAAACGCTTTTTTCAGACGGTCCTTCACGACGTTCCATGGAGTTTCTTCATCGGCCTGGATCAGATTCAGGATGCTCCTTTTTATCCTGCATATTAACGCCGCGTTCAAAGAGTCCGCATCTCTTTGATTTAGCATGTTTTCGGACATTTTCATCTCTAGCTCTGCCCTTATCCGGTCTCCGGCCTTGAGGAAGTGATTTAACTCACCAATCTCGCCAGTGAATCTTTCCAAATCTGATATCGCACGTCTCATGTCCTGCGTCGTTGCTGCTTGTACCTTCATCCAAGCTAGCGTGTTTGCGTGCGCTTCTGCCATGGTTTCCTGTGGCAGCGGTGGGACGTCTGATATGATTAACGTTGCCGGTCGCACAACTCCCTCTGGCATTGCCTTAGAGAAAGGAAAAAGAAAAAAAAAAAAAAACGGGTCCTCCGTTCCTCGTTACTCAGGTATTCGCGGTCCCGGGTTTCGGCACCAGTTAAGCTCCCGCGACTCGAAACTGATAAAAAAAACAGAGAAAGGAAAGGGGAGCAAGAAATAACACTCACTAGATCTGAACTGATACTGCTTTATTTCTCTCAGTAATCCTGTATATATACTATCTGAGTTATGTTTACAATCAGGCATGGAATTAGGTCTTACATTGTATTCCTCCTGACCTTAACATATATATATATATATATATATATATATATATATATATATATATATATATAATATACACACACACACATAATTGATTAATTAAATATAGATATTTATAACATTATAGGTAAATTTATATATACATAAGCTAATAGTGTTTTTTTTATCAATGATGGACATTGTTGTTATCTTGGAAAGTGGTTCAACAAAGAAATTTGCTATAACTGAGAGAAAATTTCAGTTTTGAGGGTGTAATCATAGATGAAGACATCATTCAAATAATAAACTGAAATATAGATACTCAAAAAACCAATACTGAATAAAATTATTAAAAAAGTAATATGATAAAATACCGTACATAGGGACAAATAGTATAATATAAAATATAAAATTAAATAATGTAAAGGGGCATAGTAATAATTATAATGCAGTGTTAGAACTTTACAAAAACTGATATAAAAAAACAGAATTGAAAAGATATTTCTAAAAATATAATAAATTTGCTATCACTGGTAGATAATTTCAGTTTTGAGGGTTTAAGCATGGATAAAGACATTTATAAACGGAAATATAGATACAAGTGAAAGGCATATAAATGGAACTAGAATTTTTAATTATACCATTAAATAAAAACAAACGTAATACATACAATTTAAATAAACAAATTAATATATATTTGAAACAGTTTATAAATTTTATGAAAAAGGATATCACAAACATTTTAAATTATAATAATTATATATGACAAATTGGGGGCTTGAAAATAAATTAGGGATTTTTTTTTAATATAAATATACCTTCATATCGATATTAAAATTTGAGTATTGAAAACCGATATTTTCACAACAAAAAAATTAAATAAACAATCGATATATTTGAAAACTATCATTACGATTTATACATCTTTATTTTTGAGGCAAAAAAATCACTGCCACAAAAGAAGCCGTTCATTTTTCGTGACAAAGTTCCTGTTTTTTTTTATCTTCCATAATAATTTAAATGAAATACAGACACAAACTTTTTAATATTACAGGTTGGTTTAAAAACCGTCTCGGAACCGGTAGAATAGCGTTAGTACGTAAGCGTCAATGTATTTTCTCCTCAAGTCCTCACTGACTTTTTCTTGTACTATAATAATAATAATAAAAGGCTTAGCGAACCCGGAGATTCGATGCCGATACCACTAATCGCTGTCTACAAATCTCGGTCCACCGACTACCGTCCAAACCCAAATTCATTAGATCACTCTTAATACTATCCTCCCACCTACGTTTCGGTCTACCCCTCGGACGTTTACCAGTCGGCTCAGCGTTTATTAACTTTTAACTTCCCCTTACCTATATACGAAGTATATAGTAAGGGGAAGTATTGCGATCGTGAAAATTTTCGAATTCGAGTTTTCAACGGAAATACATGTTTTAAGGTCCCCTGAGTCCAAATGACCAAGTCTCGCAAAATGGTCTGTGTGTCTGTGTGTATGTGATCAGTCTAGCTCAAAAACGGAAAGCTGTACAATACTGAAATTACATATTTAAGGTTAGTACATGCATGTGATGTTACAGCAACATTTTCATCAAAATCGACTAACCGGAAGTGCCAGTTTATATAATCGATTTTACACATTTTTACAATTTTCTCGAAAACGGCTCTAACGATTTTGATTAAACTTGCCTAAATTATTCTTCATAAAGGTCTTTAACTTTTCATGTATATGGTACATCACCGAGGAATTGCAGGGAAAAAAGTTATGATGAAAAGAATATTTTATTTACGCATAACTTCAAAAGCGTGCAATTGATGGTAAATCATCTATAGACTTGTATGAACGATAATTAAATTATCTAAAAAACAATAAAAGAATCATTAAAATCGGATCAATATAGCAAAGATACAGCGCTTCGGACTAACCGGAAATAGCTATTATATCATGGATTTTACACTTTTTTACATTTTTCTCAAAAACGACTCTAACGATTTTGATGAAACTTGCCAAAATTATTTTTCATAAAGGCCTTTAACTTTTCATTTATGTAGTAAATCACCGAGAAAATGCAGGAAAAAAAGTTATGAAGAAAAAAATATTTTATTTGCGCATAGCTTAAAAAGTATGCATTTTACGGTAATTTATCTATGGACTTTTATGAAAGGTAATTAAATCATCTAAAAAATAATAAAAGAATCATCAAAATCGGACCAATAATAGCAAAGATACAGTGTATTTTATGAGGAGCATAAAATAGATGGAGAACCGAGCGCATCCGAAAGGAGATAGATGCGACCGAACCTCCTCCCAGCAATCCGCCAATCTGTTGTAAACAATACGCTCTGTAATAAAGTAATTTAAGAATACAAAAGCGAAAATTAACTAAAATAATTTCTACTTTCACATTATTTAATGGAAAGAAAATGTTTCCATAGAAACTAAACCAGCAACTTTTAAAATATGTTTGCAACTTGACAAAGTTAAAATATATAGGCAGTGTACAGAATTGTACTAAAATTGTTTTAAAAACTATTTTATTATACTTAAGTGGGAGAAGAATTGAATGCTGCTGAGTTTATTTCAAGTATTGTTTATGTGAACTCTTTAGAATTATATTAAAAAGATAATTATTATAGGGCGGTAAGGGAAAGTTGTGTGATGCGCGCACCGCACCAGATTTTTAGGAATTCGTTCGTTACTGAGCCCAACAACTTTGCAAGCTCATTTCAACCGTCGGGATGATATCACTTCGATTATATTAATAGGGTGCATGGTCCGCAATTCCGCGTTGTGTAATCTCCTAAATTTTCCAGTTGACTCATCCTTTTTCGGACCAAATATTTTACGCAGTACTTTATTCTCGAATACATTAATGCGTTGTTCATCCTTCAAGGTTAGCGGCCACGTTTCACACCCATACAGAACTGTAGGCAAGATAATAGTTTTGTATATTCTAAGTTTTAAGTTTCTGGACAAAATGCGCGACCTAAGTAATGTTGATACCGAAAAATAACAAGCATTTCCCGCCTTTAACCGCGCCTTTATTTCCTCTTGAATTTCGTTTTTTCTAGTAATCACAGACCCCAAATACTTAAATTTCTCAACGTGTTCAAACCTATTTTCTAGGTTCTGTTTCTATTGCTAACCATATATTTCGTTGTATCCGTATTTATTTTGAGGCCAACCTCTTTCCCAGCTGTCACCAACGTTGTTGTATTCAGTTTTATAGTTTTCGCGTCCTCACTTAATAATACCAAATCATCCGCAAACCCAAGCGCGGATATTTTACCACCCAGATCTAAACCCCTTTCGGTACGCATTACCTTTCTAATGACATACTATAGTGCTAAATTAAATAGGACAGGTGAAAGGGAATCGCCTTGTTTTAACCCCGAGCGAACTTCAAATTTCTCCGAAAAATAATTACCGATTCTAACTTTATTGAATGTTTCGGTCATGCACATCCCTACTAGATTTACTTCTTCGGTATTCCCTGCTCAATAAAAATGTTATACAGTCTCTGGCGATCAATGGAATCATAAGCCTTTTTGAAATCCACAAAAAGCTGATGAACTACACCGTTGAATTCTAACTTTTTTTCTAATATTTGCCGTAAGGAAAATATTTCATCGATAGTTGATCGGTTCCGTCTAAAACCACATTGGTAGTCTCCGATAATTTCCTCGGCATATTCCGTGATTCGACTAGTTAGTATCAACGAGAATATTTTATAGCAAACCGGGAGGAGTGATATTCCGCGATAGTTATTACACTCCGTCCTCGGACTTTTTTTGTGAATCGGAATAAGTATAGATTCTTTCCATTCTTCTGGCATTTTTTCATTTTCCCAGATCTTTTTAACCAAAAAATGTATTTTAGAAACGCCAGCTTCACCGCACGCTTTTATTATTTCACTGGAAATGTTGTCGATTTCCGCTGCTTTATGAGATTTTAATTTTCCGATGGCTATTTCGACTTCATCCTTACTCGGTTCTTCAATTAACGGTTCAGCACTCTGATATTCAGAAGGAGGAGATTGATTATTATTTCCCGAATTCAAAGTACTTTCAAAGTGTTTTTTAAATTTATTCACAATGTCCCCCGGATCAGCCAAGATATTGTTATTTTCATCTCTAATTCCATTCATTGCGGGTTTAAACTGTTTACGCGATCTGTTTATACCCTTGTACATGTCTCTTACGTTGTTTTCAATTCTATCTCTATGTTTCTATCTCTATTATTTTATTTTTAAGATATTCTCGTTTTTTATTTTTGAGGAATTTGGACGTTTCATTCATCAAGGCTCGGAAGTTAGCAACATTGTTATCGCTTGGATTATTCAAAGCTTTTAATTTCGCGGCTCTTCACACAAGTTTAGACAATCATTATCAAACCACGGTTTGTTCTTTTTATTGTCCCTTTTTCCAAGACACAAATTACTTACCTCTTTAATATTATCCCTAATTCCGATCCATAGCTTGTCTACATCTTCGCGATCCTCATCTAAAGATTCCAAGGCTTCAAACCTATTCTTGATTTCTACCGCGAATTGATTTCTAATTAAAGGGTTTTTCAATTTATCTAGATCAAAATTTTCGGAACAAATACGGCTTTCTTTTCTTTTTTTTATAATAAGTTTTTGTCGAAGTTTTGCGATTACTAATTCATGATCTGACCCACATTCTGCCCCACGATAAGACCTCACGTTAATTATACTATTTTGCCATCTTTGTTGTATCAAAGCATGATCAATTTGATTGCGTGTTTGTGAATCCGGCGATGTCCACGTATACTTATGAATATCCTTATGTTTAAACGTAGTAATTTTGATTGTTAGGTTTTTCGAGATAGCAAAGTTTATTAGATGGATCCCATTATCATTACTATGTTCGTGCAAATTTTCTCTACCGATCATCGGATAGTATACTTCTTCCCTTCCCAACTTTGCGTTTGCGTCCCCTAATATTATTTTCATGCAATTTCGAGGTAGTTTATCATAAACCCACTCTAGTTTATCATAAAATTCGCATTTAACTTCATCATCACTGTCTTCGGTAGGGGAATGTATGTTTATCAGCGCGATTTTAAACCACCGCCCCTGAAATATGGCCACAGATATCCGATCACTAAAAAATTTTACGTCCTTCAATGCGGAGAGCAATCTATTCCTAATTAGAAATCCAATACCTAAACAATAATTACCGCTCCCACCGTACCAAATAGAATAGTTTCCTTCTGTTAACGAACCCTCCCCTGGCCTCCGAACCTCTTGCAGTGCCACGATATCTACATTGTATCTCTTAACCTCATTTGCCACCGATTTTAACCCACCCGCTGTATTCAAACTTCTTACGTTCCACGTCCCTATACCTAAATCTCTAATTTTCAACTTGCGCCATGAATCCCCTGAAGCAGTCCCCACCCGGAGACCCGAACGGGGGACTAGTTTACTTCCGGATAATGAGCGTTTTACCTCAGAGAGATCCATGACTTTTTGTGGTATTTTGTGAACTAAAAATATGTGAGTAGGGCGTTAAAACCTACGTCACACCCTCCAGCAAGCCTGGAGGGGCGCTCTCATTGTTGGTCAGCGAGTCCATCGGACTTAGCCGGGAGGAACTTCCAAGGAATTTCCACCGACCAACCCCACATCCGCCACCCGTGGGACGCTCCCCTATGCGGTAATGACATCCGCGCGAGGTTTCTTGTACTATAAATTTTATAACTTGTAGTTTGTACTTTTGGAGTTTGCTATTATGAAACGAAATTGTACAAAGTACAAACAACAAGACTAAAATTGCTTTGTACTTCATTATGAAATAGGGCCCTGCTCTCATCATCATGATGGTCCTGAGTTCGATTCCAGAGACTTGATCTTTCTTTTTTTTCTCCATAATTCCACAGAATGTTTTATTTTTGTTTGATTTATTTATGTACGTACTTATAAATATTTATAAGTTAAATTTTAATTTTATATTTATTTATTTTAGTTATTTATTTGTTTTTTATTTTATTTTTTTTAATTGTACTTCATAATGTCGACTGATAAAATATCGGAAATGGAAACGGATGATGACACCGCCTTCTCTGAAATTTGTGAAACCGATTCTCAGTATCTGGAAAGACGAACTCTCCAGAAACGTCAAAGAAATGCTGCTCCTGGCTCCGCTGGGAACTCGCCAAATAAAAAAAAGAAAAGCCTAAACAGGCTTTACCACCACCTGAAACCCGCAGTAAATCTGCAATCAACCAAATTGAATCCAACCCAACAACATCAGCCGTTCTTACCAGCAATCAAACAGCCCTCAATAACCCTACTACTGAACCAACCGGACCACGGAAATTAGCTGAGCCTGAGCCACCACCAATATTTGTTACCAAAATTCGTGACTTCATGGCATTTGGTAAAGAAATATCTTATTTAATTGGACAAACAAATTTTAAATGTTTCTCCAGGATCAATGATATCAAAATTAATACTACTAATAAAGAAAGTTACGAAAAACTTATTAATCTTTTATCTGAAAAGAATTTCGACTTTCATTGTTTCCAATTAAAAAAAGAAAAGCCTTTCATTCAGAGTAGTTTTGAGGGGACTACTCACCGCCTGTTAAATTTACTTTAAAGTAATTTATAATGATCAGTTTCGTAAGTTTCCATGATATTTGCCTAAATATATTCACAAAATAATTATTTCTCGTTTAAAAAAAATTGTAGTGTTTTGAAAAACTGCATCTTGGGTACTATTAAGCGTAAAGAACTCTTTTAGGGCTCAATATTTTATAATTAAAATTCACTATTCTTTAAAAAAGGTACACGTAATGTCTTTCGTTTGGTAGATAGTTTCCAAGGTATTGAACATGGAATGAAAAATGAACGAACGTTTTAGGTTTTTTTCGTCAATATAATAACCTTCTAGTCTTCCTAAAAATTTAGATTTTTAATGTAAAATCAAACCCAAACAACATATCAAAAAATAAGAACTATTCGACGTTTTGCGTTTATTTGCGCTTTTTTTTTGTTTCGTTTCTGGGACTATTTATTGTGTAAATGGTAAACCTGGCGGTCGAGCATGGATGCAAACCACAACACTTCCTTTAATAACCGGTAGTCAAGAAGCAGTACGTTTTTACTTAGTATTCAAACCCATACTCTTCACGGATTGAACCAAACATAGAAAGGCACATCGGACTGGGAAGACTGAGGTTGACCGGCCATATAGCTTGGAAGACGTATGAGGAAGAGATCCCCCAAAAATAATGAGTGACGACATTCATTACACTAGGCGCTGAGGAATACCGCGTCTTAGATGGATGGACAGCTTAAACGAGGATACCTGGAGGATCAAGGGAGTCAGCAATTAGAGAACGGCTGGCCAACAACGTGCAGACTGGCGGAAGTTATTAGAGAATGCTAAAGACCAGTAAGGGTCTGTCGAGCCAATGGAAGAAGAAGATGTAGCGGATGTGTTGATTTTCCTTGGTAGAACTAGCGTGAGCATACAGTACATGCATAATGTATTTGACGCTTCCACAATTATTATTATCCTCATCATTCTAGATATTTATTTTAAACCTGTTTTGATTAATAATTTATTTTCTTTATTATTATTTTAAAGTTAGATTTTATATATAATACAGTGGTAAATCCATTAGAAACCTCTCGCCAGGTAGTCATTCTACTTCTTTACTTTTTTTTAATTGTGTGTATTGTTCACGCCCGAATGAATTAACTCATTCATTTTTTTTTATTATCACCCTTTCCCAGTGGTAAAGGATATTAGAAACTGAGGTTTTTAATTTTGTTGTTTAATTTTACAAAAGTGGTTTTGAATCAGAATGTATTTATGTTTGTAAATCGTACTATTTGTGCGATGTATTGTCGTCTGTTTATGCTTATTCTGAGGTTTAAAGCAGAACCCAAACAGGCTGAAAAGCCTCACTAGTCAGTCTGGAGCGAGATTTCAGAGGTATCAGATCTATGTTAGTGGTGTCTCCACTCTCCAGGTGAATTGGTGGAGACTGGCGATATTGGCGATATTCTACGCGTCGGTAACATAAAACCGGAACAAGGGGCTCCAAGCGCGCTTGAGACAATTTTCGGGTGTATTTTAATGGGACCAATTGACATGAACTCACCTTACAAAGGTTCTAGTGCTAGTACTATTCTGCACAGCATAACAGCTCCTTGCTCTCAATGTGAAGATTTATCTCGAGTGCTAAATAAATTCTGGAAGACCGAGCTAGTCGCGAACATTACAAAATCTGACCCTCAGGATGCTCAATGTGAGGATCTTTTTGTCAATACTCATTCATGCGATGAAGCCGGTTGCTTTATGGTGAAACTTCTATTCAAAGGAATTCTTCCCGTATTAAGTGATTCCAGATATGGATCACTAAACCGATTCAAAAAATTAGATAAGAAATTTTAAAAAGATTCCACATTAAAACTTGAATATTCTAAGGTTATCCGGGAATATTGTGATGAATGCTATACATCGAATGCCATCTCCCAGGAAAATGCTATTTCCCACACCATGCGGTTATAAAAGACAGATCGTCCACTAAACTGAGGATTGTATTCGATGCATCAGCAACAACAAGTAACGGGTCCTAATATGATCATCTGCTTACAGGCCCGAAATAAAGCGTTACAGGATGTCATGTCAGCAGACATTTGTCAAATGAATCTCCAAACAAGGTTGGCCCCCGATGACTGCGCATATCAGCACTTCTTCTACAGATGCCAAACTACCGATGCCTTAACGGAGTATAATTTCAATAGATTAACTTTTGGGCTATCATGCTCGCTCTTCCTGGCAATGCGCGTAATTGAACAGCTTGTGTTAGATGATGACGGAAATTATCCGGTAGCTTCCCGTGCACTGCTAAAACACACGTACATTGACAATCTGTTGACTGGAAAGGATACGGTTTCAGAAGCAACTGCCCTGCAAAGAGATATAATACAGCTATTGAATAATGGAGGGTTCGACTTCAAAAAATGGAGTAGCAACTGTCCACAAATACTCGACAACGTACATCCGGAGGCATGAGAAACTCCGGTTTCATTTTCGAATATGGAGGACACCATTGTTAAGTTATTAGGGATCCAGTGAGAGCCTAAGCATAATTGTCTGTCTTATAAGGTTCAACCTAGAACTTGCGTGCCGACCAAGAGTGGTATCATGCCCACCATCGCCAGAGTATATGATCCGTTAGGATACCTGGCACCAGCGATTTTCCGAGCTAAGACCATTTTACAAAAATTATGGGAGATGAAACTCGATTGGGATAATCCAGTTCCGCCTGCTATAAGGAAAAGATGGTAAACGTTTTATGATAATGTGAAACGTTTAGGCGAGATCCGTATTCCCCGCTGCATCTTTGTAGAGCATCCATCGAAGAATGAGGGGCCAATCTATTCCAAATCTGTCATTAATGATCCATCAGAACTGTGTGAGACCAAGACAGATAACACCCTTGCGATGCTGGCAATTAATCCAGGAAATTAGGTTTGCTTATGCACTCCGGATTATGCACAATGCAAGTAATCGTGATTCGGTAAGATCGGGTTCATTATCATTGTGGAAAATCCAACTTGCGACCGAGGCTGTTATTAGAGGAATACAAATGAAATGGCCTTTCAGCTAATAGCGGGAAGCGAATAAAACCGATGAGGTCTAAAATCTCCTTGAATTTTTTCGTGGATCCTGTTGGTTTGATTAGGGTAGGAGGCAGGTTGCGTCATGCCCCTATATTCTATGAAACATTGCACACCATTTTGTTATCGAGAAATCTCATTTTGTCAATTTACTCATCGACCATTTTCACCGCGTCTATCCTCATGAAGGAACCCCACCGACGAAAAGCTGGGTTAAGTAAAGTGTATCCCGGTAAAGCTCGAAACCGTCTATCCTGATGGCAACACTTGCAGAGCTGCATTAGTCACTTCTGGAACCGTTGGTGAGTGGATTATTTAAATTGCCTTCAGCAAAGAGGTAGAATATATTGTTACTGTATCTCATATGCCAGCTAAATTGGATTTGTATTTAATATATATATATATATATATATATATATATATATATATATATATATATATATATATATATATATATATATATATATATATATATATATATATTTCGTTTATTTAATTAATAATTGCTTATTTTTTAGTTTTGTTTTACAAGAGTAGATGTATTATTTATTAATTTTAAAGTCAATTTTAGTTGTTAAGATCTTTTTTTTTCTTTTCTCATTCTAAGTTTATTATTATTTATAGAAAACTCAGCGTCCTTTTAGTTTGTTTTTGTTTCTTTATTATATTATTTGTAAATCATTAGTGAGTGGTGTTGCTTATTTTTTCTCCCAGTTAATATTTTTAATTTTCGTATTATCATTTTTTTAAATATTTACATTTTTTTTTGGGAGGGGGGAATTTCCTGGTTCTCTCCTTATCCTTATTTTTATTATTTTTTATTCGCTCTTAATTTAGTGTAGTTTAGAACCGGCAACTTCACTGGGGAAGAGAACAGTCTTTCAGTGTGTCTTGCTCTTTATTTTCTTTTTTGTCTTATTATTAGCTGAACATTAATCTGTATTATTTACTACCTCTGCCTGGCAATTGTGTATTTTCATAGTGAATATAAAAGCTTTGTTATTTCAACTACTTTTTGGTCTCTTTGTTATTCACCACAAAACCAATAAAATTTTATTTTTAAATATTTTTTCTATACTTTTCATGAATCATAACCTAATCCATGTTTTTATATATAAAACATTTCCTTTAACGTTATTTTAACAAAAACTAATTCAATGTTAAATTTCAATGCAACAGCCATGCATAGAGCTGTTCAATTAACGATTAATTACTTCCACTGAAACAAACACTCTACATAGATCTTGTTGTAACTACTAATTCCCTTCATAACTTACGACCCCCAGCACTTGGAATTGGAGAGGGGTCCATCGTAATGCTCCGGGAGTAATTCGTTTTTCGTGGTTCATGATGCAAGAGTTCCTCCCCCTCCCCTTTAAGAAAAAAAAAAATACGTTAGTTGAACAATGCAGGGCTTACTCACAGTGTTCATTTCACACTGCCGACGATGCATCTTCTCCTGTCATGGACGGATAAGACATGCTCATCAGTCATGAAATCGATCGATACAGCTCAACCAACGGAAAATTTCTGGACTTCAATGTATTATTTCTTCCCAATTGTTGTTATACACGAATAACAACATTTATATTAGAAAAACGTATGTTATATACTTTGTTAACAATTATACCCGAGACTATATTCCATAATCTCATCATATCATGACCAATTCAGCTGTAAAATAGAAGAAGCCCAACCAGCAGAAATATATTCTTAATTATTTATTTCATCGAGGCTCTTATCTCAAACACCTGATCAAGAGATGAAATGATGTAGTTACTTAACCAATCGCACATAGTAAAGCCTTTTGAAATAAACTTTTATTACCAATAAAAGTTTACAATGTCAGAATTTTTCTTACCAACGCAGATTCTGTACAGTTCATTTTAACTCCAAACCGCTTCCCTTTTCAGACACAATATGGTAATTTGGTTTTCCCTTAGACAGACGACTAACGTGGAACCCACATATAAACTTAATAGACAAGAGTTCAACCAACGATCTGATCAATTAGATTTCTACCTCGGAACAAAAAGGGCTAAGAAATTTGAGTTACTGCACGGACAAAATCAGAATAGGATATACATTAATTGTATAAAGGACCATTATCCTTGAATATTTTAATAATTCATTTATGATTAATTCTACCGCAACTTACTCTGGGCAATATAACATATATACTTCATAATAAATTTTACGTAAAAATATATTTTTTAAATGGAAATGGTTAAGTGTTTATAAAATAATGAAGTATTTGAGGGAGCAGTAACAAAGTCTAGCTGAACTGAATTGGCCATATCGATTAGAATGTCTACTTTCCTATGAACAAAGACTGCTGTGAGATCTCTCTTAACCAACCAGGTTAATGCAACCTCTATGCAATACCTTCATCATTTTCATACATTGCACGAAAAAAAAATCTCGCTCTGTGAATTCTATAAATCCTGATCAACAGAACTTTAATCATAATAAATCTCGGTTTATTTTATAAACAAGTTTTATAGAATAGAACAGAAGTGGTATGCTCCGAGAAATATTGTATTAAAAAGGAATCATGAACTGAATGACCACCACCTATTTATTCAATATTATTAAAAATAGTTTTTACACTATATTCACAAACCTAAATAAAAAAAAAAAACTATGTAAAAAAATCATTCGATAAATTTGGTACAATGATTGAACATAAATGTGTATACAGAACATTTTACAATAGCATAAATTTAGTCGTACCTCTCAAGGTTTAGTAATCACGCAATCGGATTACAGTAAAACCTCTCTACAATGGACAGCCACGGGTCTGAAGGCATTGTCCTTTGCAGAGGAGTGTCGGCTGAGAAGAGGTTCATTAAAAAATGAATGCGTAAATGTATTTATCAAAACAAGTTAATTAATTCAATTTTGAATTCTATTTATGCACATGATATTTTTAGAATTTAATATGTACGTAGGAAATATTATTTTCCTTTTTATTGGGTTCAGTGGTTCTTGTCCAATCTTGTCCCAGCTGTCTGATATCAGTTTGTATACAAGTTTGTAAAAAGTGTTTTAATATCATAGGTGATCATGAATATGGTGATGGATATCGAAAGCTTCTCCTGTTACTCAAAATAAATTAGATGAACTAATACTGTCTTGTGGCATCCAGCCTGAATTAATAGTAAAAATAAAACCGTCTACCTTCATCCAAATATTTATAGATCTTAAATTTTATTTCCTGTGTGCTTGTGAAAAGCACCCATCTGTTAAAACATCCTAACATGGTTTAGATTGAACAAGAATAATCCTTCTATTGTTAGTGCTAATTGGATTCACATCAGTTACTGCTACCCATACTTTGAGGGCCGTCGTGTCCAGAGGGGCGCCACGGATCGGGATTGAGGGCCGTCGTGCCCAGAGGGGCGCCACGGATCGGGAACAAAAATTAAAACCAATTTATTATAATTTTTTAATAATTAAAATTACAAAAAGTTGGCTATAGATTCGAAATTTATCGGCCATTGGTGCAAGGGAAAGGTATAAAACTCAGGTACATGAGAAAATAGCCGATTTTTTGTTGGGCGCCTGGCGGAATCTCGCCCCAGACGCCTGTAAATCCGCACGGCCCTAGACAGTACCAAGGTAGTATTTACATAGGTGGTTTCACAGTTATTTATCTACCATTTTGGAATGCTTATATTTTATAATATTGCTTACAAATCAGTTTTTCGTTTGTCCTGTAAAATCATTTGTTTGACACATAGGAAGTTTCACGTCGGCAATGACAAATAATGGTTTTATGTTTTGATAAAAATATTTTGTAAATATAAATATGTATATATCTTGAAGTTATTAATTTTTAATCAATAAAACGGCTGTCGTCTTCGATACTATAAAAAAATTGAAACACTTTTAGCTGACAAACCACGTAGAAAGGTACAATTTTATCCACAAAGAGATGGATTATCACGAAAAAGAGATTGTGAATTCACAGAATAAGAGACAGACAGAAATTAATTTATTTTTTTAAAAATGTCTAATCTGTCAGTTCGACTTCATTCCATTTCTCTTCATTCCGATCCACTCCATGCTAATCGACTTCATTCTATTCCACTTGATCCAAATTCACTTCATTAAACTCCACTTCATTTCAATCGACTTCATTCCATTCCACCTCATTCCGGTCAGCTCCACTCCATTAAATTTTTTGCACATATACCTACATTGCATTACAATCTAATTTGTTAGTTTTTAAAATTAGTTATGTAACATGTTTATACATTCTGTTCACCAAATATATTTTCGTGATTACTTATCCATTTTTTAATAACCTCTTTTACCTTCTCAGCGGACACCCCTATGGAGCGGGCAATGCCTTTAGTTAGCAGTAAAAAAATCCTGCACATCGAGGATTCACGAAAAAGAAAACAAAATTTAAGCTAATATATAAACAACAGTCTCTGAGACGTAGTTAGTAAGGCAAAGCGTCTTATTTACTAGCATTGAGAATAAATATGATGATTGGATTAATTTGTGTGTTTGTATTGAAGTTTTTTCGCATGTAGTTTGAAACGCTTGAGGTAGGTAGTGTTTGGTGTTGCCAAGTTCCATCAATCGTATTAGTTTGAGGTTCTTCGTGGTTGTTCTTCAAAATAAACGGTCCCGCTTGGCACCCGTAAAGAACAGGAGGAAGGATAATGGTTTTATAAATTCTTACTATTAAGTCCGTGGAAAGATGACGCAAAATAAGTGGATTTGAAACTGTTAAATTACAAGCACTACCCGCATTGAACCTGGTCTTTATTAACTTTTGAGGTTTGTTTTTTTCTCGTTAGTGTAGACACCAGATACTTTACATTTGTCTGCGTGCTCATAAGTTTTCCGTTTTACATCTATAACACCAAAATCAACATCATTTCTCCTACTTGGATGGATACTAAATTATTACTATAATTTCCCGTATAACCTAATTTTTATTGCTTCTACATTTTTAATAGATTTGTGTGACCTAGACATTCAAATTCAGGCATTTCTATTTCCTGTTATAGCCGTATGACTGAAATCATTGTTGTTTCTGTTTCTAACCGTATATTTTGTTTTATACGTACTAGTTTCAAAACCTAATTATAAAACTGGCATTCATAAAATTTGTATATTGCATAGTGTTTGGTGTTGCCAAGTTGCATCAATCGTATTAGTTGGTAATTGCAACTGGGTACATTTATGTTATCGTGTTAGTATGTTTGATACATACTACGGTCGAAATAAGTTTAATAAGTGTACAATAAAATAAAATAAAGTGTACACTTAGTTTTTTGGGTATAAATATGTTTAATAATTTATTGAACGTAAATTAGCAGATGGATATGATAAAAAACAACATTCCGCATTAATTTTTACAGGTCAACGAAATTAGAAACCCATACAACCTAGTTGACAACAAAAATAGAATATTTAAACTTTTCAGGTAGAACTTAATCATTTCGATTTTCGACCCGTTTTTGGGGGAATAGATTGTTAACCTGATTAACAACAAAAATTTAAAATTTAAAATGCTAAAAAAGTATTCATCCAATCTTAGTTGTCGTGAAAATAAATTCTTAGTTTGATCTCAGCTCATGGTTTTCACATAATCTCATATTCTAATGCTAACCGAAAACTGACCAAATGATCCGTAATAAAGGATTATTCTCCCAAAATGGGTCATAAATGGAAATGATTGAGTTCTACCTGAAAAGATGAATTGTTATTTTCACAACAGTTACTGTATTACTACATTTTTTTTGCATGATAAATTTTCAATTTTTGCAGCTAATTAGGCTAACAATCCATTCCCACTAAAACGGGTAGTAAATCGAAATGAATAAATGATTAAGCTACCTAGAAAGACAAATTGCTCAAGTTTTGTTGTTAATTAGGTTGTATGGGTTTCAAATTTCCTTCATCTGTAAACATTAATGCGGAATATTGTTTATTATCATATCCATCAATTAATTTATGTTCAATAAATTATTAAACATATTTTTATCCTAAATCCTAATGCATACTTATTTTGACCATTATAGTACGATTATATAATACTTATAAGACCATTATTATCTATCTAGTATCTATGTAAACATTTTTAGTCTGATTTTATAGAGAATATCCATACCTGGTGCCTAGTTCCTACTAAAATAAATATAAAAAAAATTTCAAAATAAAAATATCATATACGCAAATATGAGGTTCCAACACAAAAATAAATAAAATGATAATAAATGTATTAAAAATATATATAATTAATAAAATAACACAAAATCACATCCATAGTTATTTACAAGATTTTTTTAAAGAATTTAGTCGCTAGATGAAGAAAACCAATATCCTAACATGAAAATTTTCAATTTTCAGACAAAACATTTTCTTTCGACGACAGGAAGCTCTACAAATCCAAATAACCAACTAACACGAGTTGCTCATTGCAGTTTTTATTAATACTATTTTTTTCTCTAATTACATCAACCTAATATTAATTGAATTTTATTGTATAATACAATAGTTGTATTTTTTCAAGATTAAATCATTAGTTGTTTTATAATACCAACTTAGGTCTCAAAGCGTGTGTTTTACTTATTTTGTAAAATTTTAACTTTGGACTATTATTTTTTTTTTTTATTATATATAAAAATGTATTTACGTTTTGAAATTTTAAATGGTTTACTGGAAAAGGTAAAAATGAGAATGCAATGACGAGGCTAAATTTAACAAATACAAAAAAAGACAGCAACTATAATCAGATAAGGTAATATACTTTTGCGATAATAATAATAAGGTATACTGTATGAATAATAAAAGATATATTTGTAGTATGTCTTACTCAGGCAGTTTGAGAAGCAAAAATACAGGTCGTGAAACAATATTTTATGAACATATCCAGTTCCTAACTTACGCAAACTGCACAGCTTACGCACGTTGACATAATCGGACATTCAGCGAGAAACGTCACAGAAGCATTCCTTGCATTGATTCAACCAGTAAATAGACTTGGCCTAGAGGTCACCGATCGTTGGTCTTCGCTAGACCAAGTACATGGTGACAGAAGACCCTACAAGACCTGGAGATATTGTGACCATAGGCCCGTCAAATTTTGAGAAAGTGACGAGGTTCACTTATTTAGGGTCATTAATGACAAATCACAATAATGTAGCGGCTGAAATTAAAAAGAGAATTGTGACTACCAATCGATGCTATTTCAGCTTACGCAAGCAGTTTTGTAGTAACCTTTTATCTAGGCAAACCGTGGTCCAGTTCCACGAAACCTTGATACGGCCAATTCTCCTCTACAGTTGTGAATGGGCACTCAGTAAAAGTAGCGAGCATCATCTCCTTATCTTTGAAAGGAAGAATCTTCGAAGAATATACAGAGGAGCCTGAACTGCTGGGCGATGGAGGAGACGATACAACCAGGAATTACACGCCATATTCCTCAAACCCAATGTAGTCCAGACTATCAAATTGAGCTGTAATCAAATTATACATAACAAGGTATAACGTCTGAATAATAATAATAAAAAAAATTGAAGATTAATAAATAATAAAGGTTTAATTAAACTGAAATGAAACAAGACAGAAAAAAAAATAAATGAAGTATCTTGTAATAAAACTAACTAAAGAAAAGGCTATATCTTCTTAAATAGACTCAACTGCCGTCTTTTAGTAAATATGCGAGTAAAATAATAATCTATTAGGAAGAATAAATAGTAGTAAATTATTTCTATCACTTATCTGGACGGCAAGTTGGGCTTTCCCGCTCTTAATCCGTTGCAGCTCACCAATGTTTCCACCAGGACGGCTAAGACTCAACTCGGGGTTCTCCTATAAATCCACTTTTGGTAGTTATTGGGACCTGTCACTCCCTTATCAATAGGGGCCTGGCCTCAGTAAGGTTATAGCCCCATCCCTCAACAGTTGCCGCCACCATTCTTCCCCTTTGTCCTGGTTTTAGAAAACTGCGTATTCATTGCAATCATTAAAATTATTACTGCCTTAATTACATATTTAAAATTGTTAGTGCTGTCGACTTCCGGTGATCTGGGGAAGTTTAAGTAATAATTTTAAGGAGAGATAATTTAAATTACGGTATGGACCCGACCCCAACTGAAAAGGAACTTTTGGGGTTTGTTTATTTCTTGAGCGAGCGTAGCGAGCGGAAATCGTCTACTGTGATCTACTTAAAGCAGCAATAATTGAAATTACGTTAAAATTATGTATATTTCGGTAATTATTTACAAGAAAGAAGTGAACGTATATGGGAATGAACGTATAAGGGAATGTGGTGGGGACGTAACCTCAATGTCAACAATACGAGGCCACGCCCCTTTAGATAAGGGAGTGGCCGGTCCCAATAATTACCCCACTTTTCCTCACAAATAACAATTATTTTTATGAAACAATGTTTATTTGGGTTTTTCAAAAGTTGTAGACAAATTTCTACAGACTTCATGCCTGCTCAGTGTTTACCTCATGGGGAAACATTCTTGATGAGCGATTCACTTTTTCAAGTTATGCAGGCCACGATTTATGGTGGATTGGGAAAATCCAAGCTCTCTCGAGAATTTCCGAGTACTTTTCGTTCGTTCTGCCTCTACAGAGTCCAGTAGAGCTACCTTACCCAACGCTTTTCTTCCAGAACCCTCTTTCCTCTCGAGGTTGATATCACCAGTTTCAAATTTCTGGAACCATCTACTCAACCATCTTCTTCTCGGAATAGACGCACCAAACAGGTTGTTTCGACGGCGGAGAACTTACTTTCCAATCATGTTAGTTCATGTTTTAAACAAAACGCTAATAAAAAATGAAGATATGACGAGGTCATCTTGTTTACAAATTCATTTAGTATAGCCTAGCAATTAAAGTGATCTAAACCTTTAATTGGACGTGAAAAACAATTAAAACTGATCAGTGGATTTCAATTTCCTATAAATCATAATTTCATTTCATTTCATTCGTTAATATCAAAATTGGTCATTTTTTATGAACCACCCCGTTGTATAGAAACAGACTATATTAAACATCCAACTTTTTTCATTTCATTTATTCTTTCACTTTATTAATCGATTAATTTTGTATTAATATTATCTCTCTCCGTTTCACCTATATTAATGACTACAGGGAAATTTTGTTGTGAAATGGGAAGCGAGTTGAGATTTTCAAAAAGGCTTTTTTTAATAAACCCGATTTTTGTAGTATTATCACCTCATTTGTATTTATAATATAAACACTAGCTATTAATATATCATAACCTTAATTTTTGTATTAGTTTATTTTTACTTATGGTAATTTGTTTAAAGTACATCAAATTATTTTATTTTTTTTTTTTTTATATGATCTTTATTTAACGTCGCATCAACATTTAGATTTGTTATTAGCGACGCCTAAATATTATACAACAGAATTTTATACAAATATTATATCATAAGATTTTAAACAATCAGGTTTTACACAAATATACAATACATTTCTTTTTCTTTTTTTTTACAAATATTATGGTATAGAGTTTTATACCTATGTTATACTATATAATACAAATATATACATACAAATATATATATATATATATATATATATATATATATATATATATATATATATATATATACGAATATATCTAATGATAAAATTTATTGTTAATAAAAGTCACTAAAATCATAATTGGGAAATTAACATAACTATATATCCCTCCATATCCTAGTTTCCTTTACAAATTTGAGAATTGCCCCGAATTTCGATGTATTTTTTAGGTCTTGAAGTTCGTCTAGTACGCGATCTTTTATTCTGAATTGCTTATATAATGGACATTGAATAAGAATATGTTCAACTGTAAGAAGGACGTGGATTTGGTGCAGGTTAGGGGCTCTAAGTTTATGAAGTGGTGTGCATGCGTGAGCCTGCCTGGTGTGTCCTAAACGTAATCTGGTTGGAGTCACTGCTTCTTTTCTTGACATCCCATCGGGCAGTTCTAGCTTCTCGTTTGTTTCTTTCACCTTTCTCAGCATGCTACGCTCCTCTCTCAGCCATTCTATATCCCATGATTTTTTTAACGCCATTTTTACTAAATGCTTTAGATCTCTAGCCAGCATTATAGTTTCTTCCACATCATCAGTTAAGGCGGCTTCTTTGGCGAGATTGTCAGCACGTTCGTTTCCGTCTATCCCTACGTGTGCTGGTGTCCATACTACTTTGACCGTTCTGCCAAGATTCATGAGTGTGATATGAATATCGAAAATATTTTGTATTATTTTATTCGATGTCCATTTATTATCAAGTGATTGTATTGCACTATATGAATCAGTAAAAATTAAAATATTGGTTTCTGTCGAGGCGACTGCAAATTTAAAAGCTTGATATATGTCATATAGTTCAGCTGTGAAGATACTAGTTCCTGGAGCGATATGGAATTTAAAATTTTGGTGTGAAGATGTAGTAAAACTGCAACCCACTTTTTCATCTTGTTTTGAACCATCAGTGAAAATATGGAAGAAACCTGGCTATTTGTTGCAAATTTCTCTGAAGTACTGTAGATATATGTAAGGTGGTGCTTCCGATTTGTTTAGTTTTGAGAGTGAGTTATCTGTATTTATAGAAGGTATATTCCAGGGCGCGAAACTGTTAAAATGAAACGGTAGGATATCGGTTGGAATTTTGATGTTTAGATCCGAGAGATAGGCTTGAATTCTATACTGAAAAGATTTTCATTTTTGATTTGTTTGAGGACTAGAGTTGTTGGCATGGATCATACGGCCGACTGGGTGATTGGGGTTCGCAGTTACTTTAAGGGCATAATTTATTGATAGCTGCTTTCTTCTGTATTTTAAAGGAGGTTCTCCTGCTTCACTGAGCAAACTCGCTATTGGACTTGTCAGTTCCAGTCGCACATCTGGTTCCTTTGTTGTGAATGGGGTCTATCATTTTCAAAACATAAGGCTTATCTTAAACTATTGAACCGTTGTCTATTTTGCTCTTAATTATGGCCTTGTACGTATCTAGTAGAATTTTCCGTTCTGCTCCCCATTTCTGATGTGCAATTACTTTCAATATATCAATTCTTCTTGAACACGCGGTTTTTAGATTTTCAAGCTGTGGTTTCCATGATAGCTTCTTATCGAAGGTTATACCTAAAATTTTTAGGGAATTTGTTATTTTGATATCAGTGTTTTTTAATGTGAGAGGTGCGATCGGTACTTCTTTTTGTCTCCTTGTAAAAATTAATGCTTCTGTTTTGTCCGGGGAAAAATTAAAGCCTGATTTTTTTGACCAATTTTCTAGCCTATCCAGGGTGTTCTGAACTCATTTTCTGGTGAGTCTCAGGTTTTTCCCTCTACAGCACAGTGTTAAATCATCAGCAAAAAGAAGTGGTTTAACAGGTGATTGAATTGTTTTAACAATGTCATTCATAGCCACGAGAAACACTAATTACAGACCCCTGAGGGATCCCATTCTCTAGTTCCATAACAGAGGAGATTGTTTCATTTACTCTCACTTGTATTAGTCTCTTTTGTAAAAAAATTATAGAGGAATTTAATCATATTACCTTCGACTCCATTTTTGAAGAGGATTTGGAGGTCCCGCGGTTTCCGAACCATTTCGTATGCTTTCTGTATATCAAGGCAAACCACAATTGCATATTGATTCTTTTCAAAAGCTTCTTGAAGTTCTGTCTCGAGTTGAATTAGGGTATCCATTGTAGATCGATACTTTCTGAAACCAGATTGTGCATTAGCAAAGAAGTTGTTGGTTTCAAGAAACCACTGTAGTCGTCTATTTATGATCTTCTCCATTAGGTTACACATAGTGCAAGTCAATGAGATCGGACGATAGTTCGACGGGTTGCTTTTATCTTTATCAGGTTTAGGGATAGGCACTGCTGTTGCAATCTGCCAAATAGATGGGAAAACATTTTGAGTCCAGATAAAATTAAAAATTGAAGGAAGATATGTTTTCGCTTTAGTGCCGAGGTGTTTTAAAAATATGTTTGGTATACCATCGGGGCCAGCACAAGAATTTTTTGTAGCTTTAATGTTTTCCTAGCCCGTAACTGTTTAAATTTTGATTGATTTTCTGGAGTTTTGTGCTTTTTGTATCTGTTAAAAGCTCGTTTATATGCTTGTGTTGCATGATGGCAATCTTTATTCCACCAGGGGACTGTTTTTTTATTTCCCCCACTCTTCTTTTTGCCTATACTGGCCATTGCTCCTGAATTTAATATAGCAATAAATTGTTTTAAAATTATATCTATTTTTATCTCTGGAAATAGGTTTTCTCCAGATGGCATAGGTTTATCGATCAATGTTTCTACACTAGAAGTACATTTTTCCCAATCAGCCTTTTTCAAATTCCATCCATCAACAGTTCGCCTGTGAGATTCGGTAACTAAGTTGTTTATGATGATTGGAAAGTGGTCGCTACCAAACAGGAAGTCTGATGGTTTCCACTGCAAAGTTAAAGCTAAGTTCGAAGATCAGAGAGATAAGTCTATGCAACTGAAGCCTCCTGTGCTGGAATTGAAGTGAGTTAGTGCTTTAGAATTTAGCAAAACCAGGTTATTATTTTCTAAAAGTTTATTAAAATGTTTTCCTCGGACATCGGTTTTGGTGGATCCCCATTGTGTACTATAACTGTTCATTTCTCCTAATATAATATACGGCTGGGGTAGTTGGGTAACTAATGATTCTAGTTCGATCAAGCTAAACTGATAACTGTTTGGCAGATAAGCATTACAAACACAAAAAACTAAAAACAAACTAAAGCTAACACTTCACTTAGGTAAGTAATTTTTTTTTTTTTCTAGCCCTCCAGAAATTTATTTATTTTATTTTACATATATACAATACAATAACATATATACACAAGTTTTTACAATTCCTTTTATTGCCTCTTGGCATTTTAAGGTTTGTATGCTTAGATCGCTGTATGCGACTGTTACTACAATGTGGCTTTATGCCTTTATTTATTTAATCAAGTGTGGAGGGAACACTTTGTAGGTAAGGAAAAAGGATGATGGGTTCAGACTGCAGAGTCCAGACCCCTTCCCTCGGCGGGCACGTCAACCAAGGGGACACTGCCTTGCCACCTCCCAGGCCTGGGGGGTGGTGCTACTTCTCTGGTGGGTTAGCAGTGTAACAGTGGTTAGCACAGGCCTTAAGCCCATCAAAGAACTTGATGTGCCTTCGGCCGATGTACTCAGGCACTGAGGGTAGCTGGAACTCCTCATGGATACTGGTGTTTTTAGCCCTTTGGAGGGAAGTGCCTCGGACGATCCGTCGTAGAACGGAGTTCTGGTAACTCTGCAGTCCTTTTAAAGATGATTTGTAGAGGTGTCTCAGGAGTGGCGCACCATGCAGCATCGTCGGTCTGATGATGGCTTTATAGATCTGGAGCTTCAGCCGAAGTGAGAGCTGCGGTGATGTAAGCAGATGGTAGAGCCTATGCGTCTTCATCTTTGCCAGTTTCAGCCTCTCCCTGACGTGACTGGAGAAGGTGAAGTGCTTGTCCAGTGTGACGCCGAGGTAGAGGATGGATCTAGAGATAGGCCGTTCTTCTTCGTCCACTTTGAAGATCTTAGGAAGAGATTTCTTCCTCTTCTGGAACGACATCACGAAGGCATCCGTTTTCAACGGGTTCACCCTGATGCCGTTCAGCCTGAGGTCTTCAACTATGGCCGCTGAAGCCAGCTCTGCCCTCTTGAGGGCTACTCCGCCGTTGTAGCTGGAGGCGTAGATTCCGATATCATCTGCTACTTCTGCTCCTGGACGCTTGACTGAGACCACTGGTGCCGTGAAGACGACGAACAGTATTGGTCCCAGTACAGACCCTTGAGGTACTCCGCAGGTGGTGTTGTGTGAAGTCGAGAGGCTCTCACCGACTCGTACGACGAAAGATCTTCCGCTAAGATAGCATCCGATCAGTCGGCATAGAGAGGTGGGAAACCTGTACTCCTCCAGACGGCGGAGTAGGAGTGTGTGGGACACACAGTCAAAGGCCTGCGTGCAATCCAGTTAGATGAATGCCATAGCTCTGTTCTTCAGAAGCTGCTCTATGGTGTGGGCCTGAAGCTTGGCGAGATGGTGTTCGCAGGAGACACCTCGAAGGAACCCAGTCTGCTCCGGAGGGATGACGTCCTCCTCCCTACAGTGCATCATCAGTTGGTGGTGAATCAGCCGCTCGAATATCTTGCTCATGTGAGATAGGAGGCTGATCGGCCGATAGTGCTCCGGTGAGTTTCCAGACTTCCCCGGCTTGAGTAACGGCACTACGATTGCCTGTTTCCATACCTTAGGAAAGTATGAGATCCGTAGGCATGAGTTGAAGATGTTCAACAGAAAGGCTTTACCCCTCCTGGGAAGCATCTTCATCAGCACATACGGGATATCATCCTGTCCTTTGGTACGGCGTAGTACCGACTCAAGCTGGTTGAAGGTGGAGAAGATGGGTTTCTCGTTAGGGCACGGTAGTGGCCCTACTGGAAGTAGTGGAGCATCTTTCAGGCGATCAGTATCCTTCTCTTCATAGCTCTTCGCCAGGAGTTCAGCCTGTTCCTCAGGTGTCAGTAGGTCACTCCCTGAAGTCAGGTGCACGGTCCTCCTCTTGGTTACGTGGGTCCTGACGAATCTCCAGAACTGGCGATGGTCGTCATGAGTCCGCCGTAACTGATCGTGCCAGAGTGATGTATCCAGTCACGCATTACCTATCTGCCGGGTCATCGCATTGATGGCCGGTTTCAGACCGTAGTCGCGCGTGCGCTGGAAGATGTTGCTCAAGTTGTTCCTCTGGCCAATCAGAGCGAGGATGTGCCGTGGGAGTTTCCTCATCGCGTTGGGCTGCGGGCTGAACCTGGGGATGTTCCCATTGGCTGAGTCCTGGATGATAGTGGTGATGGCTTCCACCGCTTCATTCACCTCGGCTTCGGTTCTGCACTGTGTGATAGTGGGTAGTGCTTCTTCAAAACTAGACCTGTATCGCTTCCAGTCGGCCTTGTGAAAGAGGAACTTGCTCGCCGGTGGTATGGCGGGCGTGCCCTCGAAGGTGTAGAGCACAGGCCGATGATCTGAGGGGCCGTACGGAAGTGCTACGCACTCCGTAACGGTGTGCATATCTCTGGTCAGGAGCAGGTCCAGCGTTGAAGTCCATCCAGGTCGGGCTGCATGCCTGAAGGTGTGCACACCAGGGTGGAAGGCCGACATCCTGGTCTTGGTGATATACGTGCCCATAGGATTGTTGCTACCACACAACCAGGCGGTGTGTCGAGCATTGAAGTCCCCTAGGAGGACATACCGACTCCTCGCCTGGGCGTGTTGCAGCAGTATCTTCACTGATGTTAATATGGCCTGCGGTCTCTTATAGACACAGCTGAACGTCTAACGATGTTTCAGTCTCACGTCAACTGTGACGATATGACTTCCCGCAGTTGGGTCCACAGGGTTAGGATTACTTGAGGGTATATCTCTTCTGACCAAGATGACGACGCTTCCAAGAGTCCCTGGGGGGCAAGCCTCCCGGTACGTAGTGTACCCCTGGAAGTTTAATCGAGCCGTGGTGTTGAGCATGGTGTCAGTCAGCGCCACTACCAACGGTCGGTGCTGCTGTAGGAGGAGCTCAATCTCAGCCTTCTTCGTGATGAGGCCTCTGACGACTTAGGTAAATAAAATGTATTCACGTGACTCCAGGAGCACCAGGACGGACCGTAATGAAGGCACCACTAGGAGCACCAATCACAGGCCGTGTCGAGAGCACCAGTTGTCACTAAGGGCTGCTTGCCAGCGCGACGCAGCCCGCTACCCAATAGGGTGTTTACTGAGGTTAGGTCCAAGGGATAAGCATGGACCTCAGTAAATCTATGGCGCTAAGCTAAGCAAGTGATGATAGAAGAGTCTTGAGAAAGAAAATCTTCAGCTCGCAAGAGAGGTTTCAGAGGAGGTCCGTCTTCAAGGACTGCTAGCTGTGAAGTGCTCGAGTGTTGAAAAAAGTATGGTGCCTGTCTGGGAAAGCATTTAAAGAATACGGGCAGAATGTGGTCGGTTATGCGCTTTAAAATTGATTTGTTTGGAAATATCTCGATTCTCTTCCAATTTGGGCACCATTCTTCTATAAAATAATGTAATTGAAGAATTCGGAATGAATTAAATCATTGACTGATAGCACGCAAATGATATCGACATCGAGATAACAATGTAAGGCTTGATTTGGGATGTCAACTGTACTAGCAGTACACAGGAGTTCCTCCTGTACGTCTTAAATTTTGGTTTTTTTTTTTTAATTTAAACTGTTACATAAAATGTTACATTTTTAATGAATTCTATTCAATATATTCTGTTTTATATACGAAACATATATTGTACAACGTTTGGATTTTTTTTAGCATTATTAAACTATTAAATAAGATTTTTTTTATTTAATAGTGTTTATTAAATATTTTTTTATTTTTCACTTGAGAGGAATAATAATTATTGCAATCACATTCTATTTTACTAAGTATATCTTTATTATATAAAATAATTTTAAATCGAGTCAGTCGGTCAGTAGACTTCGTCGTGTGCAGATCGCGCTGTTTTTTCTTTGTAGTTCAGAAGTATACCTGAAAAGGTCATTCGGTTAACCAGTGCCGCAGTACCCCTTTTAAGTGCGCACTAGACTACTAGGTAAGGAAGCTTAGACGTTATCCTGACCTACATCAACATCAGCGTGGAATCAACAAACAACGCTTCAATTTCGAAGACATGGGCTAATGTTGCAAGAACGACTCTAACACCTCAAAAAGAACAAGGTCTGTTTTTCCCAGCACTAGATAATATACCTATTTTTAAGTATGTAGTTGGATTTGGTCAATTGATTGGGCCTAAAAGTATTATTTTTTCAAGTCGGGTTTCCAAAAATAGGATCGCAATATTTTTAAATAAAAAAGAAACTGTAGACGAATTTTTTGAATCAAAATAGGGAACAAATTCATTGAATGCAGTAAAGTAGTGAACCTCTCTAAAAGAGTAATCATTTCAAACTGCCCACCATTTATCCCCCATCAAGTGATTAAACTAAAATCCTTCAATCACTTCAATCACTTGATGGGGGATAAATGGTGGTGCCCAAATTGGAGGAGAATCGAGATATTTCCAAACAAATCAATTTTAAAGCGCATAACCGACCACATTCTGCCCGTATTCTTTAAATGCTTTCCCAGACAGGCACCATACTTTTTTCAACACTCGAGCACTTCACAGCTAGCAGTCGTTGAAGACGGACCTCCTCTGAAACCTCTCTTGCGAGCTGAAGATTTTCTTTCTCAAGACTCTTCTATCATCACTTGCTTAGCTTAGCGCCCTAGATTTACTGAGGTTCATGCTTATCCCTTGGACCTAACCTCAGTAAACACCCTATTGGGTAGCGGGCTGCGTCGCGCTGGCAAGCAGCCCTTAGTGACAACTGGTGCTCTCGACACGGCCTGTGATTGGTACTCCTAGTGGTGCCTTCATTACGGTCCGTCCTGGTGCTCCTGGAGTCACGTGAGTACATTTTACTTACCCCATTCTACAGCTAGCAGTCGTGGATGACAGACCTCTCTTGAAAACCTCTCTAGCGTGCTGAAGAATTTATTGCCTAGTGACAGCTGGTGCTCGATACGGCCTGTGATTGGTACTCCTCGTGGTGCCTTCGTTCGGTCCGTCCTGGTGCTCCTGTCACGTGAGTACATTTTACTTACCTAAGTGAAGTGTTAGCTTTAGTTTAGTTTTAGCTTTTATTTTATTTGTAAAATGACTACACCCACACAAACTCCTATGGCTCTAGATGAAGTTGCTTCAACTTCATCTACAATAAACAGGCTGATCAACCTGAAACTAAAGCGGAAATTTATTCCGCTTACAGACAGCGAAGGCTTCACCACGCTGAAGAAAAAACTGACGTTTGTGCCACGACCAACCAATGACTAACCAGCTACAGCTACCTCTAATAGCTTTGCTGTACTTAGTGGCACGTCCACCTCACAGCCAGATGCACCCATCACAGCTGCCCCCACCCCAGCTACCCCACCAACCAATCCAAAGCCGTACAAACCGGCTCCAATTGTGATTCGTCCACCAGTGTCATCGGTGGAACTAAGAAAGCACCTCTTAATCAGAACGAAAATTAAATTTTTACCTCCACCAAGGCTGATTACGACGCCACCATATGTGTGATAAACCAGCCGGGTGACATCGACTACCACACCTATGCCCCAAGAGGCACTAAGCCTCTCAGAAAATATATTTTAAAAGGGTTCGACATCAATCACTCAGTCAACTCTATAGAAAATGCCCTCAAAGCCCGCCTACCCGGGTTCAAAAGCATCTGGAGGATGCAAAAAACAGACCAGAGTGGAAATAAGAGGAATCTTCCACTCCTCATCGTTACCACTGACGAAACCGTCACCCTTCAGGATATGGAAAAAATTGGTCCAATCGACCATATGGGCTATTCAGTTGAGAAACTGAAAAATATTAGCGGCCCCAAGCAGTGTCATAACTGCCAGGAATTTGGCCACACTAAAAATTTCAGTGGGCGCATTATAAGATGCGTTCGTTGTGGTGATAACCACGAAACAAACGAATGCACCAAAAACACCCCACCCAAATGTGCAAACTGCGGTGGCCCTCATGTGGCCTCATACCGTGATTGCCCAAAAAGGCAAATCCTTCTTAAAAAGAAGGAAACAAAAGTCACTATAAGACCAACGAACAACTCCCAGGAGACTGCATCTTCTGCTCCCACCACCACCTCAGCCCCAAACTCATACGCCGGTGTCCTATTCAACGGACAACCCACCTCCACACCAACCCCCGCACCCGCACCCACACCCCCACCCCCACCCGCATGGGTTGAAGGCTTACTCTCCATGATCAGTGACATGAAAGCTATGTTTCATACTGTCATGAGCACGCTTAACATCCTGCTCCAACAAGCCTTCGCAGCTAAAGTTAATGGATAGACACTCTATCCTTAACTATAACATAACAGGGCTCGTAAAGCGAAAGCTCGAGCTGGAATCCCTTCTGGTCTCTCATAGGCCATCAGTTGTCGCACTCACAGACACAAAACTAAACAGGCAAACGCGATAACACAAAACTGACTGATATAACACAAACCATATTTTCCTCCTATAAAGAACTGACTGCAACTCTGAGGAATACGAGGGGAAACAAATCAACATGAGAGGACAATATACCCTATGTCCTACTCAAACAACTCCCCAGCACGGCTGAGATATTACCCCACTGAGTGGAAACATGCTATAGTTGTTCCACTTCTCAAACCCCAAAAACGAGGAGCGGTACCGGAAGAATACCGGCCCATCAGTCTCCTCAACCACGTCTCAAATATATATGAGAAACTAATCCTCATACATGTCCGAAAACACTGTGACACACATGACATCATCCCCCCGGAACAAACCGGGTTCTCTCGCGGCGTTAGCTGCTATCATCACGCAGCAAAACTACAGTATGATACAGCTATAAACCTAAACAAAAATCTTGCAACCGCAATGATCTCATTAGATTGCACACAGGCATTTGATTCTGTATCCCAGTCCCCCTTAATTGATCAACTCCGGCTTCACCGATTCCCGGACCAACTGGTCGACATTATTGGCTCATACACCAGTAGCCGAACATTTTCTGTCCGTGTCAAATCTGAGATCTCCACCCCGCCCCCAGTTACCTGTGGTGTTCCTCAGGGCTCGGTCCTTGCGGAGTTATAGGCGTCTGGAGCGAGATTCCGCCCGGCGCCCAACTAAAAATCGTTTATTTTCTCGGGTACTTGAGTTTTATACCTTTCCCTTGCACCAATGATCGATAAATTTCGAATCTATAGCCAACTTTTTGTAATTTTAATTATAAAAAAAAAAATATAATAAATGAGTTTTAATTTTTGTTCCCGATCCGTGACACGACGGCCCTGAAAGTATGGGTAGTGGTAACTGTTGTGAATTCCTATGGAATTCACACAATAGGAACATTTAACAATAGGAGGATTCTTTTTGTTCAATTTAAATAATGTTATGATGTTTTAACAGATGGGTGCTTTCCACAAGCACACAGGAAATAAAATACTGTTTCTCATAAAATCAAAATCACAAAACTGATTTCGGTAACATAGGAGGTTTCACGGAAGCAATGACTACGGTATTCTTAATTGTCAACATTTTGTAAGTTTCCGTTCAGAGAAGTCAATTCATCTCTCAGTAACAAAAATTTGGCTGTCCGTGTCCGTCATTAGATCTCAGCATCCATCATTAGACCTCTGAAAAGAGATCTAAAGTTTTATACTTTTAGACCGGGACATTCAAAAATTGTCCTAGAGGGAGGGGGGGAGGGAGATCCGCTGGTGAGAGATGTCCGTTTAGTTTTGAAACAGAGAGATCATCTTTCCCCAGTTTTGTCCAGAAATCCGTTATAAGAAAAGTGATTCGCGCCGAGATTGGTTCAACTCTGTTTGGTAAAATACCTGTGCTTGAGTATGGTGACGATTTGGTAGGTAATGTAAAATGAAGATGCGGAAGCCATTAAATTAAATACAAAGTTTAGGAATGCTAGTTTTATAATTAGGTTTTGAAACTAGTGCATATAAAACAAAATATATGGTTAGTAACAGAAACGGCAATGATTTCCGTTATATTGTTATAACAGGAAATACGTTTGAATGCAAATAGAAGTTTAAATGTCTAGGCCACACAAATCTATTAGAAATGAAGAAGCCATAAAAATAGATTAAAAATCGTTATACGAGAAATTATAGTAAGAATTCAGTATCCACTCAAGTAGGAGAAATGATGTTGATTTTGGTGATACAGATGTAACAGGGAAAACTTATGAGAATGCAGAGAAATGTAAGTATCTGGAGTCTACACTAATAAGAAAAACTAAACCCCAGAAAGTAATAAAGACCAGGTTAAAGCCCGGTAATGTTTGTAATTTAGCAGTTTAAACTTTACTTAGTTTGCTCCATCTTTCCACGGACTTAATAGTAAGAATATCGAAACAATTATCCTTCCTCTTGTTCTTTACGGGTGCCAAGCGTGGCCGTTTACTTTGAATGAAGAACAACTCCATAAGGTCTTCGAGAATAAGGTATTGTATTAATTATGTGATCCGAGGAAGAATGAGTCCGTTGGAGAATTTCGGAGTCTACACAACGCTGAATGGCGGATCATGCAACCTTTTATATAGAGGTGATAGCATCGCGTCGGGATGGATAACGAACGAATCACCACTAAAGAGTAATTTTATTTATTTTTTCAAAAAGTCAATATCCATCTTCATACAGTAGCAAGATATTAACAGCTCATACCCTTTCTTTCCATACAATAAGCTAACCTATTAACGAGTTTCGAAAAATATATAAATTAAAAAGATAATTAGAAATCTTCTGAATATTTTAATTATCATACGCTATTCATTATTGATTTTTTTTAAATTATCCAAAACACTGACCAAAATTACAACTTTACATGGATGAATTTAATACTGACTGAATGTTGGAGCCTTCCGTAGTCATAGCCATTTAATTAAACTGGAATAATAGTAGGAATAGTCTGGAGGAATGGCTTAATTCGACTACCCACAGGGACAGCCCAACTGAAGGGCAGCCTCCAAACAATTAACATAGAAACAGCATTTAAACAGAGAGCACAAAGCCGCTTTAACTTCCTGCCTCTGAGCTAGCACCTGCATTCAAATGCTCCTTGCCATTCGGTATCCGCTACTCTCTATCAAATGATAAACGTCAGGCCATCCAAATTTGCTCACTTAGCACAGCTAACTTGTGAAAAGTGACAACTTTTCCGCCAAATCCCTTATTTCAATGCAAGACCACGAGGACGTCGTAATTGTCGATTTTTTTTTCATTAAAAAAGTATATCTTATCCAATCTTTTTGGATACTACGATTTTAAAAAGATCAATAAATATTTTGATGAAGGTAGGCGGTTTTAATTAATTTAAGGCTAAATAGCACAAGACAGTCTTAGTTCATCTAATTTATTTTGAGTAACGGGAGAAGCTTTCGGTATCCAGTATCATATTCATGATCACCTATGATTTTAAATCACTTTTTATAAACATACCACAAACTTGTATTTAAACTGATATCTGACAGCTGGAACAAGATTGAACCACTCACCCTAATAAAAAGCAAAACAATGTTTCTGTAAGGAGTTAGCCATTGCCATAGGCGTAAATAACGCCAAGGCAACCTAGAGTCGCACGTCGGAGGGTTTCGCAAGACCTAAAATAAAAAAAACACTCTTTTTTTTAAATTATTAAATCTACTGAAAAATACGTAAAAATAAAAAAACTCGATATTATTCTAAATACAAATAGTTGTTGAGGGTAAATAAAAACGTTGAGACGATAATGTTAATAGGTTACTGTTGGTTTTTCCGTTCGTAACCGTAATTCATACAGACTGCCACATGTCACCCCTTAAGTTTCTTCGCATTTCTTGGTGTTGTCTATTCGCTATTTTATTGCCAATATATTAAATTGTAAGGCCAATATACAAAAACTTCAATACTCATTGGTGTACAGAAAAAAATTAATGATTGGGAAAATCTGTCAAACAAAATTAAAGATCCCGAAAAGAGTTAAATTCATATCATAAGAAACAGTAATAAAATAAATTAAATGACATTTAAGTTAAATAACAAAATTATTAACTAAAATTTAAGTACTTTTACAAGAAGATACAGAAAAAAGGCGCGAGGTTTAAAAAGGGACAATATCAACGTGTAATTTAGCCTTTTAAAGGATATCGTTCAGAAAACGTGAGTACCGGTAGCAATAAATGCGATTTTTTATGGCATTAAGGCAATTTTTTTAATATCATTGAGCTGCTATCACGGTACAATCCATTCCTTAAGACCCACCTTGCAAATTAAAAAGTAAAATAAAGCATGTCAGCCCAGAAATACAAAATTTATTTATAAGCTTGGCTTCTGATGATAATTTAAAAGAAATATTGTCAAAGTTTCGAAATTCGTCATTTTTTCACTCATATTGAATACGACTCAGGATATTTAAATAATCGACCTGTTATCAGTTGTAATAAGATACATTGTGTATCAGCCAGATGCTAATCACCTTGAAGTGATTGAATCATGTTTAGGTTTTTTGCAGGTGTCCGATCGATCAGCTACAGGAATCGAGAATAAAGAGTTTTTCTTAATAAAAATATTATTATTTTTATATATTTGCCTACTTTAATAATTAACATTGATATATAGTAATAAATATTTAGTAATTAGTATTTCTAGTGTGAAATATCTCGAATCTGACGGGAAAAAATGCTTATGAACCGGGTAGGGGTGCGTCCTCTGGAAAACGCCTCGGGGTGAATTCGACCTTATAAAAACATGGAATAAACCCCAACCTGGCAACACTGCCAACAAGTGCGCCTCGACCTTTGTAACGCCTAGCAAACAAGCGTATAGGCACACCCTCATGTATTTCTGTTTACTTGAATCTCATGACTCCAGGAACGGACTATACTTACGCTACTGTGTACTGAATTTTTTTTGTTTTTTTCAAAAGCAGATATACAAACATATCTAAGGCCTTCACATGGGTGGATGTTTATCAGTGAGCCTATCAAGCATAGTTGCGAAACCCTCCGACGTGCGACTCTAGCTTGCCTTGGCGTTATTTACGCCTATTGCAATGGCTAACTCCTTACAGAAATATTGTTTTGCTTTTTATTGGGGTGAGTGGTTCAATCTTGTTCCAGCTGTCAGATATCAGTTTAAATACAAGTTTGTGGTAGTAGCGGATACCGAATGGCAAGGAGCATTTGAATGCAGGTGCTAGCTCAGAGGCAGGAAGTTAAAGCGGCTTTGTGCTCTCTGTTTAAATGCTGTTTCTATGTTAATTGTTTGGAGGCTGCCCTTCAGTTGGGCTGTCCCTGTGGGTAGTCGAATTAAGCCATCCCTCCAGACTATTCCTACTATTATTCCAGTTTAATTAAATGGTTATGACTACGGAAGGCTCCAACGTTCAGTCAGTATTAAATTCATCCATGTAAAGTTGTAATTTTGGTCAGTGTTTTGGATAATTTAAAAAAATCAATAATGAATAGCGTATGATAATTAAAATATTCAGAAGATTTCTAATTATCTTTTTAATTTATATATTTTTCGGAACTCGTTAATAGGTTAGCTTATTGTATGGAAAGAAAGGGTATGAGCTGTTAATACCTTGCTACTGTATGAAGATATTGACTTTTTGAAACAAATAAATAAAATTACTCTTTAGTGATTCGTTCGTTATCCATCCCGACGCGATGCTATCACCTCTATATAAAAGGTTGCATGATCCGCCATTCAGCGTTGTGTAGACTCCGAAAATCTCCAACGGACTAATTCTTCCTCGGATCAAATAATTTATACAATACCTTATTCATATACATATATATGAAATTGAGAAAATGCAAAAATAAGTGTTCTTTAAATAGATTTGAACAAGGGCCAAAATGTTCGATTTTTCAAAGCACTATTTGTTCCCGAGGAGTTTCTCTACAATCCTATTTTCACGAAATATTGAACGAAAAAATGAATGTATTTTCTCTATCTCACCTGGGCTAGTTAGTTACCTTTTGAGTGGGGTACTTTTTTTATTAGTTTCACCCGAGGCAAGTTAGTAAAGTTATTTTAACATTATTACAACAAATTGGAAATTTATTTTAAAAAATAGCTATCACGTCTGGCCTAAACTCATATTGTCTCATTGAACGGCTGAATACGGCCGGAAAATCCCAGCTCGATGGGATTGAAACGTTGTTCGGCCGGCTCCGGTCGTTACCAGGTGTGCAGTGTACGTGATCCAACGCTTTCCCTATATTTGCGATCGTTCGGCCGGCCACGGCTCAAAACGGCCCTATGCGGTTTGAAGATTATTCGGTCGAAACTGGTTCAAGTGGACACTCACAACTGTTGATAAACACTGACGTTTGTGAGTACTATTTATTGCTTATCTATCATAATGATGCAGTACTCAATTTGAGATGGTTCATAATGATGGTGCTATCACCAGAGAGGACAAATGTAAGTGAGCTGTAGCCACAAATTTTTACGGAAGATGCTGCAATTTCAATAATAAATAAATTGAGGCGCTGAAGATCCAAAAGAAAATGTGGTTTTGTAAAAAATGCTATAAAGGTAGGCCCAGTGAGAGAAAAACGCCTAGTCCTTTCAGGAATTTTCATCAGAAGGCCGCCGAACCGTTTGCGGGTGATATACTCACGGCGATAAACTGGCTTAGCTCCTTCGTCGATGAGGATATTAAGGCCGCGCAGGAACCATTTTTGACCGAAATATCATTGAGCCGCTTAGCGCCGTTCAGAGCCGTGGCCGGCCGAACCCAAATAGAAGGAAAGCGTTGGAGCGCATCCACTGCACACGCTCTGTTCGGCCGACCTCGGCTGGACGACGGGCCGGGTTGATCGTCCACTATAATCGGGTTTTCGACCTTATAATCTTCGAGCCATATAGGGCCGTTTTGAGCCGTGGCCGGCCGAACAACGGTTCAATCCTATCGAGCTAGGATTTTTCGGTCATGTTCAGCCGTTCAATGAGACAAAAGGAGTTTATTTTGAGCACGATGGTTTTTCTTTACTAACTTGCCTTGGGTGAAACTAATAAAAAAAGTACCCAACTCAAAAGGTAACTAACTAGTCCAGGCGACATAGAGAAAATACCTTCATCATTTCGTTCAAAATTTCGTGAAAATAGAATTGTAGAGAAACTCTTCAGGAACAAATAGTGCCATGAAAAATCAAAAATTTAGGCCCCTGTTCAAATCTTTTTAAAAAACATCTTTTTTTACATTTTCTCAATTTCATATATAAGCGTGCGTGTACCTGTTTTTATATGTTCTCAAAGAGAAAAGTTATTTTTTGTGTATACAATTTTATTGCAAATAGGCGCTAACACAATCCATAATTTAAGCTCCAAAACAAGTTCCTGCGAAAATTAAAAGCTATGCTATAAAAAGTCCATATTTCGTGGTTTTTAATTTTTTTTTGCGAAAAGCTGTAGACCAACTTCAATTGTTTGAAACTCATTTTTTCTGTCTCTTTAAACGCTATTACGCAATATTTTATATTTTTCTTAAAAAATAATTCATATCTTAAATGTGAAAAAAAGACTTTTCGGCACGCTTATGATTTTTTTTTCACCAGGTTGCTGCTACATACCCATTTTATCTATAACATTTAAAATTTAATCACAGAAGTCTTCCGAAAATAGAATTTATATGTATTTATAATTATATTTATTTTACTTTAAGAATTAATGGCTGGTTGAATATTAACATTATTAATATAATAAAGATTACACATCAAAAGTATTTATCTTTAAATATATAACAGAAAACAATATCTAACTCAACGTGACGGACTTAAATTTTTTCTTTTATTTAAATTAAATAAATATGCATTATAATTCTTATAGGTATTTTTCAATAATGCATGGTGTTATATGATCCTATTGAAAAAATTTCGAATTCGTAATGGAGAATATTTTAGTTGAAATTATTAATTATATCAATATTTAATATGTTTTATAACATACGTGCACATTTCATGATGGTAACTATTAATTTAACTTTAATTTAAAATTATTTGGGAATCTAACAAATTACCATTTGCAATTAAGCTTTGAAATATAAAGAGTTTAATATTTAATTTAAGAATTTAATATTTATTTAAGTTTTTATATATATATATATATATATATATATATATATATATATATATATATATATATATATATATATATATTAATATTTCTAATAAGATAGCAGCATATAACAAAATAATTTCATCAATACTTTTAGATGAAGTTTTTATATAACTTAGAATAAAATGAAAATTTTACTTACAGAAAAGCTACTGGACGTATTTCATGAAAGAATCTGAAAATAAATCACAACCATAATTTAATTAAATTCTATTGAAAAACTGTGACTCATTGTTAAAATAGAAATTTATTAATATACTTTATATAACTTAATAACTTCATTTTTATCCAGTCACTGAGCAAAATTCTCCTTTTTATGAGACCTTAAATTGATAATTTTATGAAGGCGACAACAAATTTTATTCTGTATGGTCTAGAAACTTGGCTTTTATTATTCAATTAGTATTACATTAAATTCTTTTTATAAATATGTTTGGCATTTTGAAAAAATCCTGCCTGTTTCAAGTCTGTATACCAAAAAATTATTTTTTTGAAAGTTATTTCATTAGTTTTTTATTATCTCTGATGGTACTACAAATGTGCAAAAATCGAAAAATTCTGAACAGGTAGCTTTGACATGGGATGATCCATTTGTTTAAGCTAGAATAAATATAATTTGCATTCATGTGGTAGTTTGAAGGTGAAATAGGTAAAGAAATAAGCTGTGTTGGATGGACGCTGTAGAGATGGAATGACGGATAGAAATACGAGTATGTAAGGAGTTCCAAAAGGCGATACCATGAATAACGAAAGATTCATTGAAGTAAGCATTGGAAGGCAGGGATCTGGTATTTAAAGAGTGGACAGAGGAAAGCCTCTTTCCCAGATCGAACATTGGTGTTCACCCTCCGACGCAGATCCTGTACGCCAGGTCATTTTAACGCTTCGTTACACATACACAGTCCGGTATCTTCGTTTCCTACTTAATCAAAGACTAACATGGAACCCAAATCATAATTAGCGGCGCGACAACCCTCTTAGTGAGTCAAGGCCTCCTTCAGCAGCTTTCACCATCCTAAATCGTAATCCAATGCCGCATAATAAGCAGATTTCCGGCATCACTTGCGACACCGTCTCAATATGGCAGTTTCGGTCTTCCGATGCTTCTTGATCCATAAAGTTGATCCAATATTATCTTTTTGGGAACGTCCTGTTGGATCATCCTGGCAACATGACCAGCCCATCTAAGCATGCCTATTCGGATGACTCTAACAATGTTCGGCTCCTCAGTCAGCGCGTAGAACTCTAGGTTACTCCTCTGTCTCCAGTTTTCGCCTACTTTTAATGGGCCATAGATTCGGCGTAAAATCTTCCTCTCGAACACAAAGAGTCTTTGTTCGTCCGACCTTGAGATTGTCTAAGTCTCAGACCCATGCACCAAGAAAGGGCGGATCAGGGTTTTATTTAACCTAAGCTTTGTAGTCCCAGAGAGATGAAGATTTTGAAGAGGTGTCCCAGTCCGAAGAAGATTCTATTTGCCAACATTATTCTTCTTATTATCTCTGCTGTCATTTCTTTATTCACGTTGATCCGTGAGCCGAGATATACGAATCCACTCACCTTTTCAAAGCTGTAGGCTCCTATGGTGATCTTTTCCATCTGGTTGACCTCCTGACTTGATACCATGAATTTGGTCTTCCTTTCGTTAATGTTCAGGCACAGTCTCCTTACTAAGGCCTCTAGGGCCAAAAACGCCCATCTGAAAGGATCTTCCCACAATATCGACGTCATCGGCATAGGCCAGCATCTGGACACTCCGTTTGAAAATAGAGCCAGTCGTCTGTATACAGAATTCTCTTACCACCTTTTCCAGAGAAAGATTAAAGAGAAGGGATGCCAAGGCATCTCCCTGTCTCACTCCTAATATAATAAATAATGTAAATGTAATAAAACATAAAATGAAGATATATATAACTATAGTACTTACATAAATGCGGAAGATTGATAGTTAAGGAGGTGGAGAAATAATTGATGCTTGAAGGAGGTTAAGGATGAGGATTTGCGAATGGAGTTGGGTAAGGAATTCCAAAATGAAGTAGCACGAAAGGTAAAGGATCTTTTGAAAGAGGCAGTTCTATGAAAGGGTGTATACAAGTTTGTAAGTTGGGATCTGGTATTTAAAGAGTGTACAGAGGAACACGGGGCGAACAGATCAAGAATATAAGGAGGCTTTTTGGTATAGAAGGTTCGGAAAAGATAGATATCTAGGAAGTATTGCCGCCGCAAAAAAAGGTTGAAACCACTTTAACTCGGCATACCAACTGGAGACGTGGGAACGCCTGGGGATTCCGAAGATGAATCTAATGAAGCAATTCATTATTCTTTTCAGTCTCATCTCAAGCCCGCCAGACACAAGGCAGCCATAGTCGAAGTGAGGGAAAATGAGGGAAGATATAGGGAGCTGGCGGGTTATAGGATGTATAGAATTTCGAAATCTTAGGAACTGCTTAAGGATAGCAATGGACTTTTGGGAAGTGTGATTATTCCAGGATAGGTATTGATCAAAAATAACTCCCAGGTTTCTGACAGTGGTGTGGAAGTGGATAGGTAGACGGTTGAGGTAGAGTAAGGGACAATAAAGAAGGGAATTGAGAAATGCTTGGACCCGATGAGGATGTCCTAGGTTTTTTTAACATTCAGCCTCAAATCATTGTGTACTGCCCATGCGTTGATACAATCTATATCTTCTCGTACTTTTCGGATAGTCATCAGCATATAAGTGATATTGTGAATGGTGAATGAAATCAGGCAGAGAAAAGGATTGGTGAGAGTGAAGACCCCTGAGGAACACCACGTGTTAGTAGGAGACGGGAGGAAGGAGGTTTATTGGGGATGATAACTGCTTGGGAGCGAAGAGAAGTGCTTCAAATGATGAGGTCTTTTGTGGTTGCAAAGTTTATCAGCCATCTCCGTTGGTTCATGGATACTCAGCAGGCTGTAGTTCTTAAATGTTCGCTTAATACGTAGTGCTCAAATTCTGGGCCTAACTGCTTTAAAACATATGACCAATTGTTTGGATTTCCTACCAACAATGAATCCTGTGCCAAAGAGATGGTGTTTCTAATGACAGCTGCAGTAGAACGTGTGGTTTTTGTTTTATAGAGTACCTTGACCAGTCCATCGTACTTCTTGTATTGCAGCAATATCAATCCATATACTAGACCTAAAAGACAAAAGCTTAACCGACGATTCGACCCATTAAATAAACTACTAAATAGGAAATCTCAGCTTTCAATTTACTACAAACTACAAATTTACGAGACAATTCCGAAAATTATCTTGAGCTATGGACTCGAACTGTGGAGAACAGCTAAATTTTCGAACATCAAACGCATCCGATTCATTCACTTCAAGTACTTCGAAAAACAGCCAATGCTCCATATTATAGCATTTCTTAGTCAATTGCAACCTTTTCCAAATCAATTATCACCTTTTCCATTTCAATTGTAACTTTTTCCATTTCAATTGTAATCCAACCGGGCATGAATTAATTCAATATTATTTATTTTATTATTGAAATATAATTATTTTAATTACAATAATGACTTCTGAAATAATTCCGGCATATTCTTCCGACATTTTTTAATATCAATTAATCCGGTATTTTACATAAAGTGCTTATTTCAATTAGCTTACATTTTTTGAATAAAATGATTGCTTATTAATTTTTAAATATTTATTATTTTTTATTTATTTAGTGAGGAGAGGGATGGATTTCATCGATTTGGTGATCGTTCATTAGGTTTTCGAAGTTGCTAATGTCAAATTTACTACCGAAATTTTGTTCGGCCACGAGCATTTCTACTTAATTATTATTTTTCAAAATTCTTCGATATAAGGATCGTTCACTAGGTTTTCAAGAGCGCTATTTCCGAATTCACTATCGGAATTCCGGTCGCGCATGCGCATATTGACTTTCCGTTGCTATTGTAATTTTATATGATAGTTTTATATGTAGTTTTATACCACTTGTAAATATGTATAGTGGAATTCTGGAGATGGCCAGATTCTCAACTCAAGCTCTTTGCGTTTGCTCGCTCATTCTCCAAGTTAGAAGCGGGGGGGGGGAAGGGGGGTTATCCTGGAATCAACCTTTTCCATCCATAATTTAGGGTGCAAGCCTGGCTAGGGGTTCCCTGACCGATTGTAAATAATATATAAGTTGCCGGCAAAGTATAAAATGCCTAGGTATTCTATACATTACCAGGGAATTTTTAGCAAATTATGAATTGAATAAAATTTACACTGTATTTCATAGTTTGACTAGGCATTGTTTACAATGCCTAGGCATTTCATATAATGCCAGTTGTTCATCTGACAAAGTATGAAATGGAAGTGGTTTGAATAAATAGTTTTTTTTTTTTTTAATGAATAAAAAGTTATGAATTTTATGACAGAAGAACTCAGAATGTTATTTCTAAGACTGAAATGCCGGAAGCTACTTGTTATAACAGGCTTGAGATTTTTGATACTTTGAGTTGCATTTTGTTTGTTCTTTTGTACATTTTCACTTTTTAGTTTGATATTGAGCGTTGCAGGACCACTTCACGAAGTTCGCTTTCTGATGACTGTGCTGTAGGAATAGTTCGAAGTCCAGTTTCTCGGTCAGGAACGTCTTCAGCCTTAATCAAGCTCTTCTGGCATACCCTTAACTCAGATATTGAATAAAACTCCGTTAGTAGTGCCTGATTTGTGAAAACCATTATATATTACACTCATGACCAGTAATTCCTTGAGTCTCCTCGTCCTTAATCGACATCAGATATAAGAACACCAATAGACATTCCTTCAGATGCAAGGGAACCTTTTTCCGGAATAATTTTTCATTTGTTTTGCTTGAACATTTGCAAGATTTTGAACTCTTCCATTCTTCAATTATACATTTCTCTTTGAAACATAGAGGGCGTTATACTTTTTTTTTCTTACAATCTTCATTTTCCACAGACTGGATGTCCATTTGCAGTATGCAGTTCGCGGTAACGCACATTACAGTTTTGTTGATCAGCTATTCTTTAGAACAACCATAACAAACTCCGTTAGTAATATCTACTGTATCCCTAATTCTTGAGAATTTAAGATTTTCTTTCTCAACTTCTAAACTGTGATTGCCTAGATTACCCTTGCAGTTTTCTTACTGAACTGATCGTGCTTCTGTTGCTATTTATATGTTGCTAATGTCACTTTTATGATCTTCTTTACTCTTAATAGTATCTAAAACATCCCGAGGAAGAGAAGACGTTGCTAGTCCAACGTTTACCTTACAACCAAAGATCTTTATAGGGTGTTCGGCCATTTCCTAAGTGCAAGGCTCTATATTTCATTAATTGAAAAAAATTTTAACCATCACTCCAGTTGTCAGTTTTCTCATCGTACATCCAAGTTGATGTTTTCAATGTCTTGGTTGGCACGTTTGACACTTCCTTGGCTTTGAGAGTGACGCGGTTGCCGTAAACAATTTTTAAAGAGGGCAAATATTCTTTTAAAATATTTACTATTAAGAAAACTCTCTTCCGTTATCTGATTGTAGTACTGAGGGTGCAGCATACATTGTAAAAATGTCAACGAGATAATAAGCCTCTTCTTCAGCAATTGTGGTTCTTAAGAGCTTCAAGATCATAGATTTTGTCAAGTGGTCTTTATATGCTAATATGAACATATAACTAGAACTGTTCGACAGGAATAATCTTAGTAATATTAAAGGGAACTGCGGAGAGGGGATCTTTGGCTAAGAAAGAAAATAATCGAATTTAAATTTGTTTAACAAAACATATACCATCCAAACTTTTAGCTATCTCGAAATCGGTTTCCATTCTCATCGAATAAATTTATATCATTAAAATTAAACAAATAAAATCTTCAAGTAGGCCAAAGATACAATTCTGGAAATGCTAGAGGGCTAATTGAAGGAATTGTCATTTATGGAATGGGTCGGCTGAATTGTTAGTTTAACAAAGGGCTAGAGGTATAGTATTGTTCCGCAATTCCCTGGGAGAAAAGTTCAAGGAAAGAGGTTCAATAGGGGGCGGAAAGGGGGTGGGAAGGGTTCTGCTGCTATGCTGCCCCTTGGCAATTACCCTTTCACAGCCCCCAATAGTTCTTATAAATTACATGATATTGAAACGAACCTAAACATATAACATACAGACTTATGAAAAGGGATTAGTAATTTTAAAAAAATAAATTAAAAAATCCCCTTTGGTCACATTAAGGTTTAAGATACGTGTGTCGATTTTTTTACAACTTGAAAAGAAGAAGAAATATTTTATTTAATTAAAGCTATCCAGGTATATTGGATTGCTAAATCAAACAGGATACTAATAAATCACATTGGGCAAGCACAAATAAATAATATGGACACTATATGTAAATAAGTATACATATTTTTAAAGCTAGTTTTATATTGTATATTGAATAGTTAGTCCTATTAATAATTGAAAAGAAGGTCCCGGTGGTGGTCAAGATTAACCCAAAAAATAGTAAACAACTATTTACTGAACCTTTTCCTGCTTCATCCCCATTCCTTTGTAATCTGGTTGTTTCTTCAATCTCTCCTTCCGTCGGAAAAGTTCCTGTTCGAATCGCGCGTCTTTTGTTTAAAAATTGTAGTCAAACTGGTAAGTCAACTGTTTAGCAATATTAACTACTCAAGAAATATTAAAATAAAAAAATTCAGACAAGCCTTGAATCCTTAAAATTTTGAAAAAGTTACTTATCGCAGAAATGAAGGAATACACACTAACTCTCAAGTGCCAGGAAGGGATGAGGAAAATCGATATCAGTAGATAATTGGGATTTATTGGTTTAATACTAAGCGCGGACGGTTCCATCACATTTCAGGATAAATATATAGTAAGATAAGAGTCTCTGAAATATTTTCCCACTTTTAAAATATCTCAAAATCATCTTGAGCGCCTTTTCTCTTACATTCAAGAAAGAAGAGAATGGAACAACAATCTAAGCTGCAAACAGATCACGTTTGCATTCAGGGCAATACTTGTCCATAAAGTATGTCTTTGGTGTCGAGTAGTAATGCGATACTTTTGGGCCATATAAATATATTAGAGCTCGGAGGAAAAGTATTTACCGGGCACCAAAAGGCACTGCAAGTATTTACAGTTAGTACCAGTTCAAGATATCAATTGCTTGGCATGCCTGAAAATCAGGTTCATGAGCGTAAATTTAATTCAATTCTCATAAATTTTCCACTCGGTTTTACATCTCCTTTAGCTACAGGTTCTTCTGGTTTAATTTTTAGAAGCTTTGACAACAGCGAATTGATTTATGATTTTTCAATGGAGAGTTTTGAAGAAATCATAAATCATTTCTATGTGGAAAATGCATGATGATACATGATGGAAAGATGGTAAGTTTGGTGAGTATTAATGATTTTGTATTTACCTTAAGGAATAAACTAAATTGGCTGAAATTACTACATGTTACACCGTGAGGAAGCTATGTGCATTACTAAAGTGTATTGGATCTGTTGGGGCTTTGGAACATTCTGACTCTCCGGGATAAAATTTATTTAGGACAAAACATCGAGGGGAGAAAAGTCAAATCATGACGACTGAAATCTGTGAAAAAAAAAGTGTACGTTTTTAGAGAAAAAGAAACAAGATACACTGACACTTGTTCCACAGATGTCTCTTTTGCTAAAACACAGTCTATTGAAGTCCATAGATTGTCTGTTTTTATTAGGTTTTTTTAGCAAGAATTTACCGCTGTAAAAAAAAAAAAAAAAAAAAAAAAAAAAAAATAAATAAAAAAAAAAAAAATAAATAAATAAAAAAAAAATGAAGCAATCAATGCAAGAGCCAAGAACACGAAACTAATTTTATTTAAAGGCCAGTGAAGTCTTAGATATATATATATATATATATATATATATATATATATATATATATATATATATATATATATTTTTTTAAATAAACAAGCGTTTTTAGAACGGAACTACAACCATTGGAAAGCTGGATTTCAGATCTCCAGCCGATACCGAAAACTTTTGGATTTTATGCGTTTATAAGGGAGAAGAAGTTGTGTAAAAAACTCTTGAAACGTTTTATTTTATATATCCGGTTCTAATTTGTATACAGAGGTGAGATTAGTTCCATTTAGTGTAGTTAAACCACTCCAAAGTTTCCTATAGATCAGTTAACTCGTGTTGAGGTTATCGCAAAGGGTTTAGTAAGGCAATAATTTTGAGCAAACAATTTTATATTCGGATTACTGTGAAAATTCGTAATTAAGGTTTTTGTGAGGTTTGCTTTATGTATTTTGTTGTAAACTTTGTTTCCCCTTAAAAAAATATTTTACACCATATATGTAACCATTCATACCATATTTACGGACTGAAAATAATTAATCAAATCATCGCGAAATAATTAAATAAAAAGTATTAAAACCAAGCTTAATTTAACCTAATAAAATATATTTAAACATCATAAAACAGATATATATATATATATATATATATATATATATATATATATATATATATATATATATATAAGTTAAGGTATGATCAGGCATAATATAACGGTTAATCCTAAATGTATAAATGTAAACAATAGTAATACTATATATAGAGGCATAGAAGGCAAATAAAGTCAGTGTTTAATCAGTTCTAGAGAGTGTTTGTTCTAACCATTTTCCTTTTTTTTTTGTCTTTTGTGCCGAGAAGACCATAAGTGGTGCCGAAACCCGGGACCTTTATATAAACAGGCACAGGAAAGTAATTTTTTTTTTTTTTTTTATCTTTTCCCTCTTTTTATTTTTTTGTCTCCCTAACCTGACAACATACATGAAGAGACCGGGCGCGGGGAAATCTTACGACCAACCACATTAATTGCCCCAGAGATGCCAGAAACTTTGGTAGCGGCCCATGCAAATCCAGCGGCAGCCGAGGCAAATGCTTTAGAGAGGGCGAAAATAAAAACAGCAACGTCCCAAGACTTGAGGAAAGCCATCTCTGATCTAGAAAGGTTCAACGGAGAAATAGGTGAGTTGAACCATTTCTTAAAAGGAGGTGACAGGATTATGGCACGGATAGAGGCCAAGATGGCGGAAGTAGAGGGAAAATGGGGGAGCTGGTGCAACGATTCCTCCATCCCCTCCACCGCTGACCTTAAGTGTCACGTGGTCTTGCCTCGACCCTACCTTAACCACCACGTGGTCTCATCTCGACTTAACCTTAACTATTAGGCCACGCCCCTTTTTTAGTCACGTGATTATTAGGCCCCGCCCCTTTTACCCCTATCCCTTTCCCATCAGCCAATGATATTGCTTCACCCTGATTACCCCCACCCTAAGCCGCCATTTTGTTTACAATGACGTGGTCAGCATCCACGGTTAACCACCAGGCTTATCCCCTCCACCAATTGAAGGGTCAAGTTTACTGACTTTATAGTCTGTAACCTTCTCAAAGGTTATATAATCATAACCTATACGATGAACGGTCAGGTACCCACTTTATAGTCTGTAACCTCCCCTACGGTTATATAATCATAACCTATACGATGAACGGTCAGGTACCCACTTTATAGTCTGTAACCACCCCTACGGTTATATAATCTTAACCTCTACGATGAGGTACCCTCTTTATACTCTGTAACCTTCTCAAAGGTTACATAACCTTTACATTGTTTTCTTGTTTGTGCAACCTTCTCAATGTTTTTATAACCTCTACAATATGTAACTGTATCAACATGTAAACAGGTTGCGTCTTGTTTAGACAAGTTGGATTATGTCCAGGTGAAATACAAAAAAGGACTTTGAGCTCTTAATCCCCAACCTTTCTTATCTCGCTGAAACATAAATAAAACAACTTTTCAATGTACTACGTATTTTTAATATCTGATAGTATAAATAATGGTTTTACAAGGATTAACTTTTAATCCTTTAAGTTCCTACCGAATTTTTAATCTCTAAAATATATCGACAAATCGAAACGACTGTATGCTGGACAATTGATTTAATTATAATCAACAAACCTGACTCTTAATTGCACTCGAATCAGTCCTCGCGATGTCTTCGAGTCCTTTCGGCTACTCTCGGATGTCCTCGGAGCCGTACGACTGTTCGGTGGAGACTGCAAGATATGCCATCAAACGAAGTATGACCGACACCCTCCTATAAGTCGCCAAGAGGAAACAATAACGCCGACCGTGCCGCTTTGCGAGTTACAAATCGCCACCCTAAAAGTAGGGGTAGTATAGAAAGACTCCATAGCACATTTGGGGATCACCTACGGGTATTTCACATCGATAAGAGCCTAGACGCGGACGATGCAATGCCCAGAGGAATTGCAGCATATAACCACTCGATCCACATTGCGACGGGGTTTGCTCCGTTCGAGGCCCTATTTGGGCTAAGAGACCGACGGAGAGATGACGCCGGTTCGGTTGTGGATGAGAGCATCGCAGAGCAGCTGCTGATAAACAGAATGAGCCTCGCAAAAATATGGGAAAAGGCACACGGGCGTATAGTCAATGAGAAACGTAGGAGGGTCGCCCGAGAGAATGTCGGGCTCAGAGATAGGATGGACGATCTTCGCATCGGGACCATTGTATACCGACGGATAGGGTCTAACCGAAATAAAGAACCTTTGCGATACGAAGGGCCATTCAGAGTGACGGTGATAAGGGAACACAACTTGGTCACGATTCGGAGTGTAGCTGAGCTACGAAAACAAAGGACAGTTCATATTGAAAAATTAAAAATTCCGGTGAGGGAGGCCCACCAACCTCAATGATGAAGTCCTCTTTTCTAAGAACATGTTTAGAGTTTAGTTCAAGTGCAGATGTATTTTTTTTTAATTATTATTATTAGTATTTTATTTCTTTTTACTTTTATTGATGTGCTTTTTGTATATATTATTTTTAGATAGTTAAATTAGTTAGCATATTAGATAATTTTTATACTGTATAGATGTAAGGCTTTTTTATTTATACTTTTTTTTTGGTAGTAAAAGGTATGATTTATGTGAGTTTATGAAAAAAATGTTCGAAAACTGGCGGGAGGGAGTTAAGGTATGATCAGGCATAATATAACGATTAATCCTAAATGTACAAATGTAAACAATATAGTAATACTATATATAGAGGCATAGAAGGGAAATAAGGTCAGTGTTTAATCAGTTGAGAGTGTTTGTTCTAACCCATTTCCTTTTTTTTGTCTTTTGTGCCGAGAAGACCATAAGTTATATATAGATATCACTACTACTTATTCCCGTTAGGTATACTCAGGTATTGCAAGATACGATGATGAAAGCGTTTAATTTCTTTGCATCAGCATTTATTTTTAATTACTCTAAATTCCATCTATTGCTAGAAACTGTTCACATTATAATCACAAAACTAACAGCGATTCAAATGAAAAAAGTAATTGCTAAGTCTCTCAGGTTATATTAAATTCAGTTAAACGGCCATTAAAAGAAATAAATCAGGACAAGCAATGAATTTTATAGGCAGATAAAGGAAGAACACTGATGGAAAAAATTATTTTTATTAGGCGTAAAAAATTTACGAGGCTGTTCAGGTAGGCCCCTCTCCTGCCCTCCCATTCTACATTGCTGATTGTTTATTGATTTGCTTTAAGCATTAGAGACCTTAATTTATTAGCTTCATTTAATTAGCTTAATTTAATTAGCTTCATTTTTTTTTTTTATCAACTAAAAAAGAAATAGGACTAAACAAAAATACCTTATACTAATCTCATGTATCTTATACTAATCTCATTTGTTCCAGCAAGGGGAGGTAACGAAGGTAAGATCGCCGATATCAATAAAACTTTTTTGGTCATCATTTACTGTAAATGACAAAATGAAATTACAATTAAATAATAATTATTATTTAGTTACATAAAAATGAGTTAATGAAATTAATTATTATAAATATATCTTTATAAATGCTCTTCATAATTTAATTCGCTTGATTAACAGATCTAGAAAATAAATCATCAAAAGAGCATTTGTTTTTCAATAAAAGTAAGTTAAAAAATACAATTATTAATATCCATCGTTATTATAAATTATTCAATTCATAATTAAAAATCCATAAAATTACCTATTTACTATTGTAAATAGGACCAAACTAGAATCTAACTAAATGAAATCACAATTGTCGCAACTATGAATAGCAAGCCCAGCAGGATTCTTCGTACCGTGATGAGAGAATTCAGACCACTGTGCGACGTAACAAAGTGGGGTAAAATATTTTTTAGGGAGTATAAAAGTTGAACTTCGTTTTTCAAACTTCAAAAAAAAAATTAAATACGAAAAATACAATTGCTTGCTCATAATTTTCCCCTTAATCCACTCTTTGCGATAACTTCAACACGAGTTAACTAATCCAAAGGAAACTTGGGAGTGGTTAAAGTACACGAAATGGCACAAATCTCACCTATGTAAACAAATCAGATCCGAATGTATAAAATAAAATGTTTCATGAGTTTTTCTTTGTTCTTTACACAACTTCTTCTCTCTTAGGAAGACATAAAATCTAAAAGTATTTGGCATTGGTTAGAGATCAGAAATTTAGCTTTTCAACGGTTGTAGTAATATTTAATTTGGCTAAAATCATGAGTAGTTATGAATGGCTTAGTGAACGTCGGACATCGGCAGAAAAAAAAAATCCTTAATAAAAATGTAAAAAAATCTAGTCCAAAAACATCTAGCTTTTGATTGTTATAAACATTCTTTTTTAAGGGTTATAGAGGACGCTAAAAACGAATCTGACTTCCTTTTTCCTAAAATAGTTTTTTTTTTTACTACTTTACTGGAAGCGTCTTTTGTTTCTTATATTTTTTTTTTTTACTTTTAAACTCATTTAGTACAATCGGCAATATTGTTTTCTAATTTTACACAAACAAGTAAATCGATTGATATATGAGAATATTGAAATCCATGCAGAGCAAAGGCATAAAAAATAGTTGAAATTACATAAAATATTTTTTTTCTCGTCTCCTACGGCGCATTGGCAAGAACCCCTGTAGTCTGTGGGCCAGGCCCCCCTACCGTGTACTCCTCTCCCCCTCTCCCATCACCCCACATCCCTATAAATTGCATACCGTTGTGTTCCTTGTGACTAATGAAAAAAAAAAAGCCAATGTTCCCAGAAAAAAAGTTGCCGCACCTTACCAAAATGGCGTCCAAAGATAGCGGACTGCCGACTTTGACTTGTTTTGGTTTTTGGTCACTGTCACTCAGCATTTGGTTTAATTTCGCCATAATTGACTTTGTTTAATTGACAAAGCTGAATAGTCAGAAAAACATATGGCATAGAATAATTAAAAATTGGCTTTGGATACGGAAAAACGCCATAAATTTAATATTTTTTCAAGTAGTTCACACGAAAGTTGAAATTCCGAGAACAGTGGCAATTCAACGGCCAACAATAACGAAAAAGTCTTCAAATAAAGCATATAGAGTACTTATTCTTCTTTAAAAACCAATAGTCACTTTTCAAAATATTCGAAATGATTCCTTAGAAAATTCATTTAATCCCAATTAGGGGTTGGGACGTCGGCGCAATCTTCAATCTTTTTCCACATCAATGAACAATCATATGCAAATAGGTGCACTGTAGTGGGGTAATAGTCCTGGGAGCCAGAACCCAAATTGGATACTGATTTTTAGGGAAGATTTGAATGTGAATTACGAAAATGTAGGGCATTCTAAGTAAAAGAAGCTTTGCTTACCATTCCAAAGCCACTACCTTCAATAATAACGGCATTTTATTCAAGAAAAAACCTAAAACTTTCACTGATTTTTCATTCCGTGCTCATTATCTTGAAAAATTCAAACCAAGTGAAAAGTATAATAATGACCTTTTATAAAGGATTTTTAATTTGTTAAAATTTGAGTTCTTTACGTTAACCAGTTATCGAGATAATTTTTAAAATATTTCCAGCATCCATAAATTTCATTTTATACTTGTTTTTGCTCATTTTATAATTATTCTTCTCAGCATTTTAATTGCAAAACGTCTTATATTCAATTTTTTTTTTTATATATTTTTATTTTTTATTTTGATGCCGTAGCGTGATTGCAAGAGCAAAGAAAAATAAATGGGTTCCCTTGGAAATAATATGCGTAAAATAACTCTATTTTTATACATGTAAATATAAATGCTGAAACCGCCAACTTATCAAAAAGAGAACTGGTGGTTGATTTATAGAAATTTTAGTCAGCTAATGATATGTACCAATTCTATAAAAATTATCACAGCCGTGCCAATCTAACCCAAAGTAACTCATCATTTATTTCTCAAGAATTCTTTCTCGGCCAATAAGGGATATGAGTCCCAAGTTTTATGAAATTTGGTCCAGTCACCTAAAAACGCCTCACCATTTCCTCCCAAAGCAGGGATTTCATTTACCCATCAAGAATATTTTGACTATGACTGAGAAAACGTGTGTCTAAAAATCGGTCATGTCGTTCCAAAATGTTTTTTCACTCTAGCCATTGCTAATATTTTCAAAAACCATTATGATTATTTGTATCGTATATTTATTATACAGGTTTCCCTTCAGTTCTACACATTAGTTTAATATAAAATGATAGAATATTGGAAAAATTATTATTTTACTTTTTTTCGGCATTTTCGGCAGAAATAAAATAATAATTCCGAATTTCATTCATGACGGGAATTTTATAATATTCACCACAAGTGCATACTCTTCAAACCAATCTGAATGATCAACATATAGAATTTTGAGGTACAAATATTATAAATAATTAAGTAATAAATGACAAATAATACGAAATTGACCGGATGCTGTAACACAAGAAAGATGTTAAATAAGCTGGAAAAGATGTTTTTGAAGGAGAAGCGATTAAGATGAGCCCATGTAATCCAGTTATGTTTTCATTTTACATTATAATTGGACACGACTTGCGGCTTATAAGTTGTTTGCTTTACAAACTCCATCGTTTGAAGCAAAAATCTTAGCACATAGCTTCAATTGGTTGGTTAAAACTTTCTTATTTGCCCCTGATGGGAGTTTCTTCCCGTATTACTTTTAATTTCGTGAGTTGGTAAATAATTGAATGGAGTAAAACTGCTCTTATTTATTTCATTTTATCTGTTTACTGCAATGACCGAACAACAAGAAATAGGATTTTTTTTTTTATTTAATCATTATCATATATCACAATCGGCCACATTCAAAGCAATGAGTAATAGTAATGATTGTACCAAACCAGTACTTTGTTTAAAATAAAAAATGAATATTAAAGTTAATAATAAATTAAACTAAAACATAAGAATAACAAAAATAAATAAAAAACACTGGAATTACATCCATGCTATTTACGATGTTTACACTTGGCCTGAGGACCCTTGTTCACGCTTTCCGAACATTGCCTGGGAGATCTCAGCACTTCTCTCTAGCCGCGTCAATTGTGTTAGAAACCACTGGAGGTTGACTGAGATAACAAATGCCGCAAGTACCCTGAGCATGAATAGTGAAGCTGGCCAGTGTTTAAAATCATATTGTAACATTCTACAATAGATTGCTTAACCACAGCCGTTTCAAACTGCAATCTATAAACCAAGAAGGATTATAGTTATAAGAGAGACTCGATAAGGATTGAAAAAGAGCCTTTGAATAATTGAAAAGGTTCAGATTAAAATTTGGTCGGTTTAAGTTCAGGGACTTTAAGAAAATGAAGGTCATAGTATTGGGTGTTGATGAATAAATAATATGGAGACGTACAGGACATGAGTGGAGATTGCTCGAAATTGCTGGAAATTTCCAGAACTCCAACTTGCATACAAATTTAGAGCATCTGTCGTTTCAACCTTTAGAAAGTTTATAGGGATGGGTGGAGCAAAATAGGGATCGTGCTAGAGGATTAGAATAATGAGTATGGTTCAGATGAATATTTTAAGATTTTGCATATTGTAGGCTGTTATTAAAGAATGTTTGAATAATTTCCGTAATTTCGGATTTCAATGACTAGAAATTCGGAAAAATACTCTAGATGTTCGGATGTTTTCCTGTTTTCCACAATTCTACTCCGAAGGTAGAGATAGGTCAGAGGAATGTCTTATAAACCATCAATTGATGTCAACTGAAAAATAAGAGGCTCCTGCTTAGTATTCTGAATGTTTGTTTAAACCTTAAGTTTAGATTAAAAACTTTCAAGTTTTGGAAATATAATTTTAATTCAGTTTTCAGTTTTTATCCAGGTCTCCTAGGTATCTGTGTAATGTGAGTGCGTGTTAGTAGAGGAAAAACAGGGAAGGTGGCCCACCGATTCCTCCATCATCTCCACCTCTAGCCTTAACCCCCACGTAGTCTCACCTCGCCCTAAACTTAACCTTTGGCCACGCCCCTTTCAGTCACATGATCCAGCCACGTGACCCACGGCGCCTTCTGAAGTAAGCTCCTCCCACAAGTTTTAGTAACGTGATCCAGTCATGTGACCTATGGCGAGTCATTTTGATTACGATGAGCTACCATTTTGTTTAAAATGATGTGGTCAGCATCTGCGCTTAACCACCAGGTTTATCCCCCAGACCAATCGAAGGGTCAGGCACCCACCTTATGGTGGCTGAATCTACCCGACCACCATTTTGTTTTCATGTCGGTCAATCAGAAGCCAGCATTTGGTCACGTGACATGCCACCAAATTTGAATTTAAACTTCAACAAAGGCTGAGTATGTCCGACCTCCATACTGTTTTGCTTACACTTATAGTATGTAACCTACACAAAGGATATACAGCCTTAACCCATCCGACGAAGGGTCAGGACCCACTTAATAATTTGTAACCTTCTCAACGGTTACATAACCTTCTCAATGCTTACATCACCTTTACAATATTTAACTTTAGCTGAATGTATACACGTTGGATCATGTATCAGCAAGTTGGATGATGTCCAGGTGAAATTTAAACATGAACATTGAAAAATAAATAAATAGTAGGGCCCCTTAATCCTATAACAGCTTTTGGACTTTTAACTATTAATACTTAAAACATTAATAAATAATAGAGCTTCTTAACCCTATCACAACTGTTCGACTTTGGACGGTTTGCCTTTAAAACATAAATCACGTGACCCATGGTGAGTCATTTTGTTTACGATGAGTTGCCATTTTATTTACAATGGTGTGTTCAGCATCCGCGTTTTACCACCAGGTTTACCCCCTCGACCAATTTAAGGGTCAGGTACCCACCTTATAGTGGCTAAGTTTATCCGACCACCATTATGTTTTCGGGTTGGTCAATCTGCAGTTGACATTTGGTCACGTGACCAATCACGCGGCATCGTGCCAAATTTGAATTTAAATTAGGGCTTAGTCAAAGGGTCTGGTACCTCCCTTATAGTATGTAACCTTCACAAAGGTTATGTAACATTAACCTATAAACATAAATAAATAGTAGGGCTTCTTAATGCTATAACAACTGTTGGACTTAGAATGTTAATCCTTAAAACATAAATGAGTACTAGGGCTTCCTAATCCTATCACAACTGTTGGACTTTTAACTGTATATCTTTAAAACAGAAATAAATAGTAAAGTCCCTAAATCCTATAACAGCTTTTGGACTATGAACTGTTAATCTCTAAAAAAAAAAAAAAAATAGTAGGGGCCCTTAATCCTATAACAACTGTTGGACTTTGAACTTTTAATCCTTAAAAAGTTTAATTTTTAAACATAAACTAAGATATAGGGCTTGTTAATGCTATAACAACTGTTGGACTTTGAACTTTTAATCCTTAAAACATATATAAATACTAGGACTTCCTGATCCTATAACAACTGTTGGACTTTGAACTGTAAACCCCTAAAACATAAAGAAACAGTAGGGCTCCTTAATCCTATAACGGCGTTTGGACTTTGAACTGTTAATCTCTAAAACATAAACAAAGAGTAGGACTCCTTAATCCTATATCAGCTATTGGACTTTGAACTGTTTATTCTTAAAAAATTTAACTTTTATTGATAAACAAAGATATAGGTCTTCGCAATCCATTTATGATATCCTAATTATATCATTTTAGTAACAGTATTAAAATATAGGTAATAAAAGAAAATACGTTTAGAAAATAAAAAGATTTATTCCATCAAAATATTATGTACAAGAAATAAAATATTTATTATGCTTTGTTAATCTTTTCTTCTTAGATTCATAGCCCTTTAAGTTGCTGATGAAACATTTTTCTGCGAGATTTATAGCTTGCAAACAATAAAAAAAATTGTAAGTTTACAGCTTAAGGAAATATCAACCTGATTTTGCACCTTTAAGAAACATTCGTACCTTTAAGAAACTTTTCAATAAATGAAATATCATCTTTATAACCAATTCTTCTATAATACATTAAATAAATTATGTCATCACTATTGTTAAATGCCCCTGAGTCTTCATCCGACATCTTAAAACGATTAGGAAGACACATTCTCGTAGAATTATCATGATCCTTTAACGCGGGGACCAACGCAAATCCCATTTTCGTTTCAACATGTTCTAGTTCTCCGATGATGTGTGGCCGTCCAATCTGAATATAATTCAATTTATGCACATAGCGAGCTCCATCGTTTAATCGTTTGAAGAGAGCTTTAAAATCTCCGATAGAACTAAAAAGAAAACTGATTACAATAAGAAGAAATGAGGTTTACATAAAAATAAGAAATGGTTAAAGTAATAAATATACTTACGAATTCATTATGATTGAGATGAAGAATCTGATATGATCGGAAGCTAGAACAAAAATGAATCCTTAGTTAGTCGCTATTGAGTATTGATGGAGAGTAAATCTACGCTAGTTGCGCATCTATCAATCACACTCTTCCTTACCACTGTTTCCACAATTTCAAGTTATCATTTTCGACCTTGTCGATTCCCCCACCACTAATTTTTTTCGCTGAAATATAAACAAAATAACTTTTTAGTAGTATTTTTAATCTCTCATATTATAAACTATTAAAACGCCTTAAAAGGATTAACTATTAAATCCTTAAAGTTTTGTCATCATTTACAATCCTTTCATAATATCAGGATAGGTGACGTCATTATTATTATTATTAGCTAAAGTTTTGTACCTTTTTTAGTTCTCAATGTTTTCATTTTATGCAAATTTCCCAATGCTTACCTATTTAATTTTTTAATTGTCTATAACCTTCTCAATGTTTATACATTTTCTGTCCACTAGGGCGCTGCAGCTTACTCAACTTGGGGTTTTCTCTGGCTAGTTTGCATAACGCTTCTCCATACTCACTTCGTAATTCAAATTGTTTGTTTTTTTCATGAAATAATAACTATTTATGAGATATTTCTATATCATCTCCGGGTCAACATGTCTTGTTTTGTGTAGGTGATTGCCAATATTAGAATGCTTGCCATAATCGGATTATAGATAATATTAAAATTAACTCATATGAGCACAATCGTGGTAGTTTTAGCACAATTATGACCACACTTTTTCCCAAAAATACCATAAGTTCGTCTGTGAGGCCCTATACCAGTACCTCTTCCCTCATCGAAGTTTGTTTATCAATAAATTAACAATCAGTTCAATCAATTTTAACCAGTTCATCTTGCTTTTGCACACTAACTTTCTGTTGGACAGAACATTTGTGGACTTCATCAGAATGAGAACCACTGTTAGCAGGTGTTTCATAGCTCCCTTAGATTCTAAAATGAGTAGCTGATAGAGGAAAAATCAGGTAGTTAGAGCACAATGCTGATCACACTTTCTACGAAGAATACCATCAGGCCTCGTCTATGAGACATTTTTCCCGGTTACTACCACCTTCCCGAGGTGTGTTTATTTGTAAAAATATCAATCGCAGACTTGATTTTATTTGTTTTTATTAGATTAATATTTATTTTTTACTAAGAGGCGGAAGCTGGAAGTCTTTAAGATGCCAATATCTTTTGGTAATCAACTCTAATAAACCCAAAATATTCAATGTTGCCCCTAAAAGACAGACATTTAAAGGAAGACATTAGATCCATACTCACTTCAGAATTCAAATTGTTTGTTTTATTTCCTGAAATTATAACTTTTTATTGGATATTTCTATAATTTTCGGTTCAACATGCCTTGTTTTGTGTAGGAGATTGGCAATATTATAATGCTTGCCATAATCGGATTGTAGATAATATTAAAATTAACTCATATGAAAAAAATCGTGGTAGTTAGAGCACAATTCTGACCACACTTTTCCCCGAAAATATCTTAAGTTCGTCTATGAGGCCCTCTACCAGTACCTCATCCCTCATCGAAGTTTGTTAATCAATAAGTTAACAATCAGTTCAATCAATTTTAACCAGTCCATCTTGCTTTTTTCACACTAACTTTTTGTTGGACAGAACATTTGTGGACTTCATCAGGATGAGAACCATTGTTAAAAGGTATTTCATAGCTCCCTCGGATAGATATTAACAGTTAAGTCCAAAAGCTCTAATAGGATTAAGGAGCCCTACTATTTATTTATGTTGTAGAGATTAACAGTTCAAAGTCCAACAGTTGCTATAGGATTAGGAAGCCCTAGTATTTATTTATGTTTTAAGGATTAACAGTTCGAAATCCAACAGTTGTTATAGGATTAAGATGCCCCACTCATTGTTTATATTGTAGAAATTAACAGCTCAAAATCCAAATGCTGTTATTGGATGAAGGGACCCTACTATTTATTAATTTTTTTAAAGATTAAAAGTTCAAAGTCCAAAAGCTGTTATAGGATTAAGGGGCCTTACTATTTATTTATGTTTATAGGTTAAGGTTATATAACCTTTGTGAAGGTTGCGTACTATAAGTGGGCTGGCTACCTGACCCTTTGACTAAGCCCTAATTCTCTCAAGTCGCAGTGGTGGTATAGCGTTGTAAGCAAAACAAATGGAGGTCTGGCACACTTGATTTCAATACCTTAAGTGTTGAGATTTAAATTCAAATTTGGCACGATGCCGCGTGACTGGTCACGTGACCAAATGCTAGCTTCTGATTGACCAACTCGAAAACAAAATGGTGGTCTGATACACACAGCCACTATAAGGTGGGTGCCTGACCCTTCAATTAGTCGTGGGGGTAAGCCGGTGGTTAAGCGCGGATGGTGACCACATAATTGTAAATAAAATGGCGACTCATCGTAAGCAAAATGACTCGCCATGGGTCACGTGACTGGATCAATTTCAATGATTTTTTTTCTTTTATAAGTGTATATACTACTTCTGTAAGCTCTATTTTCTTTTTGATAAACCGAAATTCTAGCTATTACTATAAACGTTTAAGTGAACTGCTTCCATTAATCCATTAACCGCAAATTCCATTTTTCAAGGTTTTCAGTTATATGCTAATTAAAGAATGGATCCTACAGGTGACCGTTAAAACTCTAATTAATATTCTTCAATTTCATATCGGATGACTTTTCTCATGAGATGAGTATTTTCGATGATGTTTGACAAATTTAGACACCAAAATAAAGATTTTTCAGCTTTAGGCAAAGATATTCACTCTTTGAAGCCTTTATCTCACAAACTACTTAACTTATTGAATTGTTTCAGGTCTTAAATTGTATCAAATTTAATTTGGTTTGATAAATGTAACCATAACCTTTTATATCTGGCTTATACTTTAGGAGATTAGAAACTGAAAGTAGTGCCAAAATGTTGGTGTTTCTTCCGCTGCATGGCAACTCGCACAGGTCTTTCGAAATAAAAAAATTATTTTTTTGCTACTGGCTTAGGTTAAAAAAAATCGAAGTACTTGACTTTTCATAGGGTCGGATGTATAATTTTACTGGAATGTTGCACAAATTGTGGTACGTGTACGCCTAGGAAGAGTTACAGGGAGAGTCCACAATGCATTCGGCTTTGAACATTGAAAAATAATAAAATGACTTCGTTACTTTTGTTAAGTTAGTGTTGTGTAAGTTAGGTTTTCATATATTTACTTATTCGTGAAGTTGTTCTTTCAGCATTTGTATAAATCAAGTCGATAAAAAGGAACATCCTTATGGATACTGAATTGCGTCCCAGATTAAAATTAACAACAAGGAAACCAAAATATGATAATCTACCGTCTTAACATAAACAATTACATCCTTCTCATTGTTCTAAATAAATCTTATTTATAATTAAGCTCATGGGCGCACTTAGGAGAGGAGCAGGAGGGGACCTTGCCCCCTCCCCCCTAAAAATCAATAAAAACATTATTAAATTGTGAGGGAGAAGAAAGAAGAAAATAAAATTGGATAAAAAAAGGTGTGGGGGACTATTTTTATCTCAAAACTCGAAGTTAATTTTAAAAATTGATCAATCTAATGGTTTTATCGATATAAGTAGAGTTTTAGGATCTTGCGATGCCTTTTGAAAACTTCGAGTTAGAATGGAAACCTTAGCTTTAACTAAAACAGACCAATTCCATCATTAAGAAATCAACAATTTTAACGAATAGGAATATATTAGGAATATAGTGGGCTAAACGAAATTTTTATCCTCTGGAGCAAATAGCTGTCACAGGATCTTCTATTTCTTTGGCGAATATGTGCTGAGGTTACGATTATGAAAATCGAAGCATGACATTGTTAAATTAAAACAAGCTTAATTCTGCTCCAGATAGCACCAAAACACCGGAATTGGCGTCATATTTTAAATATTCTGCTTTAGAAATATTCAGTACCCGTCAATATTCGTCCGTATTTCATCAATTTTCTTGGAAGGATCGAAATTATGACCAGCTGAATTCTGCCCTAAAAAGCCAACATTTTCGTCGGATTCTATAAAAATTTCTTGAAACCGGTGACATTATAATGAGTGGAATTGAGTTCTAAAAGACGCAACTCACTCCAATTTGCGTCCGATACTCAAAAAATATTTTGAATAAAGACGAAATTACGTAAATTACCTATATTTTAGATATGTCTGCTATATTCTTCTAGAACCGCTCCCCCATAAAGAAATTCCTACCTACGCCTTTGCCTCTAGCCCAAAAGCTCTAATACATGGGTTTCTAAATAACTTCCGCTACACGCGTGTTGGCTGTTCTGGAAAAAAAATCAAATTTAATTTTATAAAAAACGAAGATTTCTGAGGTGCTTTACATTCACTCATAACAAGAAAGAACAGAATATCTTTTGGCAAGTTGTATTGCAAGTTGTGAACGGCTATGATAGGTCGTGATGCAAGCCGTGTTACCAACATTTTTGATTCATATTTTTTTATAAACTGTTGCTGAGACAGTCAGCGCAAGCAATATGTCTATAAGAGACTTGTTGAGGATTCCCTCAAGATTTTCTGTTCGGTCACGAACTTAAGCGACAGACACCATTTTCTTTCGTTTCACGGCTCTTATCCTAATTCTCTAACGGTTCGTAGTTAAATGTGCTCGTCATTTGAATTCACGTTTGAGTTTTATTCTTCAATTTACAAATATCATTTCCTTACGAATTGGAAAATTTTTCATATTTTCTTTTTAAGTGCGTCTCTTGCGGAAATTAGTCGACTTCTGGGAATTTCTTCAACTTTCGTCTTTCTCCCTTTTTCCTCTTTCTTCTCTCCTTCCTTCTTGGAATACTCCTTCGCTACATCTATACTTCCATCCCGTAGATTTAATAGTGACGATTGAATTCATATAAAGGTGTGTTAGTTGTAACAATTACCTCACAATTATACTTTTTTTTTTCTTTATTTCCTTTTGGTGTTGCTTCTCTTCTGGAAATAACATTTTAAAATGAATGAAAAACATGATTAATTACTTTATATTTTTATAAATAAAATAAATTAATCTTTATATACCAAACCAATAGCGTGACTATCGGAGCTCATATATTTACAAATGGACCGATTGGCACTTTGTAGATACAAAAAAAATTCAAAGACAAAATAATTTGAGGTACGGGGGAAAAAACTGTTTTTAGCGAACGTTAATGATTTGATGTTCAAAAATACGTGTCAAATTCTGCACAGCAGAAAGGCTTATATTATCCCCGCACTTACCATAGAGTACTGCCAAGGACAGAGAAAATTTCTCTTTGTCTCTGTTCATATACTAACATTCAAAGTTAGTTTATACTACCTTGTGCAATGTGATAAAAAATATTAGGCCTAAAATCAAATACTTCAGAATGGATCTCGAAATTGTACAGCGGGATTTTACTACAACTTTTTGATAAGCGTTTTGGAGCCTCAGAAATCGGACGGCGTAATCCTTCACTCCAGGAAAACTGTCATTTAGTAAAAAAAAAGCAAGCTGGCTGGTGGGAAAAACGTGAATAAAAAAGAAGCGAAACGCGTGTCATTAAACTGAACTAACGAACCACGGTAATTTGTTCCAGTCAAATCTCATTCAAAGAGAGAATTTATTTTAGTTAACCATTCATCATTAATTATTTTATTTTTTATTTTATCGTCCCTTCAGTTTCACTAAAATATTTTTTCCATAATTAAACGTGAAAATAGGATATCTTCTTTATTAAATGAATTATTAAAAACTAGTTCCATCACAATATCGATGTTTCGAGATTTGGATCTCAACACTACATTGCAAAATCATTATATTATAGTATTAATAATTTAGTATTTAATTTATTTATAAATCTTCTTCTTATAGAGTCTTCAGATTTTTCCATATTTTGTTACATATGCATAAATCATTTGGTTAAATATATTGGAAGAATTATTATAATATATCAATAACTGTAAAATGCACGACTGTTATGAACTATCGTATTTTTTTCATACACGTTAACTAATTAAATAAAATAATTTTGGAGTATGGCTCAACCCCCGGATACTATCTATAATCCCATGCTGTTTAATTAAGTAAAATGTATGTTCGTTTAAGAACATTGCACGCCTCTAAATTGAGAACAATCAATATTATTTAAACTTCTAATTTTGAAGAAGCTTAAAAAAAAAAATATCGTTTTTTACTTTTTGCATATTCTTGTTTCTTGGTGTATTTGCTTTAATTTTCAGTATAGTCTGCGTCAGACTTTTATAGTTATATGATTTTCTTCAACGAATGCATAGCTGGCGGAGATAAGTTTCGTTCGTGAAAAGGGCTATCATATAATCATAGTTTTTGATAAACTAGCTATTTTGTCTGGTTTTCAATAGTAAATTGAATAGTGTCGCTAGGAACCGTCAAAAATATCGTGAGTGCTACGCGTCTTGGTTTCATCAGAATGTTTTATTGTTCTAATAAAATAATTAATCGTTGCAAACCGTTGAGCTTTGTTTTGTTTGATGAAAAAAACAACTGAAATTTCGTTATTTACATCGTTCATATAATTTGTGATCATAAAAAAAATCGACTAAATACTATTTTCTACTAGTTTACTAGTTTTAGGCTATTATTTATCAATAATTTTTGTCCATTGTTATGGTGTGTTTATAATAAGGATGGCATTTCCATTAAAAACCCACAATCAATAGATTTTTGTCCAACAAACCTCCTGTAATCTTTTGACTATAAATTTTATTTATTTATAAGAATACGTGCATTTAAATATGTAAAAATCTTTACAGTTTTAAATTTATTAAACAAAATATGTAATTAAGAAAGAAATAAGTTACATTTGAGTAATACAGGATATAGATGATGTCAGCAAATATGTTCTTTAATTCATTTCTTATTATCATACCTTATCATGTCTAAAATATTTTTGATCTTAGAGAGTCTTAAACACCGCTTGCTCATTGTTGTGCACTACCCCCCCCCCCCAAACATCCCCCAAAATGATTTGAAAGTCTAAACATATGACACCTGCTCTTGTAGCATCTGCTACTTGATCCATCCTTCCAGATATAGAAAAACCTTTAGCTTGGCTATCTTTTTTCCATTATCTCTTACCTTATTTGTAACTGATATACTCCATGTCTAAAAGATTCTTTATCTAGCATGAGAATTTAATCATCTTATAGTGTTTTGACCCTTTTGGTTGAGCTTGAATGCTTACCACTTCACCTCTTTGTATAATCATATTTTATCGTATAATACAGGTACTATTGTATTATGAATAATTCTTTTTTGAAATTTGAATTTTGGAAGAGTTAAATATATTCGCTTCCCTTAAAGCAATCTAAAATAGTTGATCATTCTCTGATTCCATTATCAGTTCTCCTAAAATACTGAAAATGATTCATTGAGACTGAATTTGCAGCTCCATGCTTTCTGCTTCAGGATTCCTAATGTTTGCCATTACCTCCATTCAGTGTGTAATCATCAGTTTAAACCCCCTCCCCCATCGTTAATATAGAAGTCGATTTTAAAATTCTATCTGGTCTAAGGATGGTTCGAATTTACTCTAAGATCTGTATTATAGATAAGAAAATTCGATAAATTTCAAGAGACCGAATGCCAGTCACACCTAGTCCGGGAGCCTGAGTGCGAAATGTTGACTTTATAGTACCAAACAAAAAATTTTTGAAAGTGCTTCATATAATACTAAGCCTTACAAAAATATGCTATAGCTGTAGCATCTACCATAGTACTAAGAGCACAAACGTTTTTTGAAATTCCAATTTTAAAAACATGATATTTCTTTTCAATATCTATCTTATTAGTATTAATGTTTCAACTTTTATGTTTTTCACTTGTCGCAGATTTCATCATGTAACTTAATATTAATAATTTTTTTAAAGTATATTTATGTTGCTGATTACAGTATTTATAGTTTTTGAAATAACAGTTTTTAGCGTAAGGGCCCAAATATCGACCATTTAAGGCATTTTTTTCTTAGAGAATTAATTCATGTTCTTTTTATCCAAAAATACTTTTAATCTCTTGTCAAGAATGAAATATAAAAATAAAGTTAATTGGAACACAAAAACATTAAGTTAACATTAAAAAAAATTTTTTTTGGTACTTCCGAATATTTGCTATTTGAACAAAACTGTTCCTAATATCGCCCACCATATGTTCCTAATATCGCTTAAGTCAATAATGTGATTAAATGTAGTAAAACTTATGAAAGTATATAAAAGAACTTTTTAAAATCTTCACTTGTTCTAAAGAAAGAGGTTGACGTTTCCATAGTGACAAGGTGGGGTGTCTCTTCTTTGTAATAAGGACGAAGTCACTTCCTACCTGCAATTTTTATTTTTTTCCAAAAATGGGTAGCGAATATTATTTCTAATGGCAAGTTGACATGCAATCCTTTTCACGTTTTTTGCCATAAGTTCATAATAGGTTGTTGTTTCCTTTAATTTGTGAAAAGTATTCAGCTAATTATAAATATGTACAAAACAGAACTTCCTCCATGAAGCTCGTCAAGTAATTTTTAAAGTTCATCCTCGGTCCTGTTTACTTAGTAATTTATTGCAGATTTTATGATCTTAAATGAACACCTATAGATGCTTTAAGAGTCTCCATCTCTTTATATCTTACTGCTATAACCGCCTCTTTTACTATAGCCTTATTCTATGTCTTTTTATTTGACGTCAGAAAAAGGAAAATAGAAGCACTTAAAAATTCTTCTTAATATCGCCTCTAGGGTGATATTAAGAACGCTCAAGTGGGAGATATCGGGTATAACCTAAGTCTCAAAGATGATTCCTTAACTTTGGAATCAGATCCCAAAACCAGAAACTAAGTATACCTATGTGTTTCCTACCGCAGATAATATAGCTATTACCTCTATCACCTCAACTTTCTTTATTATACTAAAAATAATGAAACATATTTACTTACTCACCGTTCTCAAAAATCCACAAATCAAAGGAAACAAAGCACAGCCAAATCTAGCTTCCACACATAACTACCGAAGAGGAATGCACCGTCATTCTGATATTAGTAGCTGAATAGCAGCGGTAATAAAGGCGCAACCAATGTATGCGATATTTGGGCCCTCCACCTTATAATGTTTTTAGCTTTGTTAGTTATTGTATTTATAGTATGTATTACATTAATATGATGATTTATAGCTTATTATTTAATATTAATATTATAATTTTTGAATTTTCAACGATTTTGCAGATTTTGAGACGAAGATGAATCTACAATAGTAATAATTCAAATTTTTTAGACTATATGTATGTTGATGATTATAGTTATAATTTCTTTAGATAGTAATAGATTTAGCACGTAAAATTCGATTTTGCTGATTTTTAGCCTAATTTTGAACGGAATGTAAAATTTTCTGTATTTTCGAATTAGGCCAGTCAGTAGAGGGTCAAAACCGGGGTATATGATGCAAACGGTGGGCTAGAAGCTTTTTTTTTTATTTGCTTGTTTACATGGGTCCAAACATGTAGAAAAACAAAAAGAAAATTCATTAATCTCCCGCGCGAATCACAGAATCAGATGTTTTTCCCTACGCCATGACAACGGTATTCTCTTCGGCCATTCGTGTCTGTGTAGCTCAATATAATACTTCATTTTTTGCATAAATGTCGTGGTCTTCCATCCATGCCAGATCCGGTTTATTTCTAGCAATTGAATACTACTAAAATTTTCTTATGAATTTTTCCTTTACATATATTTATCTCGTATGTTTCTAGTTTATTGTTTTCTGTATGCTATTTTTTATATTAAAATCTGCGGTCATTGAATTTTGTACACCAATAAGAACATCTGACAAAAGGTTTCTGGCGCATAATAGAATGTAAGACTGGTAACCACTAACTTTGAAAAATTCGTTTCGAATTGTTGCTCCTGCAGCTCAAGGACATCAACATTGTATTGTAAGATATATTTCTTTGGCTTAGTGTTTGTCAATCCCATTTGCATTCCCAAAAATGGGTTTGAGCTGGTTTTTGTTGTTTTTCAAAAGCTGTTTGCTTGTCAGCACACCTGTATGATTTGGACTATTAGGCGAATGTTGTGGCCGTTTGTTCATCAATTAATGGTTATTCAGGAGACGCGTGAGTTAACTACTCGAACGCGATCACAATCACCCCAGTCATCTCAGATGTAACCAGTGATGTTTTTCCACATCCATTACAGTGATCCAACTTCTTGTTGCTCCAGATGTTGAATGTGCAGCGATCTGCTTTAAACACACTAAGCTCTATGAAGCCTACAAAAACTCAAGGACAGTACAGCATAACTCAAGAATCCTTACACTTTTACTTTAAAGCATGAAAACAAAATTATAAGCAAGTTTTGTATTTTGGATTAGTATTTCATTAAGATCCTAATCAGCAGCCAAGTAATATTTTTAATTTTTTTAGAAAGTTTTTTTTCTCCTTAGTCCACTGAAATTCAAATCATTGAAGCAATTAGACTCCCATTTTCTATTACGTCAACCGGGGTGAGAATGTCCTAAAGTAAGGAAAATGTGAATTTGGCTCTCAAAGCCTTCCCAGTCAATATTTCATTTCATTTACTGGTGGCTTATGTGAGCTTGAACAACTTTACATAAGTTTATATATTTTAAATAATTTTATTCTAACATTTTCAATAAAAATTCTAACAGTAGAATACAAATTAAGTATATTTAGTTGTGTTGTGTAATTTCTGTTATATTGAAAAAACTTGCTGAAGCTATCTCCTTAAACTGATTACTTTATCGTTTGTTGTAGTGCTGGAACAGCTCCTTCTGCAAATAAAGGTAAGGTTTTGTTAAATTATTTTGTGAACTAAATGAAAATATTAGCTAACTTTTTAACATTATCCAAAGTTCTATTCATTTGTGGGGTGACTATGGCAACTTGGATTCATGGCCATTTTCACCCTTAACTCAACATGTGATTATTTAGTGATGTACAGTGGATTCAAACCTCGCTAATCTGAACCGTTCTGTAGTTCTAACCACCCCTTAAAAAAATAAAATAAAAGATTTGATATGAAGTGTACCTACTCATACATTAAAGGATATATTAATATATTTATTAATATTAAATTAATAATTTATTTAATATTTATTAAATATACAATATATTTTTTTGGGACTAACTCCTCCGAAAAAAAGAGAGAAAAGGACAAGAAAAAGAGAACACCTCAAATTTCACCTGCCAAACAGAAGACAAGGCTATCGAAACGAAATACTCCTCCGACCACACCTGGTAGCTCAGTTGAAGTAAGTGAACCTCAACCTGGCACCTCAACACAAGTTATGGCTGACGAATCGCCCTTTTTTACTGCTAATCCATACCAAGTATTATCAAATACACAACCAGAAGACATGAAATCAGCACCGATTCCAAGAGAACACGAGCCCCCACCAATATAACAATTGTTGCAGCATATACCCCGCCTAAAACGCCAATTTCCGAATCCCAATTCTATTACTTCCTTAATTCCTTAGGACACCATTTCCTTATAGTTGCAGACTTAAATGCAAAACACCAACAATGGGGAGCCAGATCCACAAATACTCGTGGGCGAACATTGCTGTCTGCACTTAACTCCCACCGTAGCAACATCCTTTCCCCTGATTCTCCTACATACTGGCCGAACGATCCCAATCGTCATCCCGATCTCCTAGACTTTTTCATTCACAAAGGTGTATGGCCTCTAAATTATTCAGTTTTCCGACTCGATGGCATTTCCTCAGACAGCCCTCTGATCCTAACTCTATCCATATCGCCGATACCCAAATCACCACCACCTTCATTCATCAGAGGTCCAGTAAACTGGACCGCCAAATAATAACAGATTCAATAGACCTCAAAGTATCCCTAAAAACTCCTCAAGATATTGATAAAGCTGTAAATTTCTGCACCACCTTTATCCAGCAAACTGTCTGGAATCCATCCTCACCTCCTCCTTTCCCAAAATACTGCCAAAAAAATCCATTACCTTAAAGAACGATCCGAAACTATACAACCACTACTCCAAATTAGTTAAAAATAACTTGTCTACCTATAGATCACATTCCTATAACTCTTACCTTTCCTCACTATCTGCTTCCGATAACTCTCTCTGGAAAGTAACAAAAAAAATCCTAAAATACCAGTCTATTTCCCCCCCTCTCCGACGTGATGATGGATCCTGGGCTTCATCAGATGGGAACAGAGCAGAAGAATTTGCCAAGCATCTTTCCAATATATCCATTCCCCATCCTCAAATCCACCCCATCTATACTGGCTAAGGTCAAGGAATTCCTCTCTTCACCGATTCCTCTCTATTTACCTCCCAAAGCTGTCAACCCCTCTGAGGTCCAATTCCTTATAAAGAACCTCAAACCCCGAAAATCCCCTAGATACGATCTCCTCACTTACCAGATCCTTGGCCAACTTCCCCCCCAAAGTGGTTATACTCCTTACCCACTTGTACAACTGAATCCTTTGCCCAACCCACTTTCCTCTGATGTCGAAACACTCCACAATTATCCTTTTCCATAAACCAGGCAACCCTGTCAATAATGCCTCATATAATAGGCCAATAAGTTTGTTTCCTATTCTTTAAAATTTTTTTGAAAAAACGCATCCTCCCAATACTCGAATCCCAAATATTCCCTTCATACCACTTTGGATTTCGCTCAGGACATTCCACTATTCAACAAGGTCTTCGTGTTGTTGACCATATATCCTTTGCACTTGAAAACAAACAATATTGCACTGGAGCCTTTCTGGTCATAGCAAATTTACATAATGTGCTAAACATACACATATAAACACACACGCATTTACATAATTATAAAAATGTTAAAACCGGTTAGTTACAAAAGCTTTCGACCGGGTGTGGAACGATGGTTTGCTCAAAATCCAGTTACCCCAATTCTCATACCAAATCCTTCGATCCTACCTCCATAACCGTCCCTTCAGAGTTAGCTGTGGTACTGAATTTTCCAACTATTACCCAATCAAAGCCGGTGTTCCACAAGGCAGTTTCTTAGGTCCAGTCCTCTACATTTTATACCGCTGACCTTCCTACAAACCCCGAAACTTTTCTGGCAAAATTTGCCAATGATACCGCTATCCTATCAATCCATTCCAATCCTGAAATGGCATCCTTAAACCTGCAAAGGCATCTCTCCCTGATCGAGCAGTGATACAACAATTGGCGCATCAAGGTTAATGAATCAAAATGTAAGCATGTCACATTCACTCTCCGACGCAGATCCTCTCCGCCATTCCATTTTAATTCCACACCACTTCCCATTTCAGACACAGTCCGGTATCTTGGCTTCCTTCTTGACAAAAGACTAAAATGGAACCCTCATACTAGACTCAAAAGACAAGAGCTTAATCAACGATTTGGCCAGTTATACAGACTACTGAACAGAACATCTCATCTTTCAATAGCCAACAAACTGTTAATCTACAAAATCGTTCTGAAACCTATTTTGATCTACGGACTAGAACTGTGGGGGACAGATAAACTTTCGAACATCAAACTTTTTCAATCCTTCTAGTCTAAAGTCCTCCGTACAATAGTCAATGCCCCAAATTATGTTTCTTAGTCCTTACACCATGACCTTTACATCCCGTATGTTCTAGACATAATTCCATACACATTCTGCACATTTCATCAGAACCTAACTCATCATCCTAATCCCTTAGCACAATCCCTATCCAGCAGCAACCATCCCTATATCTCTCTAAGATTGAAACAGCAGTGGCCTCGAGACCTTTTGTAAATGTGCTATTGGAATTCTGGCGATGGCCAGCTTCTCCACTCACGTCCTGAGCGTCTGTGGCTCTAGTTCCCTCACTCAGTCTCCACTTGTTTTCAATACCAGTGACGCGACTAGGTGATAAGCGCTGGAATCTCCTGGAGCCCGGTTATGCCATTCACACGTGGGGGGCAGAGCTTGGTTCGGAGTTCCCTGGCCAGATTGTCAGTATTATGAATAGGTATGAAACCTATTGCCCTTGACAGCTTGTATTATTTTTCATAATAAAAAAAAAAAAATATATATGATAATAATACGTAGTGAAACTGGAATTCCGATGCTGACTCCACATGACAGCGTTATCTCGATACGGTGGCTACCGGGTCCCGTTGGAACTGTCGATTTTAGTGCAGTCCTCCATTTATGTTTGCCAAAACCTACCGGCTCTTCATCCCTCTTATTTTTCTAGGGATTCCTAGTTGTCCAGTCTAACAACCTTTAATTTCTGTCCCAATAGCCTTGACTTTAAATCATCAATTATATTAATTGGGCGCAGATTACGCTATTCTTAAACTGTCTTCAACACAAATATATGTTTACATCCGAAAAGTATAAGTAGTAATAGTGTTATGTTTAGTATACAGCAATCTCGAGCTGATTGATATCATTGAAATCAAATTATCTATAAAAATTCCTTATTTTTGATCGTTTGCACCGTGCTTCTATTTCCTCTTCATTTTCGTTTCTTGTAAATATTGTCGACTCTGGCTTTTCCGTACATTGTTCGAAAGTAAACTCAATTTCTTCTCTACATTTCCCTTGCAAAAGCAATTCTACATAGCGTTGATATCGCCAGTTCTACCACAAATTGGTATTCTTTTTTATACATTTTATTTTAGTTCTAATTCTTCACCCATTATCGTTTTTTTATTTACTTTATTAGCTTCCATATCTTCGTCAAACAACTCTAAATTATCGGCCTAACCGAGCATAGGCATTTTACCACCCTTTTCCGGCACGAATCGCCTCTCTAATGACGAATCGCAGAGCTCAATCATGGGAACGGAATCGTCCTCTTCTTTATCTGATCGGGCTTCAAAATAAAGCCAACCATTCACGGCCCTACATGTTTGACTATTTTGTAGGACTACACTAGATATCTGACCACCGTTGGACTGTGAATGGGGGTGCAGAACTACATAGAGCTTGTAGGATGTTTGTAGGCTTCTCCGATCGCCCTTCTAGCATTCCTTGCTCCTAACATCCTACCATGTTGAATAGTGAGTAGAGCTATCGTCCTACAAACTCCACTTGTTTAGTACTACATTAATTGTTTTCAATATTTTTTTACTATTAGTCAACAATTGCCAGGTTGGGATTTTTCTCCATAGATTATGTTTTGTTTTTTTACTCTCTTGTTTTGTTTTTTTTTTGGTTAGAATATTTTGGTTTTTTTTTTATCTATTAAATGTTTTTATCATTTTTATCGAATTATAAACTAATAATTAGAATGTGGACGAATGAATCAAATTTTAGTCCTACAACGTAGCCCTGCTAAGTTGGACCGTGAATGGGTATCTTAACAGAGAGTAATATTAACCGATTCAGACCATAGCATATGTTCTGCCTAAGCACATTCTCACAGTATTATATGATTAATTTGGTCATAAGTGCTATAAAAATTATATTTTTATCGACCTATGATAGTAAATATAACCGTAAGACCATATATAAATCGAAATAATGCTGGTAGTCTACACCATAGTATGTTTCCTTCTTTTCTAATATATGCCGGAGGGAGAATGGTCAATATTCAATTCTGAATCTATTTTGATAATCCCATTTATGCGGCGTACACCGTGATTATGTTGATAAAAAATAAGAATAACTGTTTTATAACAACTTAAAAGAAAGTAGTTCGGCACTTTTTTTCATTTTTACAACTTTTATTGTTAATTGTGTATTTTTTAAATTCATCTAGCATACACATACTTCGAAAACTTAACTAGATTTCTATTCGCTGCTTACTTGGATACTTGTAATTTTTGTTCTTCAATATCCGGTTCAACGGTATGGAGTACTGATGATTCAAAACTTCATGCAACTCCCCAAAAAGTCACAATTTGTGATGTTTGCCTTATTATCCGCAATTTTTGGATAGAAAGAAGCAAGGTTTTACTAATCTTATATTTAACAAAGTATCCTTTTCTACTCACCGGAAATCTTGAGGTTAAAAAAAGTGTTGAAAAGGATCGAAACTTTCTAGATTTCTGAGAAATTCTTCCTGTGGTAAATTGTATAAAAAAATATATTCAATATCTTCCAAGAGATATTTTGTTGAAGATATCTACCAGATCAGCTTAAATATTTAACTGAAATGTTTTCAGATCTAATAACATTCTATTTGCTGACTACCTGAATGTTATCTTGCAGAGGCTGGGATTCTTCAAGACATCTTCTTTGGTCCTGTCCTTTACACCCTCTACAATGCTGTGTAAAGGTATAATATACCTTTCCAAATATTCCTATCACTCCTGCCATATTCTTGGCAACATTTGCGGACGATTCAGCCATAATATTATCCCGTCATTACCCCGTAGTAGACTCTTCCAATGTCCACAGACATCACTCCCAAATCGAGCAGAGATGTAATCGTTGGGAACAGAATTTAATTAATACAAATGCACACATGCTACTTTTATCCTCCTCCGCAATTCCTGTCTACCAGCCCTGTTCAGTAGCCTTCCATTCCAGGTCTTACACTACGATATCTTGGCTAGATTTTAGACAAAAGACATATGTAATCCACATGCTGGACTTATCAAAAGATTTAGCAAACCATATGGATTAATAAGCGGGAACTCTCATCTCTCAATTGACAACACACTTCTAATTTATTATACTAGCAGTAGCGTAGCCAGGATTTGGCTTCGGGAGAAGTGGAGGGATTGCATTCAAGGATCTACTTTCATGAAACCCACTTCAACCGGAGATGTCCATTATGTTCTAACATAATATTTTCTATGCCAGTGTGCATTATTTGCATTCCATTTTTGATTACAGATAAGAATAAGTAAAAGTATTTTGTAATTTCGGGGAGGGGAGGGGGGTTCCTGACCTCCCGAATCCCCCCCCCCCCTTGGGCTACACCACCGTATAGTAATGACTATCCTCAGATATATCTAGACTGACGGACTTGAACTGTTGGGGAAAGAAATACATTCGAACATCAAAACCTTCATTATACATCATCATTATACAGGTAGCATTGTGAGATGCCTTGAAAGTTATTAAATTTATATCATCAAATTTATAAATCTGAAATACCATAAATACTAAATAAACTAAATCAGTCCCACATTAGCTCATGCAGGATAAGGACAGGAGCTGTTAGAAATGCTCGATTCGCGATTTGACGATTTCGTTTGAGAGATGGGCTGGTCAGAACACAGCTCCGAACGCCTGATTCATCTTAAAAATAATCAATTGTTATCAATTGTAGTAAAAATAGACAGTTGTTTTACAGTTGTAAATGACAACTTAATTAAGCATAAAATACGATATCAGTGATTTGCTTTTTATATATTTAATGTTACCTGTTCTAGGCAAAGGATCTGTTGTGACAGAATATTTTTTCTTAAGCAAGAAAAAATGTATTCCTAAGTTTTAATGATGTTTATTAACGAAATTAATTGGAATGTTATGAGGATTAAAATACCTCAACTCGTTCACAGATTATGGAGTTACTTTAACGAACAAAATAATGTCGAAATGATAGTAATTATAATGTGTATATATATATATATATATATATATATATATATATATATATATATATATATATATATATATTTATATATTTATATATATTTATATATATTTGATGTTCTGCAAGTTCATCTTCATATAGTACTTAATATCTTCATCAAAGAAGTATTTTTACAAACAAACCTGAATATATCGAGCAAAGAAAATGGAATTGAAACATATTCACAACATGTTCTTTGATTCCTCCCTTACATGCTGCGTTGACTACTGGTCTACAAAATATATCCAGTAGTCAAATGATTTTTTTCATTAATATTATAATATATAAAGTGGCTTACAAACAGTTTGTAGCTTTTTCTTAGTAGCCTATGACTTATTTTCGCATTATTAAACATTCTCTTGTCAATATTCTTGCAAGACGTGTCAAATGTTGTTGCAGTCATTGCATCTTAAATTTTTGTTAATAGTTCATGTTTGATATTATAAGCCTTTCCACTTTAGAGGAGGATATTTTTATTTCATTTTTGCATAAGTAAACAGAATGTAATTTACTAAATAATAACAATTTGGAATGAAAGCAATACTATTTTCCATGTCTTATTTATACATTTAAAATTCTACGTTGCTAGCTTAAGAAATCATAATATTGGAAAATAACTATGATTAATATTTTCTCCTTAAATAATTTCAGTTATTTGACTTTTTGGTAGGAAATCCTACATTAATATTGTTTTCATTATATTGATTAAATTTTTATTGACAAATTAGTATCTCCAATCTAGAATACAAATATATTAATCTAGAATTTATTAAGCTAAAAATTAAAAAATTAAATATCATCAAAATTGTTTTGATTAATGAGGAGAAATTTAATTACAAAAATTAAGCTTAGCTGTGAATATAACTACTGAAGAAATCAGGTAATTAATACAAGATTAAAATTAAAGCTTAATCACACCTACATACAGAAATACATTTATATATATATATATATATATATATATATATATATATATATATATATATATATATATATATACTCATTAAAAATTATATGTGATTAAAAGTATATGTTTGTTTCCGTTTTAAGCATAAATTCAATGTTTTAAGCGTTGAAATACACTATGACATCTTACCATAATCATCACAATTAAATGCTAGCATAATTCCAGTTTAGCCACATCGGCACGTCTAAAGAGCGGAGATTCCAGTCCGCACTCGAATAGAGCCCGCACTTGAATGGCTCCCCCTACCCCAGGCAAAGCTTACCCCCTCCCCACACCTTTCGCCTCCTCTAGCTTCATTCTTAATCTATTAGGAGTGATTTATTTGATGTTTTTTTTTTTTTTTGAGAAAATAAATATAGCTTTTTAACCCTATGAAATGGAAAAATATCTTTTTGTACAACTGTTGGAAAAATAAATTTTATTGATAAATAAATTACTTTGAATCAACCAGTTGCTGAGTTTCATGGAGTTTTAAGCTAATGCCCCATAATATATTAAGTCCGCCATTATAAATTTGTAGGACCTTTATGGAAGTCATTAGCTTCTACTCCCTTGAAGACTGGGCGTCTTATAGACGTCATTTACGACAAAAGATTAAAAACCAAAATTTATTCCTTGCATGTCATTTCTTATATATTTGTGCCGGTTCCAAACGGAAACCGACCAATTAAAATGCATTTCATACTTTAATTACAAAGCTAGATACCATAGACACCCTCCCCCGTTATGGTATACTAAATTGAAATATGATATTTATTATCTCACAATGATATATTTTACAGAGATGTCATGTTCACCAATTTCTGTACCTTAAGCTATGTCCACACAGCTCGATTTTCAATTCTATTTCAATTTCAACTCCGCTAACTAACCCCCTCATATCATGACTATTTCAGTGAGTTCCTATAATAAATTATTTCTATATTTCATTACTATCACTACCTATTTCATTCCTCATTTATTTTTATAAAACAAATAATTCATTTGTATTACAAAACTATCCAAAAGAAATATATTGTTTACTTTTTTACTTGAGATGATATAAAATAAAGGATTGCTTCTAGTGCAGTGTTTCTCAACCTTTTAGTATTAGCGACCCTGTTATCAATCACAATTTTCATCACATAGATTTGTCTCAAACATTCTAGACCGTCTGCGTGGTGGGTATAAATCTTGTATCTCGTTCGCTTCAGTAATGCCAATCCTGTTGAATGGGTTAGGAAACCCCGAGAATTCTTCCAATTAAAATTAAAATTATATGAAAAGCAAAAATCACATTTCAAAAAAACTTAGTCTATGAATGAAAAAGCTTTACTTGCCTCTTACAAAGTTTCATATCAAATAACCAGATGTAAAAAGCCTCACAACATCGGCGAAGAGCTTCCAACTACAATTGAGATTGTAGAAACTATTTTTGGAGATAATTTTGCCAAACAATTGCAGTCCATACCTCTATCAAATGATAGTATTACCCGTCGAATCGGTGATACAGCTAGATATGTACAGCATCAGCTTTTCGGAAAGTTGCGTGACAATTTATTTTCTATTCTGTTTGGTGAGGCAACAGATAGAAATAAAGATGCGCATTTAATTGCCCATGCTCGTTTTTGTTATGATATGTCAGCAGTAGAAGAACGATCATTCTGCAAACCAATTGAACACAAAGCAACAGCTCTTGCATTATTTGGTATCTTAAATGATTTTCTAAACAAAGCAAATATAGACTGGAAAAACTGCGTCGGAATATGCACCGATGATCCCCTTACAATACCAGGTAGATTCCCAAGTGTACAAGCACTTGTACGAAAATCTCCAGAGTGTATCTAGACGCATTTCCTGATCCATAGAGATGCTCTGGCATCCAAAGAAACGAGTCCAGGTCTGAATATTGTGCTAACGACGGTAAATTATATAAAAATGAGACCTCTAAAATCAAGAATGTTTTCTGCACTTATTTGCACACAGCTTTACAATTTTATTGCGAGACAAGATGGTTATCCCGTGGGAGAGAAAAACCGACTGGAAGCCAAAATGTTTAGAGATGGTTTATTTCTGATGAAATTGAGCAACTTGGTCAAAATATAATTGAATTAAATTGAATAAATTAAATACCTTGAATCATCAACTGCAAGGAACAAATACGCATTTCTTCGATAAAAGTGATAAAGTTAATTTTTTTTTTAAATAAAAATTGATTTGTGGAGTAGAAATGTAAAGCGAAAAAACCTAGAACTATATACACAATAAAATAAATATAAAGAAAAATAACAGAACACTAGGGCCACAGTCGCTCAGGACTTGAGTGGAGGATCAGGCCATTGCCAGGACTCCAATATCATATTTACAGAAGGTCTCCTGGCCACTGCCGCTTCAAGGAGAATTATAGGGATGGCATGAACTGTATAGGGATTGTGCTAAGGGATTAGGATGACAGGTAAGTTTCTGGTGAAAGTTTGAACATTTGGATGGAATAAGGTCAAGTGCAATTGGGATGTTTAGGTGATGATGTAAGGTCTTGTTTGAAATATAATAAGGAGCGTTGACTATTGTTCGAAGGACTTTGGACTGGAAGGATTGGATATGTTTGATGTTCGAAGATTTTGCTGTCCCCCACAGTTCAAGTCCGTAGATCCAAATAGATTTCAGTATGACCTTGCATATTAATAGTTTGTTGTCTATTGAAAGATGTGATATTCTGTTCAATAGTCTATATAACTGGCCATATCTTCGGTTGAGTTCTTGTCTCTTAAGCCTGGTATGTGGGTTCCATATCAGGCATTTGTCTAGAAGGAAACCAAGATACCGGACTGTGTCGAAGGTAGGAAGTGGAATGGAATTGAAATGGACTGGAGGACAGAGTCTGCGACGGAGTGTGAAGGTGACATTTTTACATTTGGATTCGTTGACCTTGATGCGCCAATGGTAGCACCACTGTTCAATCGAGGAGTGGTGTTTTTGGAGGTTAAAGGATGCTATTTCAGGGTCTGGATGAGAAGATAGGATGGCTGTACCATCAGCAAATGTTGCTAGAAAGGTATCGGGGTTTGTGGAAATGTCCGAGGTGTATAGGATATAGAATTCCTATCCTATAGAGGATAGCACCTAAGACGCTGCCTTGTGGAGCCCCAGCATTGATTGGGTAAAAATCGGAATATTCAGCGCCACAGCGAACACTAAAGATTCGGTTAGAGAGGTAGGATCGGAGGATTAAGTATAAGGATTGGGGTAGATGGATTTTGAGCTTGAAAAGCAAGCCATCGTGTCACACCCGGTCGAAAGCTTGCACAACGCGAAGACCTTGTTGCACCATGAAATGTCTAGGGCATGAGTGTATCCGACCGCCATTTTGTTTTTTTCTGGGTGAAATGTAAACATGAACTTTGAAAACATAAACAAAGGGTAGGGCCCCTTAATCCTATTACAGCTTTTGGACTTTAAACTGTTTATCTCTAACATATAAATAAATAGTAGAGTCCCTTAATTCTATAAAAACTGCTAGACCTTGAAATGGTTATCTCTAACATATAAATAAATATTAAAGTTCCTTGATCCTATAACAGCTTTTGGACTTTGAACTGTTTATCGCTAACATATAAATAAATAGCATAGTCCCTTAATCCTATTATAGCTTTTGGACTTTGAACTGTTTATCTCTAAAACATAAATAAATGGTAAGGCTTCCTAATCTTTGAATAGCTTATGGACTTTGAGTTCCTAATCCCCAATCTTTCTTATCTCGGTGATAACTATAAATATAAATAATGTTAGTAAATATAAATATAAGTATAAATAATGGTCTTAAAAAGATTATCTTTTAATCTCTAAAATATATCGACAAATCGAAACGACTGTATCACGCTGGCCAAAGAGGTTATACCATTTCATAGCTTTGAAATATTTTCAAAGTACACGAGTTGGTATTAATAACTACGAACACGATGCAGTAAATTTTAATTGATGAATATTAATTAATCCTTGTTATACATAAACAAAACAACTTTGTAATCTTCTACGTATTTTTAATCTCTGATTATATAATCAATGGACTTACAAATTTACAAATATATCGACAAATTCGAAACGACTGTATCACGCTGGCCAAAGAGGTTGCACTTTTTCACAGCTTTGAAATATTTTCAAAGTACACGAGTCGGTATAATAACTGCGAACACGTCGCAGCAAATTTTAATTAATGAATATTAATTAATCACTAATTAATACTAATTCTTAATCCTTTAACAGCTTTTGGACCTTGAGCTGTTAACACCAAAATATAAAGAATGATTTAGGACTTGTTAATCCTTCCGCTAAAAAGTAAACAAATTTAGCTTTCGCAATAATGCTCTATCTCTTAATCCTTCCTCTTTAAAAGTAAACAATGGACTTTGAACTGTTAATCCTCTATCATCACTCATCTCGCTGAAACATAAACAAAGCAACTTTTTAATCTTATATGTATTTTTAATCTCTCATAGTATAAATAATTAAAACACCGTAAAAGGATTAAATATTAAATCCTTAAAGTTTCTTTATCATTTACAAACGATGATATAAAGCCTATAAAGCCTTAATATCATAATATCTGGATAGGTGACGTCATTATTATTTGCTAAAGTTTCGTACCTTTTTCAGTTCTCAATGTTTACATTTTATACAATTTTATACAATTTTTTCCAATTTTTACCTTTACCTACCTATTTCTTTTTTTTTTTTAATTTTCTATAACCTCCTCAATGTTTATACATTTTCTGTCCGCGCTAGGGAGCAGCACCTTACTCCACTTGGGGGTTTTCCTGGCTAGTTTACATAATGTTCACAATGTCTATGATTTAAGCAACCTTCCGAATGTTTACCTTTATCTACCTATTTGTTTACGTTTTCTTTAGCCTTCCCAATATTTAAATTTTATGTAAATATAGTCTTCTCAACAAATTTTTTGCCTTTCCTAAATTGTTTTTCCCCTTTTCTGAACTTGATTTAATTATAATTAACAACCCTGGTTCCTAGTTGCACTCGTATCAGACCTTGCGATGTCATGGGCTACTCTCGGATACCCTCGGAGCAGTGCGGCCGGGCCCGATTATTGTCCTCGGTGACGCTCGTTCGTCCTCGTTTTTCCTCGGGCCCCCACCTCGACCTCCCTAGTCTGCCTTAGAAGCTTCTAGCATATTAAAATGATATAGTTTAATATTATAATCCCAAACAATTACTCATAATTTCTACACCTGGAGAAGTACAATAAAGTTATAATCCTAGTCTATATTTTTAAGTAAGTTGTTTATTGACTAATATAGTATATATAATATTGCCTTTTTTGTTTTACACAAATTATTATTCAAATTGTACAAACTGCACACTCGTTTTGAAACGATATTCTTTAATAACACTTTTATAACTTATTTAATAATTATTAACAATAAATAATTTAATCTAACTTTATATTAATAGTTCCCTACTACTTCCCTTTGGCTAAATGTTGATAGAAAACATCAATAAAATATAATAGTAGTTACTATTTACAAATTGGTGTGAAATGTTAAAATACGTCATCATTCCTGTTATATTTAATGAATGATACCTCAATAAATGATAAATGATTAGTATCTATTAACGTTCTTTAATATAGAGAAAATTATTTTAGCACTTTAACCGATTTGATTCAGAATTTCGAGGCTATGGGCTACTTTGTTTTGTTTTTAAGGTGTTAAAACTTATAATAACAAACGGTTTTTCAAATTGAGAATTTAATTGTATCAACCACTCAAGTTTTGTTTATATGTAATTCTTTGTAACACTTATGAACGTCAAATGTATCTTTTGGAAATAACTGAATATGTTGATACCAATTTTTGTGTTTTAGAAGTTAATACATATCCCCATTTTTTTTTCTATTTGTATAAAATGTACAATAAAATTCTTGTTCAAAATGTATACATTACTAAAGTAAGATTGTTATATTGTTATTTTAAACAATTATGATTTTCTTCATATGTAGCATATACTTTATTATCTAATGCAGCATTTTTTACTACGTTTTAATTTAATTTTAGAAGTTAATATATTAATAATTTTATTTATTTTTTCCTCTACTTGTACAACACAAATTCTTGCCAAAAAGTATACATTACCAAAGTAAGAATGTTATTATTTTAAACAATTATGATTTTATTCATATGTATCACATATTTTTTCATCAAGTGCAGTATTTTTTTCAATGTTTTAGTTTAATTTTTGAAGTTAATAAATTCACACATCTATCTAGATGAGTTTATTGTACCATCTACTAAAAATTCTTATTAAAAAATATTCACTACTTATACACAATTGCTAGGATCTTATTTTCAATAATTATTTTTTTTATTTACACATAAAACTGAGTTCATTATTTTTCACATGCTCTTTAATAATATTTTTATATGTCATCATAATAATATAAAATCCTGTAACGCTTAACGCAACTGAATAAAATAATATATGATTTAACCAATTTTAATTCGGTATATATATATATATATATATATATATATATATATATATATATATATATATATTTTATTAATTTATTTTATTTTTTGTTTTGAATGATTTGAATAAAAATTTCAAATTATTTGATTATGAGAATTAGCGTCAAAAATATTTTTTTAATTCAACATTTCGTTATATAATAGTGAAAATTAAAAAGATACGCCTATGGCTAATATTATGGTTGGCTAACAATTGTGATAAGAGTGTTCAAGTTTTGATGCTTTAAAGTATTAAAGTTTTATATAAGTTTAAAAAATTTCTAAAAGAATAAATATTTTTATTAAAGTTGAGTATTAAGGTTTGTTGATGTTAATTTACGGCCTAATATGGACTTTAAAATATTATAATGGGTATATCGATGCGTTTTTAGGGTTACGCCCATCGACCTTTTTACCGTCGACATAATACAGATGTAAGCACTTTGTCTATAATCATTATTATCAATTTAAAATAATAATCATAAAGTAAATAAAATAAATAAACAATTAAATTTTTTTTAAATAATTGCTTAAAAGTGAAATATATTTAATAATCAAGATCAAAATATAAAAAGAGAACAATATTGAATCTATCTGTTTTATTAAAATTATAATCTATAAAATAAAATTTCTTGTTATTCTGTAAAATGGACTGATTTTATCAGTTATTTTCATAGATAAATTTATGTAATGTCTCTTGTAGTATCTATTTAAAGAAAATAAATTTCTAACTTTTAATAATATAATAAAGCTTACTGTTCTGAATGTTAAAATGTTTTAAATAATTTATTTTGCTGTCAGGCGGATGCTGAAACCGTAATATAAGTAGCTATATAGTTTATTTTCTGTTTAAAAAATTAACATGATGCTGCCAAGAGTGATTTTCGATGCAATTTAGAGTGGAAATAAGGCATAATAACACATCATTCCATTTTGCACAAAATATTTCCACATTTAATATACCTAATAATAGCTGAAGGGAAATTTGTCTGTAATTTTATGAAGTTGAGAAATTGGATATTAAAGAACTTGTCAAATCGCAACATCCTAATTTATATTCGAACTATCGCTGTTGAATATTTCCATTACAGATAATTATCAGCAGGTCTTGAAAAAAATAAGTTTTATTAAGTATCAGCAATAATTTTACTTTTGACTTAATTTTAGCCAAAATTAAATTAAGTGACATCAATTAAGTATTAAATTAATTTAGACTAAGCGTTGTTTTTGGAGTCTTCCAATTACATGCTGTTATTACGTTTTGGACCGGTTTCAGCATTCATAAGTCAATTTTCTTTTTAGCAATGGTCAATTTATCAGGTCTCAACATCCACAAATAAATTTTAATCTTGCCAGTAGGCCATTTACTTATATAGTGAATTTTATATTTTATTCTTACATTTAATTTGTTTAGTACGTCTCCTACGCCAGCTTTATTTTCTGTTCTTTTAATATTTTTATTAAATTTAGAATAATCGGTTAACTGCTTCCTTTTAATTTCTACATATTTTTTAATTATCTTTGAGCTAAAAGTTAATAAATCTTGTATGTTACTACCTTTTTGTATATCAACATTACCTCCAGTAATTGCTGCAGTCGGCGGTTTTATTTCTTGATCTTTTAGACGTTTTATCTTATTCAACGTCACGCCCAGTTTAACCTGATTTATGTAATCAGTATGTTCATTTCCAGGTTTTAAAACTTTTCGGAAACATTTTTGATCATTTATTAATGTTTCAAAATTTTGCGGTTTTTTATCAATCTCTTTTGTTAAAATTTCTTCAAAATTTAATTCAATATTTTCAGCTTCTAACTCTTTGATTTGTTAGTTTTGCTCATTTACAAATAGTTTACTATCTAAATGTTGATTTTGGATTGCTTTGGTTTTTCTCTAATTTTATTTTCATTGGGCTTTAACGGAAATGCTTTATTGTCAGTAACTATTATATCGTCTTGATCATCAATATTAGTTTCCTTGTTTTTTATGTCCGAAAATTGTTCAAAATCATTATTTCCTACTTCTGATTGTTCTATTTCCGGTTTTCTTCAAAATATTCACCGAAAAAATGTTCTAATTGATAGAACCAATTTATTTTTCCACTAATTCCCGAATTTTCCGATTTTTATCGTTATTTTGTACCCTTAGTACAGGTTTTGAAGAAATCATATCATGAAAGAGAAGATCATTTTCATATGTTAATAAAATGCTCAAATCATCCAAACTTCTTAATTGGTCAGCTTTCGACATCAATTTCATACTAATTTGCGTTGGCATATTTGAGAAAAAATGATAGAGCAATCGGCGATCTAATTTAGCTATCACCACTTCTTTATTAATTATTTCATCAAAATAATGTAGGGATATTAATAAATTGCGAATTTCATCCAACCGTTGAAGAAAATCTAAGGGGTGTTCATTATTTTTAATTTTTGTTTCAAATAATTCAAACGTCAATTGTTCGATTGACCGGTTATCTTTAAATGTATTTTCAAGGCAATTTAATAAATCTTCGATTGTTTTGAAATTATATGTTGATTTAATAAATTCTGCTTTTGCAGTGAGACGATCTAAGACTTCTTTTAATAACGTTTTTCATTAATCTCTCTAAATATATTATTTTTTTCTCATACGATTTTTTTCTCTCGTCTTAAAGGTTTATCCGGATTACCGTCATAGTTTGGTATATAGTCTAAATCCATACTATTTAATTGGAATGTTGCCATACTTAACAATTCTAGTTCTTTCAGTAACAATTCCAATCAATAAATTAATAAATCGTACAATATGTGATAATAAAATATAAAATTATAAAATAATCATATATAAAAGTAAAATCTTAAGCTTACTGAAGTAGGTTGGTGTCATCTTTGTTAGTACCTGGGATCAGTGGGACAACAGGAGACGTCAGTTTACAATACCTCCGGTGAGTGATTTTCTAAAGCTGGATGTTGCTGAAGAATCTTGGTACCTCGGGTGAGTGAGCCAATCGATGACAAACAGATACCTCGTAAAAGTGGGTCTGTCAGCCAAAGTTCTTCAGATTTCACGGATTGAGAAGATTACACAAGAATACCTGGGATTAGTGAGTTCCCGATGCTTACTGTCCCTTCTTTGGGTGCCAAATAACGAACACACGTCAGTGAAAACTTTAAGATATATTTTTATTGTCAAAACAAAATGTTACAATGACATTTAATATGCTTCTTATAAGCTAACTTACAATATCTTAGCTATCTTACATCATGGCTTACTCTGATATGGAATGCGGAATATGGAATACCTCTATAGTAAATTTAGAGAAGGCTTTATAGGGATGGGAATGGAGAGGGGGTAAAGTTGCAACGAGCAAAAGGAGGGATAAATTTGGATGGTCTATGCAGGAACAATTCTTGGAAGCTCATTTGAACTTCTTGTGAGGGCTGTCCTCAGGGTTTAGTTGTAAAGTATTCAATTGACATCTTGCCAAGAATATGGTAGTAATAAACTGTCGAATATAAGAGAGAGCTTGGCAGGCTTTCCGGTAGGAAGACAAAAGATCTTTGGGCAATGGTCAGCCGACCTGACATTGACAAGGTGCTGCCACATGGTGGGACTCCCATATGTATGGTCTAAGACATTGGAGAACTCTGAGAAAGACAGTTTACTGATATTAAACTAATGTTTAAAAATATCGTTATAAACATTGTTAAATATAATAGTTGCCTGATAACTTGTGGATTACCGGAATATGAAATATCGAGATTCTACTGTAATATAGTTTAAAATGTCGGTGTCATCGATATATCGATGTAAAATATCGATACATTGGATGTTAAGATATCGATAGAAAATATCGGTTTTTCAAATCCGAAAATATCGCGTTTCGATATTCCAATCCTAGCTCGGAGGGATCAGCAACAGTGCATCAAAGATCATGCACAAGGACCCTGCCAATTAAAAGTAAGAATGGTTCACTCCTTACCACTCAAGTGGACCAGCCGAAGCGCTGAGAATATCTATATAATAAATTTCTCAGTAGTGTTTAGCAGGAGCAGCGAAGAAGCTGAGGAGCCCCACTTCCACATGCCAGCTCTTGACATCCCTAGTGTTGGCGTATCCCCGCCCAGACTTAATGAGATCACTGTGGCCCTCTCTGAAACAAAGAATGGGAAAGCCCCCCATCAATGGCATAGCTGCTGAAGTTTTGAAAGTCGACACTCGGGCATTAGCTCGAATTATCGAACCCCTCTTCAAGAGGATATGCCAGGAGTAAAAAGTGCCGGCTGAATGGAAAAGGGGGTTATTTGCAATGGTACCTAAGAAAGGAGACGTATCCGAGTGTATGAACTGGCGTGGTGTCACATTGCTTCCAGTTGTGAGCAAGGTGCTAAACCGCATTATCCTCATAAGAATTAAACGAGCTTTGGATGCTCGATTAAGAAAGGAGCAGGCAGGTTTTAGGGAGAAACTCAGCTGCACCGATCTCATAAACACGCTGAGAATAATCCTGGAGCAGAGCCTCCAGTAGCAAAGCTCTCTCCCTATACATGACTTATACATGATTTATAGACTTTGAAAAAGCCTTCGACTCAGTGAACCAGGACATCATTTGGAGAATTCTCGAAAGGAATGGCATCCCTAAAAAGATAATCAACCTTGTTAGAAGCTCATAAGATGGATATGAATGCAGAGTCATCCATGAGGGGTTGCTGTCGAACCCAATTAAAATCGATACTGGTGTAAAACAAGGTTGTGTGTTTTCTCCAATTCTCTTCATATTTGTTCTCGACGGTATCATGAGAGCTACGGTTGGGGGACGAAGATGTGGAATCCAATGGGGTCAAAGAGAGAGACTGAAGGATCTCGACCACGCCCATGATCTATGTCATAGCACAGCGGTTCAGCGATTTGTAGGGCAAGTTAGGTGCCTTGAGCCGAACCGCCAACGTAGTTGGATTGCGGATCAACATAGGAAAATTAAAAGAAATGCGAGTAAACAATCGATGTCGGAATCCACTTATTCTGAGGGAAAAGGCCGTAGATCAGGTGGAATCATTCGTCTACTTGGGAAGCGTGGTCACTAAAGAAGGGGGATCGTTGGAAGATGACAAAAGGGGAATCAAAAAAACTAATGGGGCATTTTTTTCAACTGTTTCCAATTTGGAAGAACAAGAAACTGTCCAAGAAAAAAAAATAAGGCTATTCAACACCAACGTAAAGTCAGTTATACTTTATGAATGTGAATCATGGAAAGTGACCGAAACCGTTACCTTACACCTTCAGACCTTCATCGACCGCTGTTTGCGAAGAATCCTGGGGATCTGGTGGCCAGAGAGGATCTCGAGCGAGGAGCTGTGAAATACGACAGAGCAGCTTCTTATACACCTCGAAATAAGAAAAAATAAATAGAGGTGGATAGGACACCCATTAAGGAAACCAATAAAACCAAGAGCAAGAAGAGGAAGACCAAGAGAGACGTGGTGCTGATCGGTACAAAAGGACCTGGGCCGGACAAGAGGTGAAAGTGATTGTAACAAAAAGAAAGGAATGGAACGCACTCGCAGATGCCCTATTCTCCTCTAGGAGTCTACGGAGAAAATAATAATTTCCGAATTTCGCACTCCTCAGTCTATCCAGGGAATATTCAACTACCACGGCTCAGTGAGTCAAGGATTAGGCTCGGTTTATGAAATACTTGAAACTTTTCTTACAATGATCCTGGCTGTCCCTAGTAACACGGCCCTCTGTTCTTCTTCCAGGATATCTTCAGTAAGTCCCAATTCTTTGCAGCTTCTAATCATTTCCATTGGGACCTACCTGTTACTAGAAATAATAAAGAGCAACACTTTGCCTTCTTTTAGGCGGTATAGTTGCTTCAGTTCTTCATAGAGCTTTTGATATTTTCTAATCTTCTCTCCAACCGCTTTATGCATATTGTCGTCATTGGGAACTCCTATTTCAATTATTGTAACCGTCTTTCCACTTTTCGAAAACCATAATGTTTGACACTGTGTGGTCTTAATTTATTGGCTGATCTCAATAAATAGTGGTGGCTTTATCTGTGAGAATAGACTGCAGGGTACGACGGTAGTAAGACTTTGATACCTCTGTTAAGTTGTGACTTTTGGCAAGACTTAGGTGAATTACTTTTTCCAAGTTATTATGTCTTTAGATATCCCTTTCCTGCTAATATCGTATAGACCGTTGCTATATGCTGAATGGACTCTATCGCCACTTAACAATGTCGGCATTTATCATTTATGTTTTGTATAAATATGTATTTGCAGTATGAGTTGGTTGCCACTACTTGGTGCTGAATAGGAAGCAGAAAACGCTCTATTTCTAGGAAAAGTTTTTCTTTTTTAAGCCATTCAACCGAGCTGAAAGATTAATTCCTGTGGAAATGGGGGCATTGCAAAACCTACCGTGTAGCTGCTAACTGCTCTAGCCTCTCATCAGTTCCTCGCTGGTTATCGCATTTTTGGTTCAGCTGCAAAATATAATGCAATCAGATTTTTATCCATTGTCATAATGGTAGCCATTACTCGCGAATCGCTATTGGCAATATAATTCCTCAACTGAATCTGCTTTCTTGGGAAATATATCCTAGAAACTGAGGAATTTGTATGCCTTTTCCTGGTCGCTGTCATCATAACTCTAACTCTACGATCCAGCGCTTGCAAATCAGTGTCCATCCACAACACTCCGAACTTACGTATGTACGTACGTAAATGTAGGAATAGCCCACGTGTTTATCTTTTTTTATAATATTACTCGATGAAAGATATGTTTTCAGTAGAATTTTGACACGCTTTTCAAACTACTTCACGAACACATCAAGAGTGTCATCCTTGACATTCAACAGCTCATTTACACCTTGATATATATAGGATTCAGATTCCTTGAGCTGCTGTATTATATCTTTGTTTGATAGTTCAATGTTTTCAGCTTCTTTGTCTTTATGTATATTGATAACAGCACATTTTTCTAGCCCTCGGGTCATATTTATGCCTCTGTTGAATCCTCCTACCAGCTCCGATAAATTTCTCAGGTCTTTCTCATTTCTTCAAATATTCTTTGCCCGAAGCAGCTAATAGTTGACTCATAGGATTCAATGCTAGGCAAAACCATAAAGGGCTCAATGAATCACCTCGAAATATCCCTCTCCTTATTGCTATTGCTGGTCCAGCGGGTTTGTTTCCTGGTATTGGAATGCATGCCTAACATATCTCCATTTGCCTCTTTATTAGATCGATTATCTAATGGTTGATCTATTAGATTTCAATCAGCCAGTTTTGTGGCACAGATTCATAGGCTTTTTGGAAGTCAATCCAAGCAAAATTGATATTCCTTTTATTTTTAGAAACTTTCGCACTTATGAAAGAGTCGATTATCAAGAGCTCCTAACAGCGTTTGGAATTAGTTTTGCATCCCAGTTGTTTATATTCTATTATCTTGTTTTCGGTAATATGATCTTACATTTTCTTGGCGATAATTGATGTCGGGAATTTAAAGAAATTGTACAAATACGTAATAGGTCTAATTGGTCCAATTTGTTTATTTCCTTTTGGGATCATGTGAGTGATTCCAAGGCAGAAATCATCAAGAGGAATTTGGACATTATTGAGTATTTTATAGTAACATGTAGCAAGGGCCTTATGCACACTGCTAAAACTCTTGATCTAATAATTACAGATCTTATCAGGGCCTGGTGCTTTCCTATTGTTTATCCTTTTCATCGTTTATCCTTTCCACCTTCCTCAGTAAAATCGGAAATATTCATAGCTGGTATACTATCAGCTTTTCCTCCGATGTTCTCAAGCCAAAATGCTCCATTATTATAATTTTCTGGTTGCTCCCATATATCTGCCCAAAATGCTCTTATATCTTATTATTATTAGGAAAAATTAGGATGTAATAATTTTATTAAATTTACAAAATAAAATGGGGTAAAAAGACGAAAGGGGACGAAGCTCCAATCTGTTCTAATATTTTATTAGGTATCTTGCTTTATTAAAAAATATAAAATATAATAATTGATTTTAGATCTGAGGTTGGCTGCTTTCGGAAGACACCTATATCCTAACAAAATATTTTTTGTTATTTGTTTTTTTGGTACTCATTCGGGATATTAAGATTTGTTGAATATTTGTTGGAAAGTTATAGTACTTGATTTATCTCTTTTTTTTATCTCATTAATTAATAAATTCGATTAATTAAAATGAGAAAGTGATGCTAAATATATTCATTTTCTTATGAAAAGAACAATAGAAGTAAATCTACATTTTATTTTATATCATCTCAAGTAAAAAAGCAAACAATATATATTGCATTTGGATAGTTTTGGAATACAACTGAATTATTTGTTTAAAAAAATATGACGAATGAAATAGATAATAATGGAATAAAGAAATAATTTGTATAAGGAACTCAATCAAATAGTGATGGTATGAGAGGATTAGGTAGCAGAGTTGAAATTGAAATCGAATGGAAAGTCTACTGGTGTGGACATAGCTTTATGGTGGCGTGCTGATTAATCTGATTAATATTAAAAGTTGAATTCTATTTTATTTAAGAAACCATATAAAGAAAACTCTGATTTAATTAAGAAAAATATAACTATAACTGAATAAATCATTCGCAAATATTTTATGCCCATTAATGTTAATTTCTTTGTAATGGATGTTAAATCATTTGTACTTGTACATATTATTAAAAAAAAAATTAGCAGAGGTGAAGCTGGCTGGCTCTTTCCATTACTCAATCTCCTCCTCTATCAGTCATCTACCCGTTCATAACCCACCAGGGTCAATGTTTTTATGCATGCGTTCAGCGAATGTGACAACACTTCGGCTTCTTTTATACAAAATATTCAAAAATTAGAATCACTTGGCCTTTTGCAAGGTCGCAATATATATTGACTGGACTATAGAGGTTGTTGCCCCGTACTTACCAGAGTTGGAGTATCAATTCATTTCTCGAGACCACCGTGAAATAATTATTTACTATCCTAGGTGGGAATCGAACCACACTGATCCGAACCGGGTACACTGAGACCATCGCCCCAACGTACTAGGTTGTTACGGCCTCATCTGACGATATATATTCATTACTTAAGCAGTAGACAATAGAATAAAATGAAAAATATAATAAAGTAAAAACTTTATTGTAAAAGCAATATTACAACACAAGAAACTCTCACTAGCAAGAGAAGAAAACAGAATTGAGATAGTACAGAAGTGAATAATAGATGATTGTATAATTGTATAAACAAATTGTAAGTTGCATAATTGATACGAACAAATAATTTAAAATAGATTTTTAAAAATTACTAGAAGAAAATTTCTCATTATCAAGATGACTGCATGCATGAATAAATTTAATGATATACGGTCGACTTCGATATCTCATTTGCAGCGATTTGTAAAGATTTTTCGTTAATCCGCAGCAAATAAAAAAAAGGCAAAAGCTTTGCCTGGGGTAAGAGATTGTACCGATTTGGTATTGTTTGGCAAAGGCTTGCTGATAAATCCATGACTAAGGCGAAGCAAAGACTTTCTTAGTTCCATTGTGTACAACTTCAACAACAAGTAGAGAGCAAAAGTTTCACCATCTTCCTTTCCGATTTATCACTCGATTCTTCGAATGATATTAAGGATCCACGAAGGTTACTGAACTCCTTCGGGATTCTACTTGGTTCGAAATAAATAAAGCGCACAGTAAGTTAATATACTCTGCAATGTGCTGACGTTTCGTTCTAAGTTGTAGCCCTTCTTTAGGGCTAAGAAAACCAAGATATGAGAACAATAGAAAAGAGAAGAATAAACATAAAGTGAACCCTCTCCTAACGGTAGCCATTCTCCAGCGGACACACCTCCCTACTGACAATTCTTAAATGCCCCGCCCTGGAAGTATAGAAATTTAGACCTCAATGCAACGGCCAAATTTTCGTTACCAAGAGATAAATTGATCTCTCTGAACGGACACTTACAAAAGGTTAAAAATTTAGAAAACCGTCATTGCCTCCTATGCGACCAAAAATCAGTTATATGATTTTGATGTTATTAGAAACAATTTTATCTCATATGTGCTTGTAAAGAGCTTTCATCTGTAAAAAAATCGTAACATGATTTAAATTGATCTAAAAGAATCCTCTTATTGCTAGTGTGCATCGCATTCGCAACAGTTACCGCTAGAAATCACCCATCTGACATTTCCAAGACAGTCATTACATAGGTGGTTTAAAAGTTATTTACCTACCATATTGGAATGTTTATAAAATTATATTTTATAATATGGCTTATAAACCAGTTTTTCGTTTGTCTTGTAAAATCATATGTTTGGCGCATAGGAGGTAATAATTTGGTGCACGGCGGCAATGACAATGTATAAAGGTTTTATGTTTTTATATAAATACGTAGTACATTTAAATATGAACACATCTTGAAGTTAGTCTTTTTTAATTGACTATTTGCACACAAGTCCCCAACTTTCCTCTAGCTTTGGGCCAAATCGAACGTGTTTTCGAGTTATAGGTGTGTCAAGGAAAATGCGCAAACCAGCGGATGGGATTTGATAAAACCTACATGGGATCATCAAAATCAGATTAACAGTAGTAGGTAGGTGCTATGCCCTTTACATGATATTGACTACAGACACGACGCAAATTTGTTCCTGGATGTCTGGAAAGTAAAACGCTAGTGAAAATTTTCAATTTTAAGGCCAAAATATTGTTTCCTTCCTACATGAATACTAAGCTTCCTTTTCACATACTTTTTGACTTTTTGACCACTTGCATAACCCTTCTCAGTGGACACCCCTATACAATAGACATTGTATAGGGACCCGTGACTGTCTGTTGTAGAGATATTTCACTGAAATAGGATCGTAAAGGGCAATAAGAAAAAATATAAATAGTATACATAAACAAATAAACATGAAAATATAGAAATTATAGAATATAAAAAGGTTTTTATTTTGAAATAGTAAATAATGTTATAGATAATCATAAGGGATAAGGAAACTAAAGTGGGTTAAAAATTTAATGGAAAAAAAAATGTCACATTTATATTGCTAATCTCTCCTTATTTTTTAATATATTTTTTATCTTTTCTTTCCATTCCCATGTATGGTATTAATTAAATCTAACAAGGTGGATTCAGGATTTGTCGGTCGCTGATTTAGATCAAACTTTGTGATTCTATATTGAAAAAAAGTTTACCTATATCCTTCCGTTTTGTTTAATGGGCCTTAGGAGGTGAGAAAAAAAATAAAACATGCTGAAAATGCTTTATTTTATAACTCGTGTTTGAAAAATGATATCGACATTGTTTTTTCAGCTAAAACATTTGATTTTTATTTTATTTCTTTATTTTATTATATTAAAGGAACAATATAAACATTAAAAACCAATTGATTTTTGGTCATATAATTTTAAAAAGTGTTTAAATTATTAGGTAAACTAGCTTCATAGATTTTTTCAAACCAGAACTCATTACAGATTTGGATTCAACACATCAAAAAACCTTTATGTTAAAAAAATCATGGAAAAAAAAAATCAGTCCTGCGTGTGCTCAAATTTTTTAAAGCCACAAAATTACGTTTGGGTTTGAAGCTCTGTATCTCTCCTTCAGTTCACCCGATATCGACGTTCTTGGACTTTTTAAAGAGGGGAATTTCGATAGATATAAAAAACAGTTGCAGTATCTTAGATGGTCTGTGTAAAAAAATATGATTACCATATAAAAACAAAATTGAAGTTTTTTGCGGATAACATTGGTTCTAAAACACGTAGGAACATCGCTGTTAAAACGATGACTAAAAGACCCTTGGCAAAACTTTTAGATTCGCTCGAAAATTTGAATCTAGGGTTTTTCAAAGTGTTAAAACCAAATCTGACGCCAGTTTTGAAAAAAAAATCTGTTAATATACTTCACTCCTTGAAAAATACCGTTATCATTACATTTAAGTCAATACACACTTTGAGTCGCTCTAAAATTCAATTATTTTGTTTTAAAAGATTTGATCAGTAAAATTTACTATTTCTGGATCACGAATAATATTTTTGTATTCCAAATAAATACGACCTAAAAGGTTCTTATCCATGTACAAACCATAATATAAAAACATTATTTGTGATCAAGAAATAGTAAATATTACACCGCTATAAATATTGTCTTAGGAAAATTGTTTATAATTTAAACACTTTTTTATATATATCTGACCAAAAATCAATTATTTTTTAATGCTTATATTTTTCATTTGATATACATATTCTAAAAAAAATGCTTAGCTGGAAAAAGCATGTCGATATCATTCTTCAAACACTGTTTGATATTATCTTATACATTATATACATCATATACATTTTCAGCATGTTTTATTTTTTATCTCAGGTCCTAAGGCCCATTGGACAAAACGGAAGGATTTGGAAAACAATTTTGATCAAAATCGGCGGCGGTCACATCGCTTGTGTAAGTGATAAAAGTACCTTATTTTTTAAATCACGATAACCGCATATGCTCATCTGTTTCTCTTCCATAGAAAACTTTCTTATTTCCTGTAAGATTTACCTTATCTTTTGCCAAGTATAACACAATATATAAGGACATCTTCCAACTGACTAATTTTCTGTTCGGAGATGTGATTCGTTTTATTTTGTTTATGTTGAATTTATTGATGAACTGTCTTACTACTACTGCTACTACCTTTATTTGATCAGTCTTTTTTAGACTTTTGATGTGAGATCGCTCGCCTTTATTCAAGTGCTCTTATCTTTTTCTGTCGTAATAATGCCTGAATTGGCGATACTTTGACTGGTTAGTTATTTACTGGTATTTACGAGATTTAATGCTTTGATTTGGAATTACCCAATAATATCCTAAAGATATTATATTTACATTCGATCAGATAAGATAAAATTTTCCAGAAATTTATATATTTATGATCGGATTCGGTGATAAAAATATTGCATTTGTTATTATGAGGTATTAAACATTTTGTAACGATAATAAATCATGCTCTAATTCGAAATAAAACCTTGATTTTTCATATCACTATTATTCTTAGATTTTAGGGTGATTATTTATATAGGGGATAAGTGCGTTTTCGGGGTAAGTGCGTAATTGTCTCCTTAAATTCAAATCCTCAATAGGCAAAAGCTGTCTTTTACGGAGCATGAAGCCTACATACTATTGTATCAGAAATAAACCTCGAAAATTCACTAAAGTGAAGTATAACGAGTTGTAAAAATATTAGTTCCAACCTGTTGATAAAGTTGTGTCTTTCAACTTTTGCAGTACAGCTGCATCGGTATTTATCTACCAGTAGTCATTTCTTTTTTTTGCCGTGAGCGAAACCTATAGAAGCTATTCGTCAAAATATTTTGTGATTTAAATTTCTCCTTGACAGTTTTCTATTTTTAAAGTACTTGTCCGCAGTCACCCAGCAAAACATGATAGTAGGGGCAAGTGCAGACTTCGGTTGATTGGGAAGTGTACGTGGTGTATGTACACTTACCCTTACAATCATATTTTGTCGAGAAAATTATTTTTTTGAATACATTTTGTCAATTATATTCCATATCCCACTATCATAACTCAATGGAGATTTTTAAATGTGAATCTCAGACAAGCTTTAACTTTTTTTTACCTCCGGAAACCGAACTATTTTTTACTTTTCCCAAAATCGCTCTTCCTTGAATAATGAGTCTTCCGGATACCTTATACGCACTTAAAACATAAAGCAGGGGTAATCCGTACAAAGTACTATTCAATTAAATTATAACTCTCATCAAAATGGCCGTTGTTAAAACGTAGGCTTGAATGTAATATTTAAACAAAATCATCTAAGGAACATTTAAAAAAAAAAAAAAAAAAAAAGGAAAAATCTAGCTTAAAAAATCATAATTTTACAGTCCTTTAAAGTCGAAATTTGTAAAATTTAGTGCGCACTCGCCCCACATCATCCTAATATTATTACTCAATGTTGACACATTAAAATTAAGTGCATTAATAGACCTGATATTACACAAGTTAACAATGAAATCAAGATATTAATGTTGTTTTTTCCTCGCCACTTTTTGCAAGCACTATTTTCCTATGGTAGTTTTTAAGTATATTTAGCAAAATGATAGGCCACATTTAGAATAGATGAAATCACAAAAAATAGTTTCACTTTATTGCCATTAAAAGGGATAAAAAAAAAAGAAGTCTTTGCTAACACATTTTTTTGCTACTGAACAGTAGAAGTCTTAAGAAGATTTAGTCCAATAGAAGATAAAATGGTTTCATGGCAACTTTTTGGTTCAGGCTATAAACACCCGTTCGAAATTAGGTCTATACTCCAGAGTATGAATGAAGATTTGCATGTAACCAGTCCAAGATTTCAGTAATAAATAGTCGGTTAAGATAATATCATTATAGAAGAAAGTTTTAATAAAATACTGAACACAATCAGACATCGGTGACTCACCTGAGGTCCAACTCTACCAAAGTTCCATACCAGCTAAAAAAATTAAATAATGTCATAATTTTAGCCGGTACCTTAATTCTGAATCTACAACCTGAACCTCGCAATACAAAATAATCTACACAGACAGGGGCGTAATAACAGGTGGCAAGTATGTCCTCGAATAGGAGACGTTTTTTTTGGATGTTCATTTTCATATATACATACCTAATTTTAAAATAAGTTTTCATTTACTTCCCAATTTAAAATTATTGAATTAAGATATGGAACAATCTGAAGTTTCTATCTCTTTTTGGCGCATCTAAATCTACGTCTATTACGTCGTTTTTGAGTAAATAGTGAGTTTTCGTGACATCACCATGCCTTTTCTATTGTGATTTTTAATAGTTTGGTGGTTACATTTTATTTGCATTTTTAGAATTAGAAGGTTAATAATATGTCTATTTAACAATACTCTTTTGTATATTTTTTATATTGATGCTCATGTGTTTTCCATTTTGTTTATATGGTCGTGCACTCCTTGAGGTAAGTTTTCCTCGGCGCGACTATCACGACGAACGTTCAACGATTCAGTTATTAGAGTCGTAATAATACTTTCTACATCTCGACCTAACCGTAGCTACAGTTAAAAATATATTGTTACTGTAAAAAGTGTCATCGAGATTATTTTCACTAGTTGATATTATTACAGGTTTGAAACAAACTGTAAAAATTATTTTATTCCATTTCGTAGATAATGAGGATTCATAGGCTTCAAACGCCTCATCGTTGTAGGATTTAATGATTAGTAGGTAAATACATGTTGTTTTTTTAAGTCATTTTTCATTTTAAATGTTTAAACATGAGCCTGTACCACTAAAAACCAATCAAGGATCTTTGATTCAGTGTGTGGTATGGAGGTATCCACTCTCAACTACCAAGTTTATCCCCCAACCCAATGAAGCTAGGTACCCATTTTATAGACGTTCGGTGGACCGCAGGATTTATATCGACCAAAGGCTGATATGCTGATTTAACAGAAATTTAATTTTCTGACGTAGTGGAACTTTAACCCGAACCCTTGAGTTTGTAGTCGAGTGCCTTACCTACTGAGCTAACCAACCGCTAATTTCACATAAATTACGAAAATAAAAATAAATGAATTTTAGGAAGCTCAAAAGGTTTTTTTTACTTCGGATAATTTGTTTTAGGGTTTACCTATAAACGTATTTCTATATTTGTAATATTATACCAATACTCAACTGATGATAGAAATAATAAATATTATTGTTTATATTTTGCAGGCAATGGAGCAATATTTTTCATAAAAACATTAATTTAATCAGTGTCCTTTTGAATATAGAAACAGCATTATAAATACATAATTCACTTATTAGTTGAAGTATGACAACTGAATTTATTGCGTAAGTCAAGAAGTATAGTCTAATTAAAAATAATATTGAAATAAATCAAATATATAAATTGGCAGAGACCGCATACTTAAAAAAAAAATGTTCATTTATTGTAATGGTAAGGATTTATTATTCGTTACTCCAGTGAAACAGGAGCACAGAAGTGAAGAAAACGTGTTTGGAATCTTCTGCTACAATTGGACAAGCAAAGCACTCTGCGAAATTGTGCAGTTAAAAGTAACCTCGCGGGTCTTTTTGGGTGAGTGCAAGTGGATATCACTATTATTTTTCAATGTATCTGTGTGTGTGTGTGTGTGTGTGTGTGTGTGTGTGTGTGTGTGTGAGTGTGTGCGTGTTTGCGTGTGTGCGTGTGTGCGTTCGTGCGTGCGTGCTTGCGTGCCTGCGTGCATGCGTGCGTGCCTGCGTGCATGCGTGCGTGCGTGCGTGTGTGTGGAGGGGGAGGGTAAATAAGATTTATTTATCAATAAATTTAATAATAATAAATAAATTTAATAAATAAATTTATCAATAAGTATTTTCATGTTTATAATATAACAATTTTTTTCGTGAAATATGAGTTAAAACAGATTTTATTAGATGCATCAATTTTTATCATTAAACCACCATAGTGTAATCGTAAACGGTTACATTAATAATTTAAAATACTGTATCCGTCTATATTCTTAATCATTCTTTTAAAGGTCATCATTTCATTCATTGACCGAATAACTCTGGATACAATTGATTTAAAAAGCAATACTTTCCGATAACGAAGCGAATACTAACAACAAATCATTATTCAACAATTACAATTCATTCAATGTCTACAAGACAATATATAACATTCATGCGCATCTCTTTGTTTATTTATTTTTTTGTTTATTTATTTATTTAGTATAATGGAAGATCTAAATGAACTGAAATAAAAAGAAACAAATTCTATTTAACCAAAAATATTTGGCAAAGTTTAAGTGCTATCTGCACATACAGCTGAACGGAATAGGCGACAACAGTCAATTTTGTATTAGTATGAAATACAAAAACAATGTATAGATTGGATGTTTCATCTTCATTAAAAAAAAGCACTTCTACTTCGGATAACTTACTATAAAACATCGCTGACCTTTATCCATACCTAGCGTCGCTCCAGAATCCTTTGGTGAAAACGGAGGCATCCTCACGATATTTTTACTAACAGTCCTCAGTATGAAAACGAGAAAAATTTACTTATATCTTTGATGTGTTTATTTTGTATATCTTTTTCTAACCTTTCTTTTACTACTTTTAACCAGTTGAAAATCTATATAAAATCAATGATGTAGAGATAAACAGTAAAATAAAACAAATTTTGCAATACGAAATTACTTAATAATTTATTAATACAATCCAATGATAGCACAATGATTACAACTACTTAAATGATATAGAAAAAGAAATGATGTATTATCTTATCATTAATCCTACTTACGTTAAATATTACAAACTCATTAAACAAAAATGAAATTTAAATGATTGTATATTATGACAAATGGATGGAAAAGTCATTATATCATTATAGGACCGGAACTAGGGGAGAGGAGGGCAAAGGGAGCACTTGCCTGCTGCGGCAGAATTTAGAGGGCGGCAAATTTTAAGCGATAATGTATTTTTAGGTTAAGTGAAAAATATTTGTTTCTGCTACTTGATTGTTTTGGCCTTGGTTCAGTCAATAGAATGAGTTAATGTTATGAAATTATGATATTTATTTTGAAATATATTACCTAAAATACTGTTATAATACTATAGACTTTTAGTGGGGGATAAACGAAGGGGCGGCAAAATTAAGCTTGCCATCTTGGAAAAAATTCTGGTTCCGGCCCTGTGTCTTTAAAACTTCAGAAAATTTGAAGATTTTTATTTTGTTTTCTAATATTCTTTTCTTTTCCGTTTTTTTTTCTAACCAAGAAATGGAAAATAATTAAGAATATTCATTCTTTTTTTTTTTTTTTTTTTTTGCCATCTAGTCTTGTATATAGGTTTGTATAATAAAAGTTCTCTTATAAAATATTTATCAAAAATAATCTGACTAAAAAATATTCAATATTTTAATGTTGTGAGCATTACATAGCAAACATCACTACTCTCATAAATACCAAGTTATCTTTGTATCTTTTAACATTTTTATATTTTAATTTATTTTGATTCTGTTGATAATGATGGTGATAGAGAAAACCTTCGAATATTGGGTTTATCATATTCTTCCATGCTCATTCCTCTAAAGAATTTTCTCCTGTTTTCTCCATCAAAGGTGCATCCTGAGAAAGTTCTTTGTCTCTCAACTCCTGGTAATATTACTGATGTAAGAAGACCTTGCCCTTTGCAGAATAGAAGAATGCTCTGTGCTACCTTTGCGGGCTATCGAAACATACATATCAATGTACTTTACTTATATGCTAGTCATGAACAGTGAAAAAAAGTATTGATTATAAGAAGGCATTTAAAAATAATCATAAGTTGAATTTAGAGGTTGTCAGTAACCTTTGAAGTAAGCTTGCATGAAATAAATTGCTAACGTAATTAACGTTAAAAGTTACAACATATCATATACTGGTATCGGTATGTAGATGACATTATATGCCTATGGTCTGGTTCGACAAGGCAAATAAATAATTTCTTAAAGGAAATAAACGAAATTCACCCCTCGATTACATTTACAGTAGAACTGGAAAAAAACAATACCATAAACTTTTTAGATCTCGAAATCTCAGTAAAAAACAAAGATCACGAATTTGAAATTTACCGGAAACCCACCCACACGGATTTCGTTATAAGCAATGAAGCTAGGAGACCGATAGCACATAAACTCGCAGCCTTTAATAGCATGATTTACCGTCTTTTGGACGCACCATTAAATGAAAAGAGAAATGATTTATTGAAAATCAGTGCTGCCCAAATACATTTGGTTGCTACAATACACAGCATACTGATCAATCCTTAGTTGGATATAATATATATATATATATATATATACATTTTGCATTTCTTTCTTTTTTTTCCTTCCCTTTCCCTTTTACCACTTAATCATTCATCAGAAATTGAAATAATATATTCCATAGCAAAAAATAACGGGTACAATAAAACCATCATCAATCGCATTTAAAAAAAAAACAAATACAAAAAAAGACAATAATGATATCAATTCAGCAACCCCCGAAGAAAAGCCCATCCCGAAACATTATGTCTTGATTCCATATTACGGTCCTATATCCACCAAAGTCGGAAATATATTGAAAAAAATAGGAATAAACCCTGCATTCAAAATAGAAAAAAACTAATCCTCATATTTCCCTTCTCCTAAAGACAAAATAGACCCTTTCCAAAAAAGCGGAGTATAATAACTAAATTGTAATGATTGTGCAGCCAAATTCACGGGAAAAACTGGAAGATCACTAAATCAGAGATTAAGGGAACATATACGTGCATATAATAATAATAAATGAAAAAATGCATATAACATACATATAATAAATGAAAAAAGAAACAAAGATTCAGGAGTTAAATTAATACATCACGTTGAAAACAGCCTCAAATTAAATATATATATGAAGAACTTGAAATAATAAAATCCTTCAAATCCAAACCAGATTATAGCTTAAATGATCAAATAAATATCTCCAATAGTCCAATCTTAAATTTCTTCCCATCCATAACAGAAAAACCAATTACTCACCGGAATTACTGGGAAAACCCCGACACTTAAACCGTTTACCTATAAACACCCACCTTTTTTTTCATTGCTAGTTCGGTGCGAGAAGAAACCAATACAAACTTTTCAGTTTGATATTATCTACTTAAACCTTTGTGAGTACCAACACATATTTAATTTCTTGTCTTAATTAAATTTATAATTCATAAATATTTTATAATACTAATTTATATTACATTTAATTTAATATGTATGATAATACCAAACTATATTTTGAATTGCTTATTTTTGAATTTTTGTGTGATTTTATAACTGAAGATGAAGGTATAACATTCGAAACTAGTTTTCAAAAAAACAAAATTATAGAAGTGGCAAATAATTTATCAATCCCTAATTAGGCTTTGGAAAGTTGTTATAACATCTTATGCTCCTCTAAGACGCCCAGCAGTGAGATACCGACTTCTCTACAAAGATGTTTTGATGCAGCAAGAGGCTCGGATAGGACAAATTGGTCGGCTGTAATGCTTACAGATGAATCTATATTTTGCTTTAGAAACGATTCTCGACGTCAAAAAGAGTTTTTTGGGAGCGTGGCCGTGTTGGCAACCACCCTAACCATTGCACTATCTCCACTAAAAGCTGCCACCGGAGCAATGTGATGAGGTCTAGTGTGTTACTAGACCTCATCACATTGCTCCGGTGGCAGCTTTTGGTGGAGGTAGTGTAATGGTTAGGGTCGGGATTAATGTAGGTTTGCCGTACAACCCTTCACAGTATTGATGGGACATTGACATCACAGCGGTATTGTGAAGAAATTATCAGTGAGTCCTTACCAGAGACTTGATTGCCCAAGATTTTATGATTATACCAAACTGTATTTTGAATTACTTAATTTTGAATTTTTGTGTGTTTTTAGAACTGAAGATGAATTTATAACATTCGAAACTAGTTTAAAAAAAAAAAAAATTATAGAAGTGAATAATTTATCAAACCCTAATTAGATTGAACCTCTATGCCATCATGCGAATGTCAACTGATTTCCAAAGCCTATTTTGGATCGTTTGATTGGATATTGGACGCCCAATAACGAGTTGAAGCTGTAGACTATGCTGCCTAGCTGTTAAAAACGGATTTCTATTTTCCAATATGATCAAATTTGTATCCTTCCTAGGAGTAGTAACCCTTTGGGAGCCACTTCCTGATCGTCTAATGACACTTTCTGTTTCCCTTTTACGAGTCAAAACTCGCGAAACTATGCTTTGTGAAATGCCCAACATTCAATTGGCTTGCGAAAAACGCAGGAACTCAAACTAACAGTTGAAGACATGAGCGGATGAAGGTATTATATTACAAATTTAAAGTTTTGAGAAAATGACAATTATAATTTTTTTGCGCAACTTTCTTAAGACATGATCCATTTAACCACTGAGAAATCATGCGATTAGCCAAGAATATTGCCTTATTAAAGATACAAGGCGGAGATACGCATATAGCACACTCACTCGTAAGAAAAAATAAATTATCAAATTTTTTTTCCATGAAATCTTCATCCGCTCATGTCTTCAATTATTTACTTTTTCCAATGAAAAAATTGGTTGCTTTTCTATTGTTAAAAACAGACTGATTGAAATCTAACGTAACTTTAAAAGTGAAACATAATAATATAAACAGATGCGTAAATCCTTATTGCATTATTAGGATGCTATTGATAGTATTAACCGCTGAGTTTCGGAAAATAAGTTGTGCCTGAATCCAGCGATAACTAAAACACTTCTCATCGGTTCAAAACCCTCCCTTAGTGCCCTTTTTTACTATGCATTACTATACCTCAACAACATTCTTATTCAGTTCCAAAACTCTATAAAAACCTTCGACCAATACCTAACTTGGAATAACTATATTTCCCAAATCACCCATCTCAATCCTCAAACAGCTCCTGCGATACGGTGATTCATTTGTCCGAAATAAGCCTATCATCCAGTATCCTCCCTCATTCTTCCCCGCTTTGACAACGGATACTGAGTATATGAAGGATTATCTGTTGAGAACGAGATGAGACTAAAAAGGTTAATGAATTTCTTTATAAGATTCATTTTCAGTGATCCCAGACATTCGCACATCTCATGCTAGTAATCCGAAATTATGTCACTTTATCCTAGTTTCCGATGGTATTGCCTAATTTACTTTGATAATTTTTTATTCCAATCCTTAAGGACCGAAAAACCTTCAATTATTGTTGATCTCCTCATCATGCCCTCTTCCATCCACCTCTTAAATACACGATTTCAAGCAACAAATTTGTATATCCTTTCTCATAGAACTGTTTCCTTTGAAAAATCCTTTACCATTGGTGCTATCTCGTTTTGGAATTCTTTATCCTCCTACATTAGTAATGTTTCCTTCCTAACCTCAGTTAAAAACCATTTATTTCTCTTTCTAATGCCTAAATCATCGTTTTGACTTCCTAAATTTGTATATTTTTGTTATTCTTAGGGGACTGAGCGTCCCTGAATAATTTTTTTCATATATCGCTGGCTTGGAAGAAGAGTGCCACAATACCAATTTTTTTGTTTGTTTTTTCTCTTATTTGCTTGCAGAATTTCTAATCACGTATATTTCTTTTGGAAAAAATAGTTTCAATATTTAACATATTAACAATTTATTTTAGTTTTCTATGAAAAGCTACCACAATTTAATTCATGATTCATGTTTAAAAGATCAAAATATAAAGATTAACTTTTTTTAAAAAACAAATATGGTAAGCAGTATTGGCTGAGAAAATTTCCGACTTGATATTTTATCAGTGGATTAGGAGCGATAAATCTAAATAGCCAACTTCAAATGCTTTAAAAATTCCACTTTTTCGTAATGTAATATTTTTCTTTCAAGCCAGCAATATACCCCTATTCATTTTAGAATAGTTTATAGCCCCATCTGTTTGAATAAACTTTTCGGTAGTAAAATGTAGTTTTTTAAATCAATGAGATTTATTTATCTAATAATTTATTTTTAGTATAAAAAATCGTAATTTTTAAATAAACAAAAAAGTAACTGTTAGACAAATAAATTAGTTAAATATATAATCATAAATATAATAAGCCAAGTTATAATTACTATGTCAGATAATACATCTCCTGCACTTTCTATTCTAAGTAAAGTTGTTTGTTTTTTATCTAAATCTTTGTAGAGCTTTTCTACGACATTTGCATATGAACCCTTAGATCCAGTTATCAACAGAACATCTCCTTTATAATTTTTAAGTGGCAGGTCAGTTCGGCTAAAAATAAAAACAAAAAGTGTCAAAAGGAATAATACTTAAAATAACAGTTATTATTATGGAATTATAATTTTAATGGCAATAAAGCATTTTAACACAATTATAAAATAATTAATCAAATTCTTCCAGTCCATATTCGCTGGACTAATTGTTTCAAAGAACATGATCGACCAAAAACTGGATTCTATGCCAGAATAATAATGACTGTTTAATAACGGCTGGTTGAGGTCTGCTGCTATTAACCGATTATCCTTCTGTTGAAAAAACCCTGGTGTAATGTTAACAGGCTAAATCAGTATAAGAAGACCAATATTGGAGAGAAAATATATTTAGCAAAAATATATGCACATAAAATTTATAAAATAAACTGTCCATAGAATAATAAAAAAAAAATTAATAAACAATATCTATTAAAAAAATAAAAAAACCTGTACCACTACAACCCATGAAGAAACTTAGTAAGCACGTACTGCTTCTTGGCTAGGTAACAGTTGTGCAAATAGGTGATTTGGCCAAGATCACGCTTAACTACCAGGTTTTTCTTTTAATTAAGGGTACCCACATTTAGAGGATTGGTGTGCTCCAGGAGAGTTTCCTGACCTCAGGGTCGATCCACTGCTGATATAACAGAATAAATAATTATCTGCCACAGCTGGATTCAAACCCAACTGCAGGAGATTGGGGCACAGTACCATAAACTATATCTATTAATATAACTAAATTTATATTGAAGTTTTTATTGTCATATCAGATATGTATTTTTTCCTGCTGGGGAGAAAAAGATAGAATAATTGATAAACTCATATTATTATTTTCTACAACAAAAGATATACAAAAAGAGAAGGATTATTAATCCTATGTACATAGGATTGCTTGCGATTACATGTATAAGTCTCAACACTTATTCATCCCCTATTTGTAAAAATCCTACAGGAATGGCTCAAAAGAGGCTTTTAACATTAATAAATAAAGAAAACTAATTATAAGAAAAATATTATAATTCATCTATGGAGGGTGATTGGTTCAGATACAAGCCGCTTTCATTACTTTTGGAAGGTGGTGAGCCAAGAGGAAATCCGAACTACTGACAACCATTAACAAAAAACTAAATATTAACAAAAAAGCTAATTGACGATTTTTTATGTAATACACTAACTTTTATTTTTAAACAATATTGATTTTTTTTATTATAGGCATTTAAAATTCTATTTATTTACACTGTCATACATAATTTTGTATGCCTATAATTAATATTACATGCATTAAAAATATGATGAGTCCTTTGTAGTATATGAAATATAAATAAGCTTAACTTAAAATAATAAAAAACTTACTTCAAAAAGGCATTAACATAATGTTTGACATTCTGCAAGTTTATAGATTCTCTCAGCTTATGTAGAAAATCATCAACTACCTTTTCTTTGTCTTCATTGATTTCCTTCATCAATTGCTAAAGAATGCATAAAGAAATATGTTCTTATTAGATTTGTATATATATATATATATATATATATATATATATATATATATATATATATATATATATATATATCGATTCAAAACTAAAAAAATAAGTCAAGAGAATATATTGTGCAAAAAAACAAATTAATTATGAAATTAACTAAATATGTAAAGGGTATAAAGCATAGATCCCCAAACATTTTTTCCCGAAACTAATGTATCGAGCCCTTCTGTTATGGGTGATCCCATCCTTTCCAAATATTGATTTTTCAAATTCATCAACTTTAAATGTGTTTTTAAAGCAGACAGAGTTACTCACTTTGATAGGGTTGACAGAACAGTGGGCAATTTTAAATAACTAAAATATGCTGTTTATAGTTTTACATTTATTGAAGATGCAAATCTAGGGACATTTTAATATAAAATAAATACACAAAAAAACAAATATTTTAATAGGAGGGATGAGACTGTTGCTTTGATAGTGAAAATTCAATAATAATCTTCAATCTTTTACTCAGTTTTAACCTAAAAGTGCCTCAACGAGTGATTTGCAATCTGTTTCTATTTTTTGAAAGAAGATTAGCAATGGCGCTGAAATCCCTTTCTATGAGACATAAGGATGGAAAAGCTATCAAAAACATTCTCGCCATAGTCCATAATCAGGATATGTAACAGATATGTCTCTCTGAAGCCAGTATTGCTGATATCCCTTTGTAAAGTACATCCTAAGTTCTTCATTGATTATTATTCCAATCAATTCTTCATGCAACACAACATCCATTTCTTCAATTTCTGTGTAGAGATTGAGAGTCCACTGTGATATTTCCATTGTCAATACCTCTTCAAATCTATCTAAGGGCATTAAAATATTTAATGTAGGCACAAACGCCATGATAAAAGTAGCATCAAGTCTCATGAATTTCCACTTTTGTCTCATTCACCCCAATTTTTTTTTTCCACTGACAGACCACTTTTAGGTCAAATTTGATCTCCTGGGGTTGATATAGACCACTTTAGGTAAGACTGGTATGAAGAAACATCATTATTTTAATGAGTACTTCATCAAGTGAGTGGGATAACTTACATGTCCAAATTTGTGGAATACCAGGTAATCTGAAACTGACTGGCTCACACTTCCTTCTTTTCCTTTCCAATTCACAAACTAAAAAAAAATAAAACTCTTTAAATCCAATGAAACTGTTTTGATTCCTTAATTATGATAATATTAAGTCCATTGGCCTTAAAAAATACAATATCTGAAGTATGACATTGATTTTCCTTGTGATACTAAAACAGTCAGAGGAATAAGAAGGATAATAGATAGAGGATAAAATTTATTAATTGGTTGATTTTGATCATCTTTAGACCTTATGCCTCTTATCACAAACATATAAATATCTTAATAACTAAACAAATTACAATAAATTAACATTTTAAAATGTACTTATAATGCTTATGTAAACGACCATATGCCTAGAGACTCTTACAAGGGCCGGAGTTTGATATACTATAAGAAAGGAAAGATTGCCTCATCTTTATAAAAGAGAAGAAAATTGGGAATAGTAACCAAACAAGTAATAATAGTAAGCTAAGAGTGCTTAAATGGTCAGTTAAAAGATGGCAAACATCTAGCAGACAAAATAAAAGATAAGAGATAATACTGAAACCAGAGATAGAACTATGAGGGGTGAGGCAAAGGGACTATTGCATGCTACAGAAAATTAATTTATGAGCTAATTTTGTCCTAAGAGAGAGAAAGAGTGTGTTGTCTATTTTTATAAATAATTAACAGAATTTCTGTCAACATTTATTCTTAAAATTTCAGAAAACTATCAAGATAATTATTATTATAACATTATAATAATAACGTATTATATCAATAAATAAATTTAAAGAAAATCACTATTATCTAAGTAGCATGTATATATATACATATATATATATATATATATATATATATATATATATATATATATATATATATATATATATATATATATATATTCTCATACCTTAGCTCTAAAATTTTCTTTTACTGATGTAGAAGAACCTGTGCAGTTAATTAATATAAGACCCAATGTTCTACTGGGATTGGCTATTCCAAACCGAGCAATAACATTAGCACCTGCTCCTTCTCCTAAACCTACAATATATTTGACATGCAGGAAGTCCAAAACTGTAATTAGGTCCTCGCCAAGTGTTTGGAGGGTGGGGAATTTTCTGAAATAATTAAAAACAAAATTTTTATTTCATTATTAGCTTTAAGAGGATAATAATTAACTTGAATATTCTATATCAAATGAATTACTATGTTTAACAGTTTAGTATTTATTTTTTAAAACTTTTATCAGGAAATGGATAACTAACACTCACTTTATATATATATATATATATATATATATATGTATGTATAAGTTTTTGTAAAGAAAAGTGGATCAGTTTAGTAATGTGGAATATTTGAAAAATAATTTTAAACATATCTTAACTTAAAAAAAAATTATATATATGAAATTTAAATTATATGTAAAAAACAAGAAATGTTATTTTGATACTTCATTTGAAGTCTTCCCAACTATAGCTTGGTGCTCCCTTTTTGTTTCTTAATTTCAATCTAGGGTTTTCCCTAGCTAGTAAATGTTGAAATTTAACTAGGCCTTTACTCATTGAACTTTATTTAAGTTTTACATTTAAATTCTTAGACTGACTCAACTTCACTTTATCATAGACTTGACTCACATAAGGCAATCCAAGACGTCTTCACACTCGTCCAGTCCAACATCAAAAGATGTCTCTGCCCACATGTCTGTACCTATATCAAGCATTACTTGCAAATTAAGATGACGGACATAGTTTTCAAATAGTTCTTTGATATTTCTTATTTTCTTATCTCTTCCCCATTTGTTTTATTTGTCCATTTTTATATTTCACTTTTTTTTTACCCCCAAACAGTTTATTTCTAATTTTTATGAAGATAAAAAGCAAAAAGATTTTTTGCTAAAAAAACAGCCAACCAAGATTTTTTTTCAACCTTTGAGGTTTTTCAAAATGGTTTTGTATAGTTCTCTTGCTTCACATGTACAGTGCAGTGAAGGAGCTTGAAATTGTTCACAAATTTACACCATAATGTAAGGTATTAAAAAAAAAAAAAATGGATATTTTCTAGGATTTGTAGAAATACGTTTTTGGAAGCAAAAACCACAACCATTTTTAAACCGGTTTTTCAGTATGAAATTTTGGTCTGAAAATAAATCGCATAATCTTTTTTTTATTCATTACAGTTTACCTTTTCAAACATGAGTTTAACCTTTGACATCAGTTGGTTTATTTAGAAGTTTTATCTAAAAATATGAAATGTCATAAAATGCTATTTACTCTTGGCTGGTGTTTATATTCCTCATTATCACCACTGTTGTAAATAAAGAAACATTCTGGTTTAACTAGAAATAACGTTATGAAATTCCTTAAGAATTTTTGATGAGTAAAGAGGGAGTAAAATAAAAATAATTGACTTACAACTTATTTAATCTTCGAAGAATGAAAAATAGGAAAGATTTAATTTTGATAAAAAATTAATCTTACAATTATATATCGTCACAACCTAAAACCACCTAAGCACAAAACGTTTTAATTTAGGATTATTTAATTATTGAACTGCTCCAGATAAAAACGCAAACGTAACAAAAGACATTGTATTCATTTCTAATATTTTATTGTAGAACATCATGTTTGTAATTAACAAAATAGTAGACAAAGGAAACAGCCAAAATGTAATAAACACTATCTAACTGTAAGAATTATTATTTTATCAAAATTAAACCTTTCTTATTTTTCCTTCTTCCAACATAAAATAAATTGTAAGTCGATAGTTTTTATTCCCCTCTCTTTGAATATAAAAAGTTCTTAAGGAATTTTATCACGTTATTTTGAGTTAAAACGGAATGTTCCTTTATTTACAACTGACTGTGATAGTGAGGAAAATAAACACCGGCCAAGAGTGAATAGGGCATTATAATAATTCACATAATTAGTTATAGCTTCTAAATAAACCGACCGATTTCAAGGGTTAAACACACGTTTGAAAAAGTAAACTGTGATGAATAAAAAAATTATATACAATTTATTTTAAGACCAAAATTTCATCCTGAAAAATGGTTTAAAAATGAAAAATTAAAGTTGTAGTTTTTGCTTCCAAAAATGTATTTCTACGGATCCTAGAAAATGTTCTGAAATGTTAACATTTTAGTTTTTCACTATAGTTATTATATTTAATGACATTTCATATTAAAATTTAACTATAAATAAATTTTATCATTACAATATATTAAGAGGAGATTATTACCTTTGGTACCATTAAATTTACCTTAAAAGGTAATAAATGAATATTCACTCAGTAATTTATGTTTATTGGACATGAATTCTATGAACAATATAAAATAATCTTTAACGTATATTATGAGCTCTGGCCATGTTCATACCATTTTTATAAGATTAATTAAACAAAAAACTGTACATAGATCCTATAAAATAAAAACTCACTGAGCACATTACATTTATTATAACCTACTCATTCAATTAAATTGTCTGTATCGACCATCTGTTCAGCTGCCTAGATAACTCTACGCCCCCTATATAAAGTCTACATAATTAATCAATCTTTATATACAATTGATAGTCTATATACCAAGGATGTGCCATACATAAGAGGCAGTGATTGATAAGAGAAGGAATAGACTGCACTAGCTGCTACAAAATCATTAGGCAGAAGAATAAAAAATTAATAACATTGAAAATAAATCTCTACTTTTCTATACATCTTTAAGAGACATGTGTAGCCTCAGTATTTGCTCATAAGGATTTTGTAGCATAAAAAGTACATCCTATTCAGATCCAAATGAGTCTACTAGGAATGTCCATCTATATTATATTTATAGTATAGATTGTATTATTAATTATAATATAGAAATAAAAATACAGCCTGCATAACTCCACAAATGAGAATGGTGAACGAATGATAAATTTCACAGCCTCAAAGTCTTTTGTAGTGATGAGTACCATATTCCCGCATAAACTCCAACATAAACAAACCTGGAATTTGCCCGATGGCAACAAAGCAAACCAGATAGATCATGTGCTACTATCAAGCAGGTATTTTAATAGTGTCAACGATGTGAGATCATAAAGAGGCCCTGAAATAAGCACAGATCTTTACTTAGTTGTGATGAAACTAAAACAAAGAATCAAATCCTTTCCTAAAATTTAAGAAAGGAATACCAAGGCATAGAATCTGCCATCTCTCAAAGAAGAAAAAGGAATAAAAAAGTTTCAACAATTTGTGACAACTGTTGAAAGAAGCATACCAGAAGAAAAGCTACATAAAAATCCAGATAGAAGATGGTATGAAATAAGGAATGTAGTAAAAGCTGCTGCTGAGAGTGCATGTGGAGTGGCAGAAAGACTCTGGCAGAAAAATTTGGTTTGATTAAGAGTGATCACAGGTAATAAAGGAAAGGAATGAAAGAAGGCCTAGGTGGTTAGCCAGAAACACACACAATAAAATTGAGAGAATACTCAGTTGCTAGGAAACGGGTGAAAAAACTGATGACGGCAAAAAAGAAAATGTCACTAAAAAATGAAATCCAAGAACTGGAGGATTCTAGATGACACAACGAAACTAGAAAGTTCTTTCAGAAAGTGCAAAACATCCAGAGGAAAGGGACAAATCCGTCCATAGAAGTAAGAGATGAAGATGGAAATATAAAGATCCTATGATGATGATGTGCACAATAAATGGAAAGTTTACTTTTGTAATCTTTTGAATTTTGAAACTGAAGAAGGTTCTACATATGTCTCTAATGGAATTGCCAGTCAACATCTTTGCGAAGGGCACATTCCCCCTGAGGCAGAAGACATTGAAGAAATAGTGACCAAACTAAATCACCGGGAGTAGATGTTCTACCAGCGGAACTGTTCAAGAATGCTGGAAGTGAAATGAGAAAAGAACTGCAAGAGCTCATAGCGCAGATTTGGGAAAAAGTATCAATACCCAGATATTGGAGCGAAGAGATCAATATTCCAGTTATTAAAAGAAAGGGTGACCCTTTGTTATGCTCTTACTATAGAGGTATAACTCTACGAAGTACGGCATATAAAGTTTTCTTAATAGCGTTGCATAACAGACTACTGCCGTATGCTGAGAGGAAGCTTGGGGATTATCAGAGAGGTTTCAAATGTAACAGGTCGACAACAGACAAGATATGGAGACCAAAAAATATCTGCGAAAAAATTAAGAAACGTGGCCAGATAATGAGGATGCTTTTCATCGATTTTAAATCAGCGTATGATACAATCATCAGACAAGTGCTCTTCAATATCATGTAGGAGATGGAGATCCCTCTGAAACTAATACGCCTAGTGGTGTGCACAATGAAATTCAGGTAAGTTGTCAAGGGGCCTTGTCGGAACCATTAAACATACAAAATGGGCTTAGACAAGGAGATCCTCTTGCACCTCTCTTTTTCAATATTACACTACAGGCAGCCATGAAAAGAGCGGGATTAGTTCAAGGTATGATGTGATATGATCTATGCGTATGATGTGATAATTGGAAGGTCATTACCTAGCATTAGGGACAGTCTGAAAAGGCTTGAGAAGGAAGCAGGTAGGGAAGGATTAAAAATAAATGAGAACAAAACTAAATTTTTGATGTTAAGAAGAGAGAAGCGAGCACGCCAACAGCAACACACTACGTGATAGGAATGCATACTTTTGAGGTCGTTCACAGCTTTCAGTAGCTCGGTTCTGTTATCAATGATAGCCAGAACGAAAGGGAGGAAATCAGCAGAAGAATTATGGCTGGGAATCATGAACATTTTGCCATTGCCAAATTATTTAATAGTAAAATGGTAAGCCGTAAAATAAAAATTGTACTGTACAAAACACTGATCGGCCTGTAGTGAGGTACGCCTGTGAGTCTTGGACGCTAAACAAAAATGATTTACAGTTGGTGGAAAGATTTGAAAGGCGTATCCTCAGGCAGATGATAGGATCAATCAAGGAAAATGCCGTATGGCGAAGAAGAAAGAATGCTGAATGATACAAACTTCATGGTGATATGAGCATCTCTTCTATCGCCAGGATACAGAGGTTGAAGTGGCTGAGTCACTTTTTTAGAATGAATGAAGCAGGGATGGCAAGAAGAGTGTACGAAAACTGTCCTGGTGGAGTTATGCCGAGAGGAAGGCCAAAAGGCAGATGGAGAGATAATGTTCAGGAATATCACAGGAAACTACGAATAAGCATTGCGCATGCAAACTACCGGAATAGATGGGAATTGTAGATTGAGCAGGCTATAGATTGCTTCAGTTATCTGTTGCGCCAATAAAAGAAGAATAAGGAATGCCCTCTGGAATTACTTCTTAGGGCATCAATCGATACGTCTTTATAAGAGCTCTCTAATCTTAATAACTCACCATGGAAATGCTATCCACCTTCTTCATTTTTCTCGAACATTTTTTAAGATTGTTGGGATATGCTCTTTTTCACCTTCGTACAGTCTATTAACAGGAATTTCATTACTTCTAATGCTTATGTTGTAGTTTTGTATATATATTGTTAATATATTCATTATATAAACCAGTTTAAATATTTTAATACTTTAGATGCATATCCAATACATATGTAGCCTTTTTTTCTTCCTCACTATCGAAGGTAGAGAAACCTTGTATTCATTTTGGAAAATTTCTACTGGCGTTTTACGTTTTAGACATCAATGATCAAATTTAGTTTGAAATAGCAGGTACGGTCGAGTCGCTGTATATGCTCTCAATCATGTAATTTATTAATTTTACAAACATTTTCTATCTAGAAAACAAAGTTTCAGACTGGCAATAATAAAATAGTGTTAATTTCTTTTGTTTTCGTTATTTGTTCATTCTTTAGAAGTAAATCGACTATTGTAAATCACATTGTCATTGAGTTCATGGAGCTACTGATGCTTCAGATTGTAATTGATTTTTAAATATATGATACTTAAAAAAAAACATGAAAAAAGTTTTAAAAATTATGCGGCAATAAATTTCATGAAAAAATGTAAACAAAAAAATTCATAAACAACAGTGAATAATTATTGTTAGCAACAATTGTCGGAACTTGGCAAACTTATAAATAATTTAAATTTTAATTAAATATTTTCCATTTCTGCCAATAGATTTATACAAGTCAGTAAAGTTTTTTGTAATGCATAATGAATCTAGAAAGCAAAGTATCTTTTTAGTTGAGGACTGTCTTTCAAAGGATCCTGGTTCAAATCCTATATTGTTACACCAGATTTTCTCTAAATGGAAAATATGTGAACTGTGTGAAATGTAATCATATTTTCTGGGTTTACTCAATCTGAAATGATTGTCTGGCATTAGTCAAGGAATAAATCAGGAGGCTGAATAAAAGTCGTAACAACACCTACTCCCTTGGCTTTTTATTAGATGTTACAGGACTGAATGGCTGAATAAATTCTTTTTGAAATTTTTTTGTCATTTTATAGTCCTACCTTTTTCTATATTCAAAAAGCTACTTAAGAGCCGGATCATGTATGTTGGAAGGCTGCAAGTTGTCAACCAATGATGACCCTTAAAAATGTTTATCACGTCTCATATTTTAGATATTTATCATACAAAGTAAAATATATATTTATAATATATTTGAATAAAATAAAATAAATGACCTAAGCTAGAATATAAAGTTGTCATGCCAGAAGATTTTCATTTTTCTTCTTTGTTTCACGTTTTTTTTATTTATTTATGAATTTTTAAACAAAATATCTTTATTTCATTTCGTTTTTTAAAAAAAAACCTCTGCCAAGTAGGTCAGTACAGCATTTATTACCATTTCTATTGGGCTCGTAAGGAGAAACAAATGCAAATAACAAATATGTAAAAAAAAAAAAAAAAAAAGTGTAGAGAAAAACAAATTTAATATTATAATTGTTTATTTTGACATGTTTTGGAAAATTACACAAAAATATAATAGCTCAAAATGCGCATGCGCGACCAAAAATCCGATTTAAGGAACGGAATGAGAATCCTCGATTAATTAATAAGCGATCCCTACATTTAAGATAAATTCAACAATAACAGTAAATCGAAATGCGCATGCGTAATCAAAATTCCGATACTAAATTTGGAATTAAGATCTTAAGAACCTAATGAACTATCCCTCTGCCGGTAAATTCTGCAAATTTAATAATAAATTTTAAATGTTCCCGCTTTTAACATAATTTCGATAATAATAGAAATTAGCAACCTCAAACGATCACTAAATTGATGAAATGAACACCACCTCCGCCCCCTTCCAAAAAATAATAAATATTAAACAATAAATAAAACATTTTTTGTTTGAAATCTTATAACTAGTTGAAATTTGCGCTAATTATCAATTATTTAATATTAATATCGGAATAATATGCCAAAATTATTTCAAAAAACATTATTGAACTTTAAATAATTGTAAAGTGGGATTTGATGAAATTGATAATGGATCATTTGTTCACTAGTTCCCAACTTTCCACCAACTTTGGGTCAAATAGGACAAATTCCAGAAATATAGGCGTGAAAAGGAAAATACGTTTGTGCATGCGTATGCAAAAGTAGTGGATGGAAATCGATAAAATTCATAGTGAACAATTTTCACATTAATCCTCGAGAGGCACGGTGCGGGCAGGATCCGACCCAAGCCTCACGATTTTTCCCCCCTCTTTTCCCACTGCTTCGAAAACGTGAAAAAGGAATGAGGGCAAGGAACCCTATTAGTCAGTTACGGTCAACGCAGTTTTAGAGAACTTATTCTGTAGTCGGTTTTTCGAGTGATACTTTTTTATTTTCTTTATATAAAGAGTTAATTAACAGTATTTTTAAAATGATAATAAAATATGCTTGTTGTTCATTTATTCCTACAACAAAAAAAATAAAATTAAAAAACCCTGTTAAAAAGGGTCTTGCTGTATTGAATATAGTTTAATAATCATATAGTAGCTTCAACTTGCCATTCTTTCGACGAAATAGTCTTAACCCCAACTATCAGGCAGTGGTGGACCACTGAACCCGCCAACTTCTCCCACTCAAATCTGTCTACTTCAACTTTGACCATTTCATGGTGCTGTTCTCTCTTATATTCCTTTATTCCCTACAGCATGTTAGACGCGCAGTTCCATTATTTAATGTTTATATTTTCACATCTTGTGCTTATTTCACATCTGCTAATTATTTTTTTCACAAGTATCGTGCAAACGTCTAATCTCATCCTAACATTATTACTTGTTCATTGCTATTAATTTTCATTGCTTCGCGGTATTATCTTAATTATCCGATCTATGACCTTTGCTCAGGTTATTAGTTGTCTTTTTATCTGTAAGTACTATTAATTTTTTTTCTAGCTTGCAATTTTATATTGGTGATTATGTGTAATTTGTTATTTTATCGTACTCAAATTTATTTCCCAGAGCTCCACAAAATATTAAAAACTAAATGCTCAATGGTCCTCTCCTGTTAATTGTGATTTATTATTGCAATTACAATTATGGCGACATATTCCCTAACAATGGTCTCCATTTATTAGTACCATACATACCATACCTTTCATAGTTAATTCAATTGTGCATACGAGGTTATCTGGAATTTTGAATTCTTTGAGTGCTTCGTAAAGCTCTTCACAATTAACACTGTCCTAGGCCACTTTAAAATCGATGAACAGGTTGTGTTGTTTTCATATTCTATTCATGCCCCCTCTCAAGAATTGTCCATAGGCTGAATATCTGATCGGTTGTAGACCTGCCCTATCTGAAATCACATTGGTAAAGCCCAAGTTCTTGATCTGCATACGGCTTGCCTCTTGAGACATTGGAAAAGATATTTGATAGTATTTTTTAGCCACACGAGAGTAGAGAGTAATTGCTTCATTTAAGTTGGTCATAGGGTCCATAGGGTTACTATGGAAGGAGAAAAAAAAAAGTCGGTCACCCTTTTTATAAACGGAACATATTAATGATGTTCCAATCTGATGGCATCATCTCAATCAACCATATAAGGTCTTGCAGTGTTTTATGCAGTTCACTGTCACCATGTTTGAATAGCTCTAATGGCATACCATCAAATCCAGAGGCTTTATTATTCTTTTGTTTATTTACAGCATCTTCGATATCATCCTTAGAAAGGAGGCTCGAGATTCAAAGTCACTTTGAAGTCTTTCTTCCTGACTAGGTTCCCAATTTCCACATCCAATTGAGTCTCTTTATTGTTAAGAATACTATTAAAATGGTTACTCCATTGTGCCCTAGAACATTGTATTTATTGGTTAGCAGATTACCTTCTTTATCCTTACATGAAATCTGCTTAGGCTAAATGTTTTTCTATTTCTGTTCACCTTATGGAAGAATACTTTGAATCTCTACATAGCTTTTCTGTCTTCTTGAGTTCCTTTTATTCCTTTTCCCTCTTCTTTTCTTCGGTGCAGATGTTTCTCCATTCTTCTATTTATTCTGTACTCCTCCAGTGTTCTCCTTTTACTTCTATTCAACATAGCCTTATACGTCTGATTTTTAAGGTTAATGTCTGCTTCACAATCCCTATCAAACCAGGGAGATATGTGTTCTTTTTCTGGAGGTCCAATGGCAATTTTATAGCATTTTTAATGACATTAAAGCTTTACAACCAGCGTTTTTCAGCACTCTTATTATCAAAGGTGTAGGAGCAGAGATATTGGTTCATCTTTTCTGTACACAGTAGCTTTCTGCAGTTTTTTAAGATAAAATTTTAGCTTCTTGTACTGTCCTAATGTGGGCTTGGCAGAATATGGACTATGCTGAGATAATGGTCAGAGTCAAAGTTAGCTCCCTAAATACTCTCGCATTAACTAGATTGGACTTCAGTTGACATCCGCATGATGGTATAGAAGAATCAATCTAATTAGGGATTGATAAATTATTTGCCACTTCTATAAATTTGTTTTATTGAAAACTAGTTTCAAATGTTATACATTCATCCTCAGTTCTAAAAACACACAAAAAATTCAAAAATAAGCAATTCAAAAGAATTAGAAGAAACCAGTACAAACTTTTCTATTCGATATCATCCATTTAAATCTTGGTGAGTACCAACATGTATTTGATTTCTTGTCTTAATTAAATTCATAATTCATAAATGTTTTATAATACTGATTTATAATATCTAATTTACTATGTATAATAATACCAAACTATATTTTGAATTGCTTATTTTTGAATTTTTTGTGTTTTTAGAGCTGAGGATGAATGTTTAACATTCGAAACTAGTTTTCAATAAAACAAATTTATAGAAGTGGCAAATAATTTATCAATCCCTAATTAGATTGGACTTGTCTTCTCCAAATTTGGTTGACAATTGTTGAGTTAGGAATGGTCCAGGTTCCGTTATGTATTTTTTTATTGGGAAAGAGTGTGTGTGATACCTATGACTAGAGCTCTCAAAGCCACTTAATTGACCAATCTTTACCCATTGTTTTTGCTAACATCATGCAAGCTATACTTACCTATTGTGAGTTAACTTTTTCCCTACTTATGCATTAATATCTCCAGCTAAAATGTTCATATCATGCCGGTGACATGAGTCTATTGTCCTCTCCAGTTGATCGTAGAAAATATCCTTCTCTTCTTCAGTTAGCCTTCAGTTGAGGCACAGAGACAATATAATAACTAGAATTTTCCACGGTGTCTAATGAAGAGCATTCAAAGAAACATGTTACTTACTAAATGATATTAATCTAAAATACAATACGATAAAATTGGAACATTAAGAAAAAAAAGCCTCAATTCAGAGATAATCACTAGCCTGTTGGCATTGAGATATTGGCAAGAATTTTGACGTAAATAAATGAACAAATTGTTTTCTTAATGTGATTTTAACTTACGATTCAGGCAATGCTTCAGCATTATCTTCATGTCCTGGAGCATCAATGTGTATGAAAATTGATCTTTCCTTAATTTCATTCATGCATGGCTTATTTACAAAATCCTCTATTGCATAATCTGAAAATATTATATCACAAATCAAATTAATAAATTAATTTACAGTATTAATCATTAAATAATTTTGGCCTCTTAAGTAAGGCATACATTTTATTTATTTTTTAAAAATAATATCATTAACCAGTTATAGATTATTTTTTAATGGATTTTCTCTTAAACTTAGTTCTATTATTTTCTTTTACCTCAAACAAATAATTATTTTGACCTTGTGGCATTAATTTTGACTACTCTTCTTAATGTTTGAATGAACTAAGGAAACCCATGGACTATTTAATGTAGACCTATGCTAGATTGTAAGTTTTTATCTTTATTAGTATTTGTTGAAGTTTTTTTATTTTATTCTATATTGATATTTTTTATATCATTCTAAAAATATTCATTTTTAAAGAATGGTTTCAACTAACTTTATTCTAGAAAGCATCATAGTTAAATATGATAAGATATTGTATAACAATAGGTAAACATTTTCTATTATGAACTTTATTTGTCCTGACTTTCTTACAGTACTATTTTAAATCCCTTTATTTCCTCTAACTTAGATTTATTCCGGTTTTGTAAGTTTTCTCTTTTATTTGTTTCTCAGTGCCTGACTTATAATCTACAATAGTTTAGGAGTATCAGTAAACCTCAAGTTGTCTAGCAAGCTATTCATAAATCATTATTTAACCACAGTAAAAGGAAAATTAAGTTAGATGTATAATCTGGTTGCTGAAAAAGTTCCAAAGGTTACTAATATGATGTTTCTGCATTAATCGTTTAGATCAGTGGGTAAGATAAATATGTGTGTGTGTGTGTGTGTGTGTGTGTCTATATATATATATATATATATATATATATATATATATATATATATATATATATATATATATCAGATCGGTCATGTTCTCATTGATAAAACACATCACAACTCAATCAAACTTCTGTGGGACAGACTGCAATGTGGATCAAATCGAGCTGTAGGATAAATTATATTCCTGAATTTCAAAATCCCTTCAGTAGATTAGCAATGAGAAAAAAATGAGAAAGGGATAAAATAATAATATCTCTTTATTAATAATGAAAAATAATAATGAAGAGATGCTGGATTTTAGGAAAAACCAGGCCGTAAAAATGGTTCATGGATACCTGTGCAAAGCCAGAGTAGGAAAGAAGTCTTCTGTCTAGGTAAAACTTATAAAATAATGTTAGGCTAATGCCAAAAGCACACAAATGCCCCATGAAGAATGGTGAATCGTATGTATCCATAAGCAAAAGATTGATTATTGGAGGGAGCATATAGAGGAGCTTATTAATCCAGCAGGAGATCCCAAACATCTAACAGTAGAAATGTCCCAGACAGTTTAACAGATGAAAAATATTCTAAACTGACAAGATCAATGTTGTTGAAAGAACGTTCCTGAAAGTAGACAAATATAAAGACCCTGTGTCATCCTCAAAAAGATTACCTATAAAGACCCTATGACTTTTTTTATTCTCATTGCCTATTTAGAAAGATTTATCAACCTTATTTTATCTTCATAGGGTTTTGGGTTGCTTAAGAAAATAAATTAACTTACGATTGCAGCCTAAATCATGAACTGTAAGAAATGTTGCTCTTTTATCCTGCTGAGAAATATCTCCCTGTAAATTAATTAATCATTTAAATAAATGTGTAAATTATTTCATAAATATGTAAAGATATAATTAATATGTAAATAAATAAATTTAGTTAGTAAATAAATTCATTAAACATAATTAATTGTAGTTTAATTGATCATCAAATGAATATTAGAAATGTTAATACTCTTATAATTTCAAATGATAGGATATACGCATTACAAACGTTATACCATTAGTCATATCTGATGTATTAAAGGTATAATTATTAATACTCATAAATTAAAAAAAATACACCATAAAGAATGTATAATATCTGAAAATGGCATTTTAATTTATTATTAGTTCCCCTATAATTTACTAATTATTGTTTATGACAGCAATAGATAAACAAATTGGGTCTATTCCAAAAAATAGTTAACAATGAATAATTTTAAGGCAGTATAAACAGATTTTAAATTAAAAATAATAATTTAAGTTTTAATTTTCTTGTCTTACTTTTGATTTCCTCAGAGAGAATTAATTTATTATATTTTTTTATTTATTTTATTTTTGGGATAGGAAATGCACCCTGCAATCCTCCAATTATACTGTAAATTCATTTTTGGAAAAGGACAAATAATAAAAAATCAAAAACAATAAATATTGTAACACTAGAATTACGGACAAAGTTCTACAACTTTTTTTACTGAGAACTGTCCAAATTGATACACTGAAATATTATCTTCAGCAAAATTAATTATTTATGACTTGAATTTTAAAATGTGTACCAAAATTTTGAAAATGAATGAGAAGTTTAAGAATAGGGAATTTGAAAACTGTTAAACAGTTTCAAAGATTTTTTTCATAAATTAAACTAAGATTTTTAAATAATTATTTTTATTAACCAGTTCAAATAAATTAGTTTTACCCTTTAGATAAGTAAGATATATATAAATTATGAATAGTATTTACCTGAACATGAACAGTTATATCACCACTTTTTTCTGTAGGTATCAAGTATTTCTATAAAAAAAAATACAATTCTTTCACAATTATTCATTCTTCACATTTTCACAGATAAATTGATTTTGATGTACATAATTCACTTCAACAGCCCTAATTTTTTTCAACAGACCTGAATGTTGTGAAATTTCATTAAGAGGTGAAATTAAGTTCTTAAAATAGATAATTATGTCCTTTTTATTTAGGATTTTGATATGATGCAGGACCCCAGATGTTTTAGATGACAAAATGAAATTCAGGTTAAAAAAAGGTTAGCATAATTTTACTTTATTGCACTTAGCACATTTTACCACCTAAACAATTTATTTGATTAGAATATTGAATAGAAAGTTGAAATAATGACTTTGACTTTCTTTGTTTATATGCATTAATATACATATTTAAAATTTTATATTTATATTTTAATAAAATAATGCACACAAATTTACCGAAATAATAGAGAAAATTAGGAATCACATCTCATTTTTCAAAGGTTATTAATTATTATGCTTGGAAATAAATTCTTATACCATCATAAAAATATTCTATAGTATTTTTCTATTTTTATTAGTTAAAATATATGTTTTGAAATATCACCTAATCTAAAATTACATAAAAATTAATTATCTCCTGATAAAATCAAATTCATGTAATGCTGGATTTATTGATATATTTTTCAAAGATTTATTAAAATATATATATCTATTTATTATTTATTACTATATATATATATATATATATATATATATATATATATATATATATATATATATATATATATATATATATATATATATATATATATATATATATATACACATATATATTTATTATTTATTTTATTTATTACTATATACATATATATATATATATATATATATATATATATATATATATATATATATATATATATATATATATATATATATATAAGGGGCCTGGGGTGGCCTAGCGGGCTAAGGCGCTTGAAATAGGTAATGAAAAGTTAAAAGTTAAGCAACGTCGAGCGTCTTTAGTACTTGGATGGGTGACTGTCCAGATTTGGTTGACCGCCTACTGGGGAAAATCCACCCAGCCTGCGACTATACCCTCCCCCGGGCATGTTAGTCCCGCCAGCTTACTGGAGGCAATTCACACAGACCGGGTGTAGGAGTGATGACCCTATCCCGTGTACCTAAATTGTGAATCGCGTTGTGGTCTTCCAGGATGTTAAATATCTGCCCGGTGGTTTGGTCCATGGACGTTATGCTTCGGGGAAAGAAATATAGGTCCTCCTGCGCCTGCTGACCCCGAACAATCATAATCCATGGATCTAGACCAACTTGTCACTGTCCTTGAGCCCGAGAGAGAGTCGGTGGGAAGGACACTGCCCAATTGGTCCCAAAGGGACTGGCTATGTAGCAATGGGCAGCCTGCCGCTGCACTATGGAAACCATGGTTCGCAGCAACGTGAGGTTGGGTGACGCCCTCCAGGCTTTCTAAGCTCCCGCAAGTGATAAAATGTCCGTAAGAAGAACACATCGCGCGGCCAAAGATCTCCACGGTCTACAGTGCCAACAGAAAAAATAAATAAATCTTTGAAAAAGAAGAAGAAATATATCCATAAAGCCAGCATTACATGAATTCGATGGATATAATTAAAAAGATATGATCCTGATGAAATCCAATTCATGTAATGTTGGATATATATATATATATATATATATATATATATATATATATATATATATATATATATATATATATTTCAGTACCTCTGGAAAGGATTCAAAAACAAGGAGCAGGTGATAGTTTTGGGATAACTATCGGCGTTTTGAAGTTTTATACGTTTTCAAAGTTTAGGTAGGTGAACCACATTTTTAGTAAAAAAACACTAAGGGAATTTTTTAAATATTTTTAACTTACAGTTAACAATAAAATAAAGTAGTTTATGTTAAAGGCAGAACAGTGGCAGTCGAAGCTTTTCGTTTTTTGCGTAGTATGCTCGGTAAATTCAGCAATATGGCCGCCCTGTTGATAGGGTTAACTGTATTGCAACAATATAGACCAGTACTGGGACCCTGGTTGGAAAGCTGGAAATGGTTTTAATCTATTCATTAGACGCCGCATAATAGTATCCTAAGTTTGCCCCGTTCTAAATTGTGTGTCAGTATGGGGATTGGTGAAAACCCCTAAATTTTCAGACTATTTTCCGTTTCTGGCCTATAACATGTAAACGGTGCATCATAGTGAAAACATTATTCTATTATACATCAAAGAACATCAAATTATGCGTAAAATGAGTACATCAAACGTTGAATTCGGTTTGACAGAAAAATAAAAATTGATAGTCGCAAAATGATTGATCTTCGACTTAACAAATACTGTAGTCAAATTCAATAGTTTTGAACTTGAAAATGGGAATTCTAAATGAAAAAAAAAAACTTGAATGATAGGTGTAGAGCATAGAATTCTGCATTTAGTGATCACCTATTATTTTTTTAGTTTGATCGAAGTTAAGTGTAGAAATCCCGAGTTTTTAAATCTCCGTCATAAGTTCACAAGACGAGGAAAAGGTATCTAAGAGTTTGAATACTATAGCTAAATCATTTAACTTAGGGAATGGTCGACTACTTTAAAAATAAGGAAAATTTTACATAAGGGTTTATTATTTTTCAATAAATATTACAAATGATACAAAATTATGAGAGAAATAATTGATAGTAGTTTTAAGTTCCAAATTCAGTAGTTTGAAATAATTGTAAACCATCCAATTTGGAGAAGACGATTGAAACAAACAAAAATTATGGATTAACAAATCCAAATTAATTTTTTTTTATATTATTATTTTTTTGATTTATGGTTTTGCTGTAAGCATTTAAAAACATCCTTTATTTTCTTTCTATCGTAGTAAATCGCTGAGATGTGGACGTGCTTGAAATTTTAATTTGTTTTATTAGGCTTCCACTTTAATACAAAGTCTGAGAGGGAGGGGGGGGGACAGTTACTAGAAATAACAAACAATAAAAAAGTGTTTCAGAATTTTTCGGAAACTTTTTTTAAAAGTAGTATTTTTATTTATTTTTTTAGACTTCGGTATAAGGATTCCAAAATATTTAATATTTTTTCTCTATGTTCATACATAACTGAGATATGAGCTCTTTATTTTTAAAAAAAAGTTTATTGATTGATTATTATTGTAAACGATAAATCAAAATTCAACTTGGAGGTTGCGAATGCGACGGAAAGCTAGATTGTCAGCAGCAACCTTAGCATACGATGAAACGATGGCAGTTACCATCCCAAAAGTGCATTTTCTCTCCAACGAGAGCAACGACCAACGCCTAATTTCTATGTTCTGTGGAAAGCTGGAGCACGAAAGCTTTGTTGTGAAGGTAGCACCAGATGACATAGCAGGCAGACTCATCATAACAACTGCAATTAATATGGAATTAATACATCAAGTAATATACATAATAAGACATCAAGATTTGTTATAATAGTTGGAGGGGACACAGGCCTCCTATTTTACCCACGGCATTATTTCTTGATGTCTGAAAAAAATAAATAAAAATAATGCTTTAAAAAAAGTTTCCGAAAAATTCTGAAACACTTTTTATTGTTTGTTATTTCTAGTAACTGTCCACTCCCCCCTCAGAATTTGTATTAAAGTGGCAACGTAATAATACAAATTAGAATTTCAAGCACGTCCACATCTCAGCGATTTAATACGATAGAAAGAAAATAAAGGAATAAATGCAGGCTGTTGCTATTTCACAAATTTTATTTATTTTGATACAAATTTTCGGCCTAAAACCCATTCTCAGGCATCTCTGTAAAAGACCCTTATTTAGTTTAATTTATAACATACCATAGAGTTAAATATATTTAAATATTCTAATAAATAACCATATAAATACTAAACAAGTTTTTAAAATGCATATAATGCCACATTTAAGTCCAATCCGGACCAAGTCTAAATATACAGCGTCATAAAAACACAATAACAAAATTGAGGTTGGATCAATTTTCATTACAGTTTAAAATTCGAAAATCTTATTAAGTTAATATCATTAAAACACAACTTTAAAAATAAAATAAGAATTAGGGAGCCATCTCAGTCATCACAGCCATCGCAGGTGAAGCTCCAAAGAAGAAGGCAATGCAATGTTACAAACAATTTTGACAACTAAAATAATTTACTAAGCAATCATTAAATATTATGCAACAACATACAGTGAAAACCCAAAATACATTCTATTAATTTATAAATCTAATATTCATATTAATTTAAATAAATTAAAATTTCAATTTTGTAATTATATTAGCATATGTGGTATTCAAGCCATTAGTATCAGATTTAAAATTGCACACTCTATTCAAATTTTTTGCTATGAATACAAATAAATAAACACCAAATAAATGAAATTGGTGAAATAGCAACAACAATTTTTATATATAAAAGCATTTACCTTAAATCAACAAACATATATGAAAATAAAGGATGTTTTCGAATGCTTACAACAAAACAAAAAAATAATAATATAAAAAAAAATGTAATCGGATTTTTTAATTCATAATTTTTGTTTGTTTCAATCGTCTTCTCAATATTGGATGGCTTACAATTATTTCAGATTACTGAATTTGGAACTTAAAACTACAATCAATCTTTTCTCTCATAATTTTGTATCATTTGTAATATTTATTGAAAAATAATAAACCCTTATGTAATATTTTCCACATTTTTAAAGTAGGTAACCATTTCCTAAGTTAAATAATATATCTGTAGTATTCAAACTCTTAGATACCTTTTCTGCGTCTTGTGAACGTATGATGGAGATTTAAAAACTTGGGGATAAAAATGTCTACCTTTTACACTCACGGCACTACTTCTTCATGGCTTCAGCGGATGCTACACGTCAGATCGAGGTTGAGAGTAGAAATCCTGAGTTTTAAAATCTGCATCATACGTTTATAAGACGCATAAATAGTCCAGGAGAAAAAGCAAAAGCTGCATTAAATTGCTTTAACAAATTAATACTGCATAAATACATACCTTTTAAGGTTAAATTAAATATTTATAATGCTGAGAGCAGAGCTGATGTATGCTATGGTGGGCAGTACTGGGGCAGTCAGTGGTGCATTCAGGCTGAATTGTTATAAAAAAAAATTCATTAAAAAGTATTCTAACTTCCTCTTAACACTAACTAACTACCTTTTGTATTCAGAATCAAATATACCACCTATATTACTTTTTACTGTAAAATTGTGGTTGAAATATATACAGAAATGTATTTCACAGCCACAGCACAGATCTGCCATAAGCAAAAAGCCCCTAACTCCAAATACTTATTTCAAATACATTGTACCGGGATTGCTCTAAAAACTAAGCCTTTTTATGACATTAGAAATCCCTAAATACAATGGTTAGATCCTAATCTTTGGTTTTAATGCTTTCTGTATGTGAAACTGGCTATTCTGTGCTATTAATTTATATTTGTTCATCAAAGTCATTTTTATTTTATCGGTAATCTCATTTATATTAAAATTGACATAATCAAAATTACCTAATGAAATGTTGTAGGAGCTACATAAAATTTCCCAATCTTTGTATAATAAAAATATATTTTTCTCTTTATTATTTCATTAACTAATATAATAGGATATCACTGCCGTCATAAGCTAAAAGGTCCTAACTCCAAATCATTTATTTAAATAAATTTTTGTATTGTATTTTTGTAGACTCCCCTCAGACGGTCACTATCATGAGATGCCTAAATATCTTTAGCTCTTATTTGTTATTTACTGTACTTATTTGAACTTTTTAGAAATAAAGATGTTTTATTTATTTTTTTTTTTTTATTTGAAAAATAATACAAGCTGCCACTCTCAAGGGCAATAGGTATTAGGGTTATGAGAATCCATTCATACCATATGTACAAGATAAACTGTATTATTATTAGTCCAGGGAAATGTGCAGGAAAAATAGTGCTACCTTTCAAAAGGTCGGGTAAAAGATTTTTTTTTTCTGACTTGTATAAATTGAGACCAATATGAGAACGTTCTGTGGCCTAAAACCTCGATTTTTTGTTTTTACTTTTTGTGGTATATTCAAAATATCTCGCCAACCGTTGTCCCTAGAACAACGCTTGTTCATTTCATTTTTAAAGAGAAGAAAATTCTTTTGCACCTTTCATCAGCATAACGTTTTTACTGTTTTTATGCTCACATCGGTGCACATCCTAGGGCTCAAGTTCCTGGAGAACTTATACATTCAGATGTCTGTGGGCCTTTCAATTCCTTGGTATTCAAAGACGATTTCAGTAGGTATCGCCAAGCCTTATTTTATGAAGCGAAAACCGCAAGTTCCAGAAAAACTTAAACAGTTCATCCATGAGTTACAACTTACATTCAGTAACTGAACGAATAAATACGGGTCATGTTGTGAAGGAATTTTTGAGTGACAACGGTGGGAATTTTCATAATAAGGAAGTACGAAACATACTTAAAGAATACGGCACTAAAGAGAGACTTATAATGCCCTAAACTTCCGAGCAAAATGGCTGTTCTGAAAGGGAGAACAGGACACTGGTTGAGACCACAAGTACTAGCACTTATGCTCATGGCAATATTCTAAAAGCCCTGTGGGCCGAAATAGTAAAAACGACCGTATGCATACTTAACAGAACAGGCCCATCCAGCACATCAAATAAGTCACCCTATGAGTTGTGGATGAACAAGAAACCACGTCTGAAACATCTGAGGATTACTGGCTTTACTGGTTATGCTCACAATCCAGCTTCACGGAGGAGAAAGATGGACAAGAAAGCCATCAAAGGAACTTTGATTGGATATGATAATTGATGATGTCGGCTGTTGTATATGGCATCACGATAGCCACCAAAAGATAATTATAAGACCAAGAGATATTATATTTTAATATGTAACTCTGGTTCAGGATGGAGTTAAAATTAAAAAGGGAAAAGATGGTTCAATTAAAATTAGACAAGAAGGATATGCAAAGATAATGTTGGATAAATTTGGATGGAGTAATTGCAGACCAGTTGGAACACCAATAATAAAGGATACGATGAAGCAAGAGGAAGAACAGCCTCTTGGCACAGTAAAGTTCTCATACAGACAAGCGGTACTTGAAAGATACACGAAATATGGGAATTATTTATCGACTTGATTACAAAATGAGAGTTTTGAAAGAATACAACAACGCAGACTTAGGAGAAGGCGAAATCACAGAATGGTCGACCTCAGGAGTTATGTGCGCTGGAGGAGTCATCTCATGGTTAAGTCAGTGTCAGACATCTGTAACATTATCTACAACAGAGGCTGAAGTGATCGCAGCTAGTGAAACAGCACGGGAACTGTTATGGCTTAAAAGACTGCTGTACGGAACCACAGAACTAAAGAGTATCCCAGTCCTCAATGTTGAAAATGAAGCAGCAACTCCCGAATACCCATCGCCAGACGAAACATATTAAAACCTGGTATTTTTCATAAGCTAGCAGGTCACCAGTGGAGAATGGGATGTCTAGAGAATTCCGACAGAGCATCAACTCACAGATCTTCTCACCAAGCTACTCCACAAGCCCAGGTTCATCGGCCTACGGAAGAACATAGGACTAAAGGGCAATTGAAAAATAAATTTATTGATATGAGAGAAAGTGTTGAAGATTCATTTCAATTATTTATATTTAACTTTTAGTTTTAAGAACTAACACGTGTTTTTTTTTTTTTTCAAAAAGGTTACTTCAGTTTAATCAATCTAATTGTAAACATTCTTGAAAACAATAAAATGTTTTTCAGGCAGTTTGAAAAGTTGTAAGCCTTTATTATGCCCCATTTTTACTTAATTAAACTAAAAGTTGATGAACATAGTTCTTTCCTTTGGCAAATTTTATAAAAATAGTAAAAAAAAAATTATGTAAGGCGTTTTTTTATATATTTCATATTGTCTTTACATTTACTATCCAACTGAAATATTTTGCATTTATAATTTAAGTTAAGTTTAACTCCTCTAAATCTACTAATTTCGATCTATAAACAGTAGTAAAAAATGAATGTTACATAATTTTTAAATTATCAAAATCGTTTTCAAGCTGACATTAAAAAATAAAAAAGAAGAAAAACATTTGAGACATTTTTGTATAATGCAATTACGTCAAAATAAAACATTTTTTACATAATTATTCTTATTTAAATACATATTTATATATTTCACCGTTTTCATCTTTATCTTTCTTAAGGAAAAATAATTATAATTTAAAAAAAAATTAATATTATAACCTATTCCCTCTGTATTGAATATGAGAGAGCATAAAATTATTAATTTAAAATATAAAGTAGGTAATGTATGGTCAAAATACCGTTTTATTTAATAATATTGTAATTCCGATTTACTCAAGATCGCGAAATATTAAAATATCCAGGTTTACTGTTATAATTATCTATATTGCCTATAATTACTATAGGTATAATTTTTTTTCAAATTGTAGAGTTCTGAAAAGTGTAATTTAATTAAATGTAATATAATATATAATTTAATTGACAAATATAATTTAATTTAATGTAATATAATTACATTTAATACGAAAATGTAAATCCCATTTTTGTATTAAAATTAATTATCTAATAATGGATATATTCTGATTTACAGTTTTTATGCGTAGACCCATTTCCAATAGAACTGTTGCTTTATTATTAGAAAATGGACAGTTGCCAAGTTCTAGTCGGACGTCGGTATAGTCTTGTTTACACAACATCTCTTTTTTCTGTCTTCCTAGTCATTAACTGTTGAAAATTCAGCTAGAAATAAACGCACGTTATAATAATACGGACAGGATTGCTCGTTCAATTCAGTTGTTAAATTTCATTGATTTAAAAAAAAAAATTAAAATATACATTTAAAAATTTACTCCGGTTCAATTTAAAATGAATACTTGTATTGATATATTTCAGGACGGGTGTGAATAATGATGAATTTTCCTTTCTGATTATTCCAACTGATAGAAGTCAGTTTATAGCAGAATAAAAAAAGGTAAATATTTTAATTAATGAGAGAAAAAACTAAAAAAAAAATAGACAAAAATTACTGTAAGCATATTTTTGGAAGATTCTAATACACAGCTTTAAGTCTCTCTTAAGACCAGTGAATAACTAACCAGTCAACGTTTTGCCAATTCATCGGGACAGAAAAACATAAGATCAGAGATAGTTCATCTCACATGAACAGTTAAAAAAAGACTAACGAAACAGAGATAGTATATCACTACATAGACGTTGACTGATTAGTCATTTACTGCTATTTGAGAGAATTAGGGGAACTCTTAGGCACAGGCAGGAGGGAGGGGGGAGGGGGGGTGAAAATGTACCTTTTTCTCAGCAACTAGATAAAGACGTACTGTTGGCTCGGTCTGTTTCCTCATCTGGTGGGGAATTTTTAAAAGTTTTACTCAAAAATACATAAAATAGTAAACCGAAAATTTTTTACGACCTTGATTGTTACAAATTTTTTTTTACAACCTCAGAATTTTTTTTTATCCGGCCCTATTCCTCCTTTAGTTTCACAAAACGCTTTAAATAATGAGATTGATGTTCTCAACAGACAGACAAAAATTCAATTGATTTTAATTTCTGTTTTTCGAAAAAAAATAAGGTATAAAAGTAATTAAAAACATGACATTTGGGAATTGATGTTTTTCTTTTCAAGTGTTGTTTCTCTGTGGTTACTCGGTCATTTGTTGAATTAATAATTGATTCTTTAAGCTTTGACAGTACGGATCAGCTATTAACGGAAAACAGTCTTAAAATCTTTCTAAATCAACGATTTACAGATGTGTTTACAGTTATTTTCCAAGATCAAACAGTTAAAAGTGTTGGAATATTATGTTTTTCGTTATTAAAACTTGTTAAAAATTAAAATGATTTTATAAAACCGTTCACAGGTCTTCATTTAATTTAAACAAATCATTAATTTCGAAACAGGCTTCAAACAATATTTTAAAAAGTAGTTATTATATTCGCATTTTTAAAATTTTAAAAAGAAGGGTATTACAATAAAGAAATTTTAATCAAATCTGAAGTTAATAAACTAAATATTAATGTTATTACAAAATATTTATGGGTTTATTTATTTTTGAGTGAAAAAAAAAAGCGCCTGCACAATGATCTCAAAAGCTCGATTTTACTTAAGTTCAAATATTTTTTGTACCCTTTCCCTTTCCATTTCCGTAATATATATATATATATATATATATATATATATATATATATATATATATATATATATATATATAAATCTTTTCAGAAAAGAATAGAGAATGTTTTAACATATAAACAAAAAATTTTTTTTCTTATTTTTGAGCCAGCAATGGGGCGAGGGCTGAAAAAATACCGAAAATGAAAATGTGTTTTAAAAATCTTTTATAAGGTTTTCAGGTCCTTGGATAGTTAAAAAATAAAGTTCTGCTATAATTTTTCCGATAAGATATGTCTGGGTCCTTACAGAAGGGTTTGAAAATGAGTTATCGCAGGCAATCGAACATTGTTCAATTCAAGCTTAAATTTAATTTTTTTTGTGTACCTTTGCATACAACTATAACAAATTGATTGTAATCTAGTTATCTTTGCGAACTCTAAGAATTTTAATTGCAATAGATTGCAATTGTGTCTTCAGTGGCTTGTTCAAATGTGCGTTGTTGTTTATTCAATCCGCCCAAGTTTACCAATGCCCGATCTTTGATCCAATATTCCTGGTAACAGACGTACTCCGATGTTCCCAACTTCAGTAATAGCGAATTCAACATTCATAGTAAAAAGAAATATACACCCGGTCCTACATTGATCGCTAATTCAAATTTTATATTTTTTATTTTTGAGGGGTGCATTACACATTTTTTTTTATAATACAATATCTAGTTTTAGGAATAATTACTATTTCAAATAATTACAAAAAATAACTTTAAAAAGGTTATTAATATGTATGCAGGGGGATTAATATGTATTAATTTGTTCATTTTTTTTATTTTGTCATAAAGGAGAAATTTATTTATTCGAGCATATTTACAGTGAATAAATATTTGAAAAATATCAGGGGTATCTACCTACTCTACTTTTTTTTAGCATGTTTCTAGTTGACATGGGTTTACAAGACCGGAATTAATCTCAATCGACTCAGCACCCCAAAATCTATATTCTACAATACTCCACTCGACTTGTATGTCAAATTCATAGTTGATCCACGAATAGGTAGATTGGCCCAGGGCATGTGGAGTAGAATTTTCCATGTATTTTTGGAGGCAGAATAGATTGATTCCATCCCCAGTACCCTCTCTCATCAGGGGGCCGAGATAATGCGAAAACCGGAATCTGTGTTCGTCAAATTGGCTTTTTGTATGCCAATGAAATCGTCCAAGGACTCCAAAATATAGTTTGGTCCATTTTTCTGAATTTTTTACGCGAAATTGCTCAATCTGAATGAATATTTTTCGAAAAGCTGTGGCTTTGCCCTATAGAAGTTGGTCCCCTTCTGGCTGTGCTGGGATCTTCCAACAATATTCTAGTTGTAAATATTTTAAGTTTCTTTGATAATTACATCATTCATAACATGAGAAAAAATCATTTGTAAGGATATGTTTAGGAGAATCCGCGATTAAAGGTAATCAAAGGGAAGATTATGTTGCGAAAGGAAATAGCCATTACCCTCGTACAATTTGGCTGTTTTGTCTTATATCAAAAGACACTTCATCCTCAAATTAATAAAAAAACTGGCATCTAGTACAAATCTCCTACTTAAAGTTGAAATGTTCCTTATATAAAGCAACACAACTGCAGACTAACGCTAAGAAAAATTAAAAAAATAAACTCAGTTACTGAGTGGAAAAAGCAACACTAAACCTATCTAAAACGTTTCAATAATCTACAGATCGGCACAGTCGACGAATTGACAAGTAAACAACTTTGAACAAATATTGAATTTTACAGATATTAACTATTCGACATAGACTTAACCTAATGCGAAATTAATATGAAAGAAAAAAAAATGTAAAAAAACAAAAAAAAAATTGTTTGGATATAATTTGGAAGATTCAAAAACATAGCTTAAACCCCTAAAATATTAATAAATAACTAACTAAAAATCAATAAATAACTATAAAGTCAACTTTTCACAGGATAGAAATAAAAAACAAGATCACATAAATGCAGTCCAATGACAGCACATCTCACATCAATAATCTAAGAAAGGTCCATCAACAGGAGACAACACGTTACTCCATATAGTCCAGTCACGTAGTACTTTTTATCTGGACATAATTCCGAAGTTTTTTGCCCATGATCATTTGATATGTTGTTGTATGTGCGAATTCTGTGTTACAGAATCCAATTTCTCCAATTCGAGAACCCTGTGGAAACTTCAGGGCACCCGAAAACCTCCGAAATTTTCGGACTAATTTTAGTTTTTTGTATATAACTCCTAAATGACGCGTTCTAGCCGAAAATCCTTCCGTATAAAAGTTAGAAAAACATTAAATTCACTGCAATTTGCACTGGTTAAACGTTTTCATAAACCAAATACGTGCCGTTTAATGTATCGACAAATTTAAAAATATCGCAAACATTTTCAGGATTTTCCCTAGTAACTTTCATATTCCATTTCTCCATTGGTGTCTCTAAATTGATTACTTAAACATCGCTCCAGGCCCGCCGCGCCTTCAGGGAGGGACAGAGTGATGGCAAAATCCCCGAGGCCCTCGCTCCCAGGGGCACCGCTAAGAGTTGCATAAAAAAAGAATGCAGTCACATATACATTTGGCCGATTACAGTACTTTCTAAAGGTAAACCTGATTGCGGTAGGAAAGTGAAAACATGGCCACTACATTTAATACCCTGCATCTTTGCTATTAATGGTGAAGGTAATCTTTAAAATGATGGCTCTATCATTGGTTTTAATGAAGTACTTGAGGGAGATACGACGTACCGACAAAAAAATACCTTTGAGAAATAATATATATATATATATATATATATATATATATATATATATATATATATATATATATATATATATATATATATAAGTTATAGTCTGAAGCATAGTATTATTATATTTAATACCAAATCTCTTATGTAAACAAGAACGAAATGTATATAAGTAGGATTACTAAGAGGAATAAAGCAGTCTTGATTTTGTCGCTGAACGTGTTGTTTCTTTAACCTTATTCTTTTTTTTATCTGTTTTAACTCGCTGTCACGTAACTGGTGCCGAAACCCGGGACAAAGTACGGTCGGAGCTTAAACTTTCCGAAACCCGATTTTTGATTTATTTTTTTTTTAATTTCGGTTGCGTGATTAGACAGCGTGATTGAGAAAGAGTGGAGATATGGCGAACAATGAAATACTGAGGCCACCAGTGTTAAATATACAAGCGAATGTTCCACCAATGCCGGAGATCCCACCAATGCCGGAGATCCCACCTCTACCGGAGACCACCTTGGCGGCAGCGCATGCGAACGCACTAGAGTGGCTGAAAATTAAAACAGCGACGTCACAGGACCTGAGGAAGGCGGTATCGGACCTGGAGAGATTCACCGGAGAAACAGGTGAGCTTAATCATTTTTAAAAGGAGGAGATCGCTTAATAACGAGAATAGAAGCGAAGGCATCGGAAAACCTGTTGGGTCGTGAAGACGCAGAGGCGTTGAAGGCAGCCCTAATATGCAGAATAAAAAGAAGTATCTTGAATCAGATCCAGGCAGACGAAGAAACACCGTGGACGATAGTTAAAGAGAGGTTAAAGAAGGCGTTCGGAGGAGGCAGGTGGACTCCGGGAGAAGACATCTTCCAAATGTTCCGCGAAATCAAACAGCCACGACAGTCGAGCGGGCAATATGCAGGGACACTCTTAGCCCGGTACAATAGGATTACAGAGAAAATGCGGGAGACATGGAGTGTGGAAGAAGTAGAAGCCAGGATGGCCTTCCTGTCGACGATACTTAAGGTGCAACTGGCCAAAGAGACAGGGAAGAAAGAAGGCCTACCTAGAGAGCGGACCTTCGTTGAATGCGCTCAAGAAATGGTAGATATGAGCGCGAGAGATGAGGAAGCCCGGATGGAAGTCGAAGAGACCGGGTGGAGCAGAATGGTATATAGACGACCCAGAACTGCACAGACCAACTGGAAGAAGAGAGAGTTTGGAGATAGTGGTAGAGAGAGGGCCGCACTGGGGGAAAGAAGACCAGGACCATCAAGACCAAGGAACGGCGGTAGGAAAGAAGATCGGAAGTGTCACGGTTGTGGGAGAACAGGACACCTAGTAGCGCAATGCCCACGCACCAGATGTTTCGAGTGCGGAACCGAAGGGCACATCGTCCGGCAGTGCCCCTACATCTACAGGAGGAGAGAGACAGCACAGCCGGAACCAATGGAGGTAAACGCCCAAAGGGTTCGGAGGAGAAGTATCTCACGGAGACACAGCGGATCATCAGCTGATTCAACTGGAACATCCGAGAATTCTGAATCAGAAGACGAAGTAGACGATCCGGACAAGAAAAGCGGACAGAGGAGCGGGAGGAGCAGTTGGAGGCGAGTTTCGGGAGGAAGAAAGCACCGAGAGGATGTCTGAGGGGAGTGGCGGCAGAGAGGCGACCGCAGATTGGTAAGTTACAACGTGAGAGGAAAGCACAGCGGTCTGTCTATAATCAAAGTGGAGGGCGGAGTGAGATGTCTGGTTGACACCGGGAGCTCCAACACCATCATGTGCCGGGAAGCGCTAGAAAAGCTGAATGGCGGAGAGAGGACACTCCAGATCCAGGTATGTTGCTGTAAATTAATCACCCTGGGTGGCCCATGTGAAGTAAAGGGGGAAGCAGAGATAGGGTTAGATAGATGGGGATCTAGGGGATCTAATTTAAGAGTACACATTGTAGGGGGTATGCCGCGAGACTACCAGGTCATTATAGGGTGTGATCTGTTAGGAAAGGTAGGCGCGAGGATTAAGAATAGCAAGGGAAAATGGAACGTGAGGATAGGGGGAGAAAGGTTTAAATGTCAAAGCCTCATAAGGGACCAGAAGGCACGGGTAGGCGCGATAAATCGAACGGAAGACTGGAGACAAACATTGAAAACCGAATACGGGGATGTCTTCTTCAGGGAGGGCGACATACTGGGAGCAACGGGAAAGACAGTGCATGAAATCCCGCTAAAACAAGAAAGAGTGACCTACGTTAAGGAAAGGAGATATCCACAAGCGTTACGTCACCATATCCGGGAAGAGATAGAGAGCCTAAAGAAACAGGGAATAATTATAGATAGCACATTCCCATATAACAGTCCGTTGTGGGCAGTGAGGAAAAAGAGTGCACCGGGCGAGGAAAAATACAGGGTAGTGATAGATTATCGAAAACTAAATGAGAACACTATCGATGAGAAATACCCGATTCCCCGATTCGAAGACATTTTAGACAGGCTGAGCGGGGCAACTATATTTAGTACATTGGATTTAAAGGCGGGGTACCACCAAATAAAAATTCATCCGACGGATCAACCCAAGACGGCATTCACGTTTGAAAGAGGTCACTACGAATTCACTAGGATGCCGTTCGGATTAAAAAACGCCCCCATTACGTTCCAGCGCCTCATGGATGAGTTCTTAAGTGGTATAGATGAAGCAGTGTGCCAGATCTATATGGATGATCTCTTAGTTTTTAGTAAAACCGAAAGCGAGTACATAGAACATTTGCAAAGCGTATTTAATAGGATGCGAAAATTCGGACTAAAATTATCCAAGGAGAAGTCACTATTGGGTCAGGAGCAAATCAATTTTTTAGGACACACCATTTCAAAAGAGGGAGTCAGACCTGATGCTAACAAAGTTGAGGCCATACGGAAGATAGCGGTGCCCCGGGACGTAAAAGGTATTAGGAGGTTATTGGGGACGCTGAACTACTACAGACGGTTCGTACCGGAAATGGCAGAATATTTAGTTCCCCTCAATAATCTACTGAAGAAAGGGCGGAAAATAATAGTTACGCCTGTGATCGAAGATAACATCCGGAAGTGTATGAAGAAGTTACAGATGGAGCCAGTACTCGCGTTCCCTGATTTCGAAAAGTTATTTACTTTCACAACGGATGCGAGCGAGTACGCGCTGGGGGCGGTATTATCTCAAGACGGAAAAGGGGGGGAACGTCCCGTAGCATACGCCAGTAGGCGCCTTACGGAGACAGAAACCAGGTACAGCGCCCTCGAAAGAGAACTGTTGGGGATCGTGTGGGCCATTGACCACTTCAGACCCTACGTATTCGGGAGAAGATTCCGAGTACATACGGATCATAGACCACTGCAATGGATTGGGAAGTTAAAAGAATCCTCCGCGAGGGTTACTCGGTGGAAAAAATTCCTAAGCCAGTACAACATGGACATCGTGTACAAACCGGGGAAAGAGAATGTGGTGGCGGATTGGCTGTCCCGAGCGTTAATGGTCAACGTGATAGAGGAAGAGGAAGGGGAATCATCCAGGGACGTGAGGCAGTTTCTGCGAGAGTGGACACCGGAAGGGGAGGGTGAGCACGACGGACGACAGACAGGATCTTTCAGAAGATGAGAACCCAAGCGACGAAAGACCGACGGACATGGAAGAATTAGAAGAAATTGTCAACGACAAGCATCGACAAATAATCTGGAAAACCAGGACCTCAGGGTTGATGAAAATCGAGTATACCCGGTATGGAAATAGTCGCATCACGATCATTTGGTCGCAGCCGGGAGCTAGGGACGACCAAATCTGCAGAGCTCTGAAGGATGCATCCAAACCTGGTAAAACCCATCATCTATATGTCGGGAATAACACGATTTGGGAAAAGATCAAACGAATATGGCGATCCGAGCGAATAGGGGTGGATAGGACGTTCGTTCGATGTAAATTTATGGTCGAAACGCTCAGAGATGTCGAACAGCAGAAAGAGGTGACGCTAGCCTATCATCAGGGTAAAACGAACCACCGCGGGGTGCACGAAACATTGCAGGCGTTGCGAAGAAGGTACTTTTGGTGGGGGATGAAAAAAACGATTGACGAAACCATAAGGGGTTGCGAAGTCTGTCTCAGCACGAAATACGACAGACACCCACCAAGAGGAAGACAAAAGGAGACACCCACCGCCAATACTCCGCTGAGCGATCTCCAGATTGATACTTTTACCTGGAGGGGTTATAAGTGGGTAACCATGATTGATCTCTTCAGCAAAATAGCGATGACATACCAGATTCAGGAACGATCGTCAGAGGCAGTGTTAGAGGCCCTAAAATTGTGGTTCCAGTTCTACGGAGTTCCAGATCGGATCTCGTCCGATGGAGGGCGGGAATTCGATAACGCCAGCATCAGAGCGGAGATGAAGCTGTTGGACGTGGTGTGGCATCTCAACACTCCCGGTCATCCCAAGAGCAGGGGAAGTATTGAAAGGCTAAATAGCACATTAAGCGACCACCTGAGGGTGTACCAAACGGATAAGGGGCTAGAACCGGACGTGGCGATGGCAAAGGCTATTGTGGCATATAATCATTCTATCCACACAGTAACGGGTTTTTCCCCATTCGAGATACTTTTCGGGCTTCGCGGTCATCGGCGGGACTATCGGGGCACGACAGCGGACGAGGAGGAAGTGGTCAATAACACGATTGAGCGGAAGAAATTGTGGCTGAAAGTCCAGGAAAAGATAGAGAAAGAAAAGAGCAAGAGGGTCGCTCGAGACAATCTCAACCTTAGGGATATGATGGGAGAGGTGAAAATAGGGACGATAGTGTACAGGAGGCTAGGCACTAATAGGGGTAAAGAGTTACTGCGTTACGAGGGGCCATTCAGGGTGGTGGTAATTAGAGAGCACAATATTGTCACCATTGAGAGTGTTAAAAAACCCCTAAAACATAGAACAGTTCACATCGAACAATTAAAGCTACCAGCGATAGAAACACCTTTGTAAGCTGGAGTATCCTCGTCTCATTACATAAACTTTGTATATAACAAATTGTTCAACATTTTTTTTTGTGTTTTGTTTCGTAGTATTATTATGATTTTTCTGTGTGACCATAAGTGCGTGAGAGTGCGGTAAGTGTTCTAAAACGGCTATAAAGCCACAAGAGGTTTCTTTTTGTTCTTTTAAGGTACAGATAGCTGTAAGTAGTTTTTTTGTTGTTGTATGTATATATATATATATTTCTCTATTTATGACAAGACAAACCAGAATTGTTTTAGAATATTTTTTTTTTGTTTTTTGTTTTTGTGTGTGTATGTAAGAAGTTTACGAAGAATGTCCGTAAACTGGCGGGGGGGAGTTATAGTCTGAAGCATAGTATTATTATATTTAATACCAAATCTCTTATGTAAACAAGAACGAAATGTATATAAGTAGGATTACTAAGAGGAATAAAGCAGTCTTGATTTTGTCTCTGAACGTGTTGTTTCTTTAACCTTATTCTTTTTTTTATCTGTTTTAACTCGCTGTCACGTAACTTATATATATATATATATATATATATATATATATATATATATATATATATATATATATATATATATATATATATATGTGTGTGTGTGTGTATAACTTATGTTCTCACGGACGAAAACTGATAAAAAAAAAAAGGAAATCGGGAGACGAAATAACACACAAGAGTGCTGGAGAATGACTGCTTTATTCTTTATTATAATCCCCTATCTATAGTATTAGGCTCTGTTTACATTCTTGATATAGGATTGCATGTAATATTGTCCTATCGGCTATCTTAACTCCCCCCTGCCAGTTTATGAATACTCCTCATAAACTTATACAACGAAACAAATAAAAACATTGAAAAACAACAATAGGAAACAAACTTTCTCATCATGGTTTGTCAATCACAAAAATAAAATAAAATATAACCTTTGAACTTACAAATTATATACTGCCTACGTCTCTATTTACAACACCAATACTTTTTATACACCATTTAGGAGAAAGAATACTCCCACATTAATATGCCTGGCTTGGCCCCCTCACGGGGATTTTTAATTACTCCACATGGACGCTCGACTTTTTCGTAGGTCCCTAATGCTCGGGATCGGGACAATATTGTGCTCACGAATCACGATCACTTTGAATGGACCCTCATATGTGATGACTTCCTTGCCGCGGTTTGAAGCCAATTTACGGTATACAATCGTCCTAATTTTGATTAGCTCCGTTATGTAGTTTATCCCCACACTTTCGCTTAATATTCTCCTATTTTTTTCGGATTCGACCCGCCGTCGCGCTTTCTCCCACACATTCACGATTAATTTAAAATAGACTAGACCAACAGACCCTATTAGTCACCAACCTCTCCAAAAATTCCTCGTCTTCGGCGGTTTCCCCACTATTCCTCCTCCTGTCGCGCAGCCCAAAGAGTGCCTCGAAAGGGGAACATCCCGTCGCAGAGTGTATGGAGTGGTTATTTGCTGTCACGGACCGTGGCTTGGCCACAATTTGGTCCAAACAATTTTCCACGTGGTACACCCGAAGATGGTCCCCCAAAGTGCCGTTAATCGCTCTATTCCCCCCTGCTTTTAGGATGTCCCGGAGTATTGATGTGCCAGATGATGTCTAGATTCTTCATCTGCTTCTTTACCTCTGCATTGTCAAATTCCCTTCCTCCATCTGACGAAATTAAGTCCGGTATTCCGTAGAATCGAAACCAGGTTCTCAGAGCTCCAATCACTGCATCTGCGGACCTCTCAGACGGTCATAGACGTTTTTAGTAATGTCCCTAGGGCTCACCCAGTACAACCCCAGGGACATTACTAAAAACGTCTATGACCGTTACCCACTTGAAATCTTCCTAGGTAAACGTATCTACTTGCAAGTCACTGAGTGGTTCGTTTGGTGTTGGTGTTTCCAGTATCCCTCATGGTGGGTGGCGATCGTACTTCGTGGTCTGGCACACCTCGCATGTTCCGACTATGTCCTCGATCGGCTTCTTCATTCCCCACCAGAAATACCTCCTTTTCAGTGCCTGCAACCTCTAGTTGCTGTTATGGGTCTCTGATTGTTTCGACCATTAGCTTGCAGCGGACAAACGTTCGGTCGACGCTTATTTTCCCCGTTCTCCATATTCGTTGAATAATGTGCCAGACCGACTCTTTCCCTACGTCTGGTAGTGTGTTTTCTCCGGTTGGGAGTCGTCCTTCAATACCCTGGATATTTGCTCCTACGTAATTCCAGGCTGTGACCAGATTGTCCTGATTTTACACCTGTTGTCCTGAGCGTAATCGATCTTTGTCAAACCCGAGGTCCGTGTTTTCCATATTATCTGAGGCTTTTTCGGGTTGACGATTTCCTCCCTTTCCTCCTTATCCGTCAGCCTTCCTCCCCCTCTCCGGAACTTTCCCCTTCTGCTGACTCCGGTTCGGTTTCCGAACTGTTTGATCCTCGTTCTCCTTCCCTCTCCGGTGACCATTCATTCACGAATTGTCGGATGTCCCCCGGGTTGCCCCCTCTATCCTCATATATCTTGTTTATTTGAATTGCCCGTGACAACCAATCTGATCCGAAATTTTCTCTCCCGGGCTTATACGTTACCTCTATGTTATATTGGCTGAGGAGCTCTTTCCAACGTGTGATCCTAGGCGATGACTCCTTCAGCTTCCCTACCCAACGCAATGGTCGATGATCTGTGTTCACCTTAAATTTCCGTCTAAAAACGTACGGCCGAAAGTGTTCCACCGCCCAAACTATACCGAGAAGTTCCCGTTCTAAGTTACTGTGCCTTGCTTCCGTGTCCATAAGTCGCCTGCTCGCGTAAGCCACCGGTTATTCTCCTGTGAACGCCAGTACCGGTCTTATAGACACGGTTAGGAGGTGCATGACGCGATTATAGGAAAGACCGGTACTGGCATTCCCAGACTTCACCAAGATTTTCACAATCATCACGGATGCGAGTGACTACGCTTTTTGGGCGGTCTTGTCGCAAGAGAGAATAGCAGGAGAATAACCGGTGGCTTACGCGAGCAGGCGACATGGAATAAATGGAATCAGAACCCTTGAAAACGTAATAAACAATCACTATATCATAGAAAACTTCAACAGTAACGGAAATGCAAAATGTGCATGCGCAATCAAAAACCCGAATTAAAAAATGGAATCAGAACCTAATGAACCTCGAAAACCTAATGAACGATCCCTTTATCATAGAATACGCCAACAAAAACGAAAATGCGAAGTGCGCATGCGTGATCAAAAATCCAATAAATGGAATCAGAACCTTGAAAACCTTGTAAACGATACCTATTCCAAAAAATTTAGAAAACTTATAATTAAGTATAAATGCTCGTGGCCAAACAAAATTTCTGTAGTAAATTTGGCAATAGCAATTTCGAAAACCTAATGAACGATCACCAAATCGATGAAATCCATCCCCTCCCTCCAAATAAATAAAAAATAATAAATATTTAAAAATAAATAAACAACAATTTTATTTAAAAAATTTAAACTACTTGAAATTAGCACTTAATATAAACTATCTAATAAACGAAAAAAATGCTGGAAGAATGTGCCAAAACTATTTCAAAAGTCATTATTGTAATTAATATATTTATTTTTTCAATAATAAAATAAATAAAATAGAATTAATCCATGTCCAGTTGGATTAAAATCGAAATGGAAAAAGTTACAATTGGAATTGAAAAGGCTACAATTGAAATAGAAAAGTTGCAATTGAAATGGTAAAGGTTACAATTGGTTTAGGAAAGGTTACAATTGACTTGGAAATCCCCTATATATTTTTCTTTCTCTTCTGCATTAAGCCCTACAGAAGAGGGGTGTATAAATAAAATTGTGCATAGACCATGCTTAAAACATACTATATGCATTTCATGTTAAGGTATACAAATATACAAACATGCATATAGATGCACAAATATTATTTGAGTTTAGTTAAAAGATTTATAAGCAAACTAAAAAAAAAAAAAATAATATTAAGTTCAAGAAAAATTATGAAAATAAAAATTACATAACGTAATATAAACTTGTTGAATATCAAAATACCACACAGTAAAAGAAAACAAAAAAGGCCTTCACACCACCATGTTCTGCAATACGGGTTTTCATCTCCATGGTGTTCAATGTGATTGAATTACTTCTGCCGCTTTTTGTGCTTATTATACAATAATTGTTCGAGTAGAGGCCATAGGCAAAGATTTTCCATTTTGAGTGGGAGGAGGAGGGTTGTGATTGGCCCCTCTAAGCTCTGTGAGCATCAGTACTGGACTGGCGCCATTGAGTTGAGCTAGCGTCACATTCTGCTATCCCAACCGGGCCCTATTTCTTATTGGAATTTCTTATTTCTTAAGCAAAGTAACGAATGACGGGCTGATCTAGACTTACAGCATTCGATTCTACATCAAATTTAATCTTACAAAACCAGTTATTCGACTTTTCCCATTTTTTTAATGGATTTTAGATTACATATTTATCCGTCCATGTAGATTATTTTGTATTGATTTTTAGTTTATTTTTTTAATTTTTGTTCATCAAATTATTGGGGGTATGATAATTTCGCCACCTCCCTTATATTATTTGAGGAGGGGACGATCGCCTCCCTCACTCCAAAAGTCTTTAGATTACAATTTGCTGTCATATTGTGTATTTCATTTCAAATCAGTTTGCTGTCTAATATAAGACCTAAATAATTCAGTCTCTCTGTTTGTTGTAATGTTCTTAAGTACGAGTATATTATACGAGTATAAAGTTTGGTAGTTTCTGTTTCCTTATAAATGTCATACATTTTGTCTTGGCAATATTGAATTCTAATTTATTTTGCTTGTTATTCATTTTCCCCAGAATATATATGAATGATTAGTCATTAATTGTGATTTTGCAAATAGTTCTTAAGATACTGTTAGTAGAATAATATGATCGGCATAGAAGATAATTTTGTGCTCTGCCAGACAAAATAAATTCAGAAATGTGTTGAGAAGGACCTCCAGAATAAAGGAGAAAGGCATAAACCTTGTGATATTTCATTTGTTAGTTCTTTCTAAAGTTTATACTAGTTCGTCCTGATTTCAATCTTTCTGACGTCAAAAAAGCTAAAGTTTCATAAAAAATATAGTTTTGGGGCATTTGCGTTTTTTAAGATTTCTAAAATGTTTAATCTCCAAATGGAAGAAAAGCTCCAACAATATTCCGTATCAGCATAAGGAAGATCGATCTAAATACAAACTGATTAGAGAGAAGTATTTACTTAGTTATTAGATAATGAGTTATTTATTTTCTGCTAATTAATTTATCCAGAACATTACTCATGATTACTAGGAATGTGATTGGTCACAATGTAATAAGATAGTTTCCTGAGACGTCTTGTAGAATTTCGGAAGCTCACGTCTTTCTTAATCTATAAACTCTTTGTCCGTTCCAGAAAACTTTCATTGCCAGTATTCAATTATACTCTTACATTGCCTGCTCTAGTGTTTCATTAGAGATTAGATTACATCAAGTTTAACTAAAGAAAGTTTGTTTGAAATATGTCGTGCGGCTGTTTCCGTCAGTCGATATTAAGAAATCTTGGATCTTTAAGGTGTTCGATATGCTCAGTTACATGGTATCATTTCTTCAATACATTATACTCCGCAAGATTTGATCTTTTAATAAGAGTGTTATTTGTGTTGGCTGTTAATAATTTTTTTTACGCCGTTTTCTTTATTGGCTATCTATTTGGGGGTTTTGATGTGAAATAAATTTCTAAATTTGTTTTTTTTTCTCTTGCCAGTTTTCTCTAATCTGTTTATTCATTGTTCCCCCAAAACACTGTTCGATGTCGTTTAATTTTTGAGAAGTTTCTCATTTAAAACAATGCATGCCTTGGTCACTGCTTCGGTAAGACGGCTGGTAATCCTGCTTATGATGTAATTAAAAATGGTACCTATTAATATCAGTCTGAGATGTCTAATTTGTCTCATTAATTTCAATTTTTTTTCTTAGAAATTTGTGCAGTCACAAAATTTGGGTTGGTAGTAAGTAATGTGTAGTAACATTTGTAATGTCAGTGTGCCTCTTTCATCGTCTAAATACAATCAGTTAGGGTCCAAAAATTGTATTTTATAATTTTTAATTTTATAATTATAATTGATAGTATTTTCCAATCTCGTATCATAACTTTCACTTACCACCGTGTAATGATTATCCATTTTTAAAAATAATTTTAAAGAATTCACATTAACACTACTTGAAATATTATCAGCAGTATAAACTTCTTCACGTCTTCTCTCATAAAAGTACAATAAAATAGCTTCTAAAACAATCTGAAATTTCTGTGCACTATATATATATTTTTTTTTAAAGCTGAAAATAAATTATAAATGTTTCCATGAAAATTCCATTCAGTTTCCAATAAATTATATAGAAGTAGAAATTATTAAATACAATAATCACTTATGCTTCTACGCTTTTAGTCAATCTCCATTTCTATGGCTTTATGTGATATATAAAAAAAATTCCTAAAATCTATAGCTTTCGAATGGTATATTATACATCTATATTACTACTCTTATTTCCAGAAATTTGTTTTCAACTTGGGAAAATAGTTTTTAGTTTTTCTCTTTTAGTTAATTATCAAATACTTTCATAGTTTATATATAAATATATATATATATATATATATATATATATATATATATAAAAGATAAGCATATAATGTATACACAAGGCCAAAGACCAGGAACACCCACAGAAAAGTGGGGTCCCCGACATATTTTAACTCGGGCCTACAAGTACCAATATCACAGCCGAGTATTGAGTTTCGTTATTTCAAAAGTTGTAAATATCGATATTATCAACAAATTATCACTTAAGTTAATCAAACACCTAAAAAAATGTAATGAGCCCTCTCCCGGGTACCCTGGTCCCTCAAAGAGTTGGGCCTCTCTGACTGCTGGGCCCCCCGAAAGTTCTTTAACATTCAGGCCTTGTAGGCGACCCTGTAAAAGATAGAAATCGGATCCACAAATATCCTGTAGGTAGATGGTTGATGAAACCTTAGAGAAGCACACAATATAAGAAACCTGGTGGAACCTCCTATGGCGTCTTATCTACTTTTGCTGGTATTTCGAGTTAGTGTCACTTTATCCTAATTTTCGACGATATTACACAATTTACTTTGATGTTTTTCTATTCCAATTCTTAAAGAATGAAAAACCTTTCTTTATTATGGATCTTCTCAACCTGGGTTACTCCATCTACTTCTTAAATACAAGATCGCAACCTACTGCATACCCTTGTCATAGAACATTTTTTTAAATCCTTTATCTTTCGTACTTCCTTTTTTTGGGATTTTTTACCCATCGTCGTGATAAGCAACCAATTATACAACAATTTTTAAGAATATGAGGAAGTTCTTTAATTGCGATTCCTCTACTAAAAATGTAAAAGAAATTATATATATATATATATATATATATATATATATATATATATATATATATATATATATATATATATATTATATGCAAACATATTTATACTAAGAAAAAGTGAAAGGAGAGTACTAGAAAAAAACAACTGAATTGACAGCTTCAACTAGACTGTAACGAAGTTTTATGGACTGTTATTTTTGCTGAGCATCGAGCATAAATACAAAGCACTGAAAAAGATATTGTTTTTACGAAACTTTGATCGATAAAATTCCACCGGTTATATTCTTAACACCAAATGCAATATCATTTTTCTGTGCCCTTCATAAATGTGTGTACGTGTGTATTCGCCCGGATTTGCCCACATGTTTAAACGGGAAAACGTGATACAAGAAATTAGATGATAGAATACTTAAAATTATGTTTATCATAACGTAGAAATGGAGTTGCCAGAAGATCTTATAGGTTCAAAAATAGAAGCAATCAAATTTAAAAATCAAGCCAAACAACCAACATTATGAAGCTTACTTTATTACAAAGTTTTACACGAGCTTAATTAGCCTTGGAAATAACTGATTTATTGGAATGCTTCTAGTTTCAGAATATGTTTATTGAAGAAGCAATTGCACTTTAGCTAAGAACTATGTTTATTGCTGGAAATTTAAAGTTTAAAATACATTGCATGGCATCTCAAGTATATGAATAACTGAAACAGTCTAGTGATTCTAGTAAAGAGGTCATAGTTAGCGTCGAAATAATTGTATCCATTAGTTAGTATTGCTATATGAGCAGATGTTACAGAGACTAACTGGTAGTTAATTTATCAATCACTTAGTAACTCATATTAGTAGCTACATTCATCTACTTCAAGTAAATCATAGAATTAATTAGTTTATTGAACTTTATTAAGAAACTTTAAATATAAAAATATAAATCGTATAAACAATTTGTTATTACATTGTAAGCGTGTTTTGTTAAATTACCCCAACTCCGCATAGCTGAGAATTAACCATGGTTGTTTATCATAAACCTAGATTTATTTTTTCTAAGTAAATTTATTTTATCTAATAAAATATATGTAAAATATTACATGATTAAATTATTATTAATTTATTATTATTAATTATTAATTATTACATGATACAGTAACGTGACATGTTTTTGGCAATGTAGAAAGAGCAATAAGTAACTTCATCAGGTTTTATCCAAATATTTTTAAACAATAAATTCAGGGAAATATGCAATTGTTTCGTGAAAGACGTAGTTTCGTTCTGCACATAACAATTGTAATCAGCAATGGAATAATGAGAAAAAAATATACTGATATCAGAGCATTTTAGTTAATTATGTATCTATGTACTTATGTATGTATATATATATATATATATATATATATATATATATATATATATATATATATATATATATATATATATATATATATATATAGCGTTTCCAGACGCTCATAACGCCGTGATGAATAATATTAGAAATGACGCGAAAATAAAATTTGGCACATAGAAATTATTTTTTTTAAAAATAAAAATTAAAAAATGCCAGAGTTTATAAATGCTATATGTATATTTATACCTTTTTTCAGATATAAGGGAATAAAATTACCTTTTTCTCAACTGGATAGCTAATGCTACTTCTCCTTCGTTCCTCCATAGATCTGGGTTTCTCGTGAGACATTTGTATGAGCTATTTTGAGTATTAACTCAGATCCAAGAGAAGTCTGATCCGAACTGGGCAACGGCTCAACGCAGACTGGCTTCCTTGGGTTCGTTCTGCGACTAAAATAGTCTCACAACACATTTGTCCATGAAAACAATTAAATTGCGCAAGAATCTCAGTATTCAATGATTTGTGCGTTTAAGTAAATAGACAGGGTGCATACAAAAATAAATATCTTGATTTAATGAAATTTAAAAGGCAATGACACCTTAGTCTATGCATTGTTAATGTATATTTTTAAGTCTTTTTATCTTGACATATATTAACTTAGCTGTTAACTTTAATTTTAAGTTTGGAAACTTTATTACATACATAACACATTTTATTTTTTATGCTAATGAATATCAATAATTTTGACCGTGAACTATTTTTTATCGTTTATTTATTTAATATCTTCGTTTTTATTTATTTTTTATTTTTATACAATTTATGGAATGATTATAAACTGATATTCACTATTACTTATTGCCCACATGAAAGAAAAAATATATAAAAATAAAAAAAGCAAATATTCACTAAATGTAGTGGTTCACTTAAGTTATGAGTTTAGCTTTCAGTTTGGTCATAAACACACACACACACACACACACACACATTCGCATTCGCATTTTTATTATACAAAGTCATCAAATTTTTGGATTAATACTGTTATGCGTTCGTGTGTTAGCTTTAATATAATGTACAAGACGAAGGCAATATTCGAAAGAAAAATTATTAGTCAGTACTTATTCAAAATATTAATTATTCGTAACCCAAATTATTAAATTTTCTTTTCGTTGGGTCAAATTATTTTATTTTTCATAACGATTAGCGGGTTATTTTTTTCGTTCTATGAGATAGAAGATTTATTGCACTTAACATATAATAATCTAATTTAATGCTTTAGTCATCTAAGTGCTACCAATGGGCAGCTCCTTCTCAAGCTACTTTATAGTTTTATCATTACTACCACATTTACTTGTTTTATTTCTATAGAATTGCCAATTTCAGTAAATAAATAATTTTAAAAACAATTTAATATTCTGTTCAACATTCAGACCCCGTCCTAGGGGCCTACACTAAAAAAAAATTGGTTTAATTAGCAAAGAAAATAATTATCATGAGTTGAGAAAAAAGTCTTATAATTTCGTAAATGATATTATTATGCGATAAAATTAAAATTGTCATCTTAAAGATTATTTGCTTGAGGAAAAATTACGGACTGACCACCCCCTTCCCATCCGATGATATGAAAAGTAAGCGGAAAATACTCTTGGGCCTTTACTTAACTCCTGCCTCGACAACATTTGATTGAAAATAGAAAGTATATAAATCATTATATTGTTCATTTGTCGTTTTCGAATAACCAATAAGGGAGATTTATACGTTATTATTGCTCACCTATTTATATTTGTATTTAAACGTTTTATAGTTTTATTTTGTCATCTGTATATATTTTAGTACATACATATTATACACACTCCTGTACTATATATATGTATGTATACATATACATATATTTGGAAGAAGATAATACGAAAAAGTGGAATTTTAAAGGAAAAGCATTTAAAGTTTGCCAATTTAGATTTATATCTGTCAAACTTCACTGATATCATTTTATTGCGGTACCTATTGAAACTAAAAATCTGACATTATTCTCAAAGAAATAAGTCACTGGAAGCTTTCCAACCACAAAAAAACAAAAATAATTTGTTTTCATTCTGGCACTCTTCCTTCAAGCAAACGATGAATACAGACAGCCTGGAAGGGTTCAGGCTCCAACCAACCTTACGTTGCTGCGAACCATGGTTTCTATGGTGCAGCGGCAGGCTGCCCATTGTTCCATAGCCAGTCCCTTAGGGGCCAATTGGGCAGTGTCCTTCCCACCGACTCTCTCTGGTTCAAGGAAAGTGATAAATTGGTCTAGACCGACGTATTATGGCTGTTTGGGGTCAGCAGGCGCACGAGGGCCTACATTTCCTTCCTCGAAGCAGACTGTCCATGGACCGAACCTCTGGGCTCCTATTTAACCTCCGGGAAGACCAAAACGCGATTCACAATTTAGGTACACGGGATAGGGTCATCACTCCTACGCCCGGTATTTAATGTATATATTATATATATATATATATATATATATATATATATATATATATATATATATATATATATATATATATATATATATATATATAACTTACGCCCGGTCTAAACTTTACAATAAAAAAAAAAAGGAAATAAGGGAACAAACGACACTCTCGAGTATTGTACAAAGACTGATTTATTCTTTCTCATAATCTCCTATATATAGTCTTAAGGTCTATTTACATTTGTGATATAGGATTACGTGTGATATTGTGCTACCCGCTATCTTAACTCCCCCCTGCCAGTTTATGACTACTCCTCATAAACTTAAAACTGAGCAAACAAAATTAAAAGAACAACAAAAAGAAATACATTATAAAAAGAAATATACTATACAGAAATACACTATCATACAAAAAGTAAACAAACTTTCTCCTATTACACTCCTGTCCTCAGTCAAATGTTCTTATATATTAAAACAAACATAACATATATCTGTACTTGCTATTATACTTGAACTTAAATCTATTCTCTGGGATAACAATCTTAGTATTGAGGAGAAGAGGACACCTATATTTTATTCAGTGAACGTATGGTTCCCCACCGGAAATTTCAGCTGTTCCACGTGTACCGTTCTACGTTTCCGAGGCTCCCTGATGCTTTGTATCACTACGACGTTATGTTCCCGAATCCCAATGACTTTAAACGGCCCTTCATATCGCGTCACCTCCTTGTTCCTGTTTGACCCTAGTTTTCGGTAAACCACCGTTCCTATTCTTATGTCCTCCATTCTATCTTTTAGTCCGGTGTTCGCCCTTGCCACTCTCCTGCTTTTCTCTTTTTCCATCCTTGAGCGTGCTTTTTTCCATATGTTCGACAATGCGATCCGGTTGTTTATGACGGCTTCCGTTATGTCTTCGTCCACTGCGGTGTCCCTGCAATCTCTTCTGTGTTCACGCATCCCGAAGAGCATTTCGAATGGAGCAAAGCCTGTCCCCATATGAATGGAATGATTGTAGGCTGCTACGGCTCTCGGCATTGCCTCCTCCGGTTTCCATCCCTTTTCTACATGATACACACGCAGGTGGTCCCCCAGCGTGCTGTGTAGACGCTCAATACAGCCTCTACTTTTCGGGTGTCCCGGAGTATTGACGTGCCACCTTATGTTTAGCGTCTTCATTTCCTTTCTGATGCTGTTGTTATCGAATTCTCGTCCGCCATCCGATGATATCCTGTAAGGCATCCCATAATACTGAAACCATGCTTTCAACGCCTCTATTGCCGCTACGGAAGTCCGGTCCTGAACCGCGTACGCCATCGCGGCCTTACTAAAGATGTCGATTATCGTAACCCATTTGCGTCCTTTCCACGTAAACGTGTCGATTTGTAAGTCCGTTAAAGGAGTGATTGGTGTCGGGGTCTCCTCCTGTTTTGCTTTTGGTGGGTGGCGGTCGTATTTAGTGACCTGGCAGATATCACAACTCCCAACTACATCTTCTATAGTCCTCTTCATCCCCCACCAGAAGTATTTTCTCTTCAGGGCTTGCAACGTTTCCCCCACTCCCCTGTGATTGGTCTTACCTTGGTGGTACGCAACAGTTACATCATGCTGTTGCTCCGGGTCACGCACCGTTTCCACCATCAGTTTGCACCTTATAAACGTTCGATCGGCCCCGATCTTTTCCGAGCGCCACAGATACTTTATTTTCTCCCATATTACCGCATTCCCCACGTAAATATAGTGTGTTTTTCCCGGCCTGGACGCGTCTTTGAGTGCTTTACAAATTTGCTCCTCTTGCACTCCCGGTTGAGACCAGATTGTATGGATTCGGCCTTTAGCGTATTTCCCGTACTCAATCTTCATGAGGCCCGAAGTTCTAGTCTTCCATATGATCTGCCTGTATTTGTCGTTAATGATGTCCTCCCTTTCCTCCATTTCCCTAGACCTTTCCTCTTCCGAACTGTCGCTCTCTCGTGATTCGGTATCTTCTTCCTCTCCCGGTACTCCCTGATCTTCTTCCTCGCCCGGTACTCCCTGTTCTCCTTCCCCCTCTGGTGTCCACTCACTAATGAATTGTCTCAGATCTTTTGAATGTTCACCCCGTTCTTCTTCTATCGCATTCATTACATTCACTTGCAATGCTCGCGACAGCCAATCTGCCACGACATTTTCTCTTCCTGGCTTGTAACTTATCTCAAAGTTATATTGGCTTAGAAGCTCTTTCCACCGGGTTATCCTAGCCGAAGACTCCTTTAGCTTGCCCATCCACATTAACGGGCGATGGTCCGTCTGAATTTTAAATTTCCGCCCAAACACATAGGGTCTGAAGTGGTCTACTGCCCATATGATGCCCAGAAGTTCGCGCTCCAACGCACTGTATCGTGATTCTGTCTCGATGAGCCTCCTGCTTGCATATGCTATCGGACGTTCCCCGTTGCTTCCTTCCTGTGACAGGACTGCTCCTATGGCGTACTCGCTTGCATCAGTCGTAATTGTAAATATTTTGTTGAAGTCCGGAAATGCTAATATCGGTTCCTTCTGTAAGTACCCCATGCATTGCCTGATATTGTCCTCTATTTCGGGGGTTATTATTACTCTCTGACCTTTCTTTAATAAATTGTTGAGCGGCACCAAATATCTTGCCATCTCTGGTACGAACCGCCGATAGTAGTTAAGGGTTCCTAATAACCTTCTGATGCTTTTGACGTCGTTCGGCATCGCCATCTTGGTTATGGCTTCCACCTTTCGGGCGTCCGGCTTCACTCCTTCCCTTGATATTGTATGTCCTAAGAAGTTGATTTCGTCCCTGCCCAGGGTCGATTTCTCGTCTGATAGTTTAAGCCCGAATTGTTTCAGCCTATCAAAGACGCTCCGTAAATGTTTTTTGTGCTGTGATTGATCTTTGCTGAATATTAAGAGGTCATCCATGTAAATCTGACAAAATGACTCGTCTAACCCTCTCAAGAATTCGTCCATCAGCTTCTGAAATGTGATGGGCGCGTTTTTTAACCCGAACGGCATCCTCGTGAACTCGAAATGTCCCCTTTCAAATGAGAATGCCGTTTTGTGTTGGTCTCGGGGGTGCATCTTTATCTGATGATATCCGGCTTTCAGGTCTAATGTGCTAAAAATTGTTGCGCCACTCAGCCTATCCAATATATCCTCAAACCGGGGTATGGGGTACTTCTCGTCCAGGGTGTTCTCATTAAGTTTTCTGAAGTCCACCACAATCCTATACTTCTCCCCGCTTTCCCCTTCCGCTGTCTTCTTTTTCACCGCCCACAGAGGACTATTGTATGGTGAGGTACTATCAATTATAATTCCTTGTTCGTGAAGGTGTCTCAGTTCTTCTCGAATGTGTTGGCGCAATGCCTGAGGGTACCGCCTCTCCTTAACATAAGTAACCCGGTCTTGTTTTAGCGGAATTTCGTGCACGGTTCTTCCTGTCGCACCCATTGGCTCCCCTTCCCTAAAGAAAACTTCCGGGTATTCGTTCCTTAAACTTTGTCTCCAATCTTCTATCTGGCTGATCGCCCCTACATTAACTTTGCCCTCTTTCTGTACCCCTTTGCATTTGTACCTCCTCCGTCCTATCTTGATGTCCCACCGTCCGTCCCTATTCCGTATCCGTGCCCCTATTTTTTCTAACAGATCACACCCTATGATTCCTTCATATTCCCGCGGCATCTTTTCCACAACATGCACCCTTAGCTCCTCTCCCCTGCTAGCCCATCTACGCATATCTATTCCCACTTCCCCTTCTACCCCGTATGGGCCTCCCAACGTAATTAACTTACACCCGCATGTCTGTACCTGAGGTATCCTCTTTCCTTTACATAACCGCTTTATTGCTTCTCTACACATTATGGTACTAGAACTTCCCGTATCTACTAAACATCGCACTCCACTCGCGACTCGGATAATAGGCAAACCACTGCACTCACCTTCTATGTTGTTTATTACTGCCTGGTTGCCTCTCCGCCAGCACTCTCCTCATTCCTCGTCCCGTGTTCTCCGCTCTGCCTCCACCTGCCGTCCTCCGTTCCTTCTGGCTTCGCCTCCTCTCTTTCCCGACTCGCTCTCCTCCTCTTCCGTCTCTGATTCCTCTGATGATCTCGAGGATTCTGAGCGTGGTCTGCTTCTTCTCCATATTCTGTGAGTATTTACCTCCATGGGTTCTCCCCGGTTCGATTCTCGGCGTCTGCTTATGTACGGACACTGTCTTGCTATGTGTCCTTCCGTTCCGCATTCAAAACATTTCGTTTGAGGGCACTGGGCTATCAGGTGTCCCACTCTTCCACATCCATGGCATCTCCTATCTTCCTTCTTCCACCCTTTTCTTTCCTTCCCTGGTCTTCTCTCATTCATCCTCGTTCTCTCCTTTCCTCTTCTGTCTGTCTCCCTCTCTCTCCATGCCTCTGGTCTGACTCTGCTTCTGTTCGCCTCATTCCTCCTGTAAACTACCCTACTCCAGCCCGCGTCTATCTCTTCTCCCTGTCGGGCCTCTTCCTCTCTGGCGCTAGAATCTATCATTTCCTGAGCACATTCCATAAAAGATTTGTCTCTTGGTAATCCTTCTTTCTTGCCCGTTTCCTTCGCGAGCTGTACCTTTAGTATCGTCGCCAGAAACGCCATTCTCCCCTCTACTTCCGCTGCTCCTAATGTTTCTCGCATCTTTTCCGTTATGTTATTAAAACGGGCCAACAGTGAGCCTGCATACTGCCCGCTGGACTGGTGCAGCTGTTTCGTTTCCCTAAACATCCTGAATATGTCTTCTTCCGGAGCCCATCGACCACCTCCGAATGCTTTCTTCAATCGATCTTTCACGATGATCCACGGAGTATCTTCGTCAGCTTGGATGAGATTTAATATTTTCCTCTTAATTCGGCATACCAATGCCGCTCTCAATGCTCCTGCGTCACTGGGGTCTATCAGGTCGTTTGTTTCTTTGAATTGGATCCTCGCCATGATCCGATCCCCTCCTTTGAGGAAATGATTCAGTTCTCCTGTTTCTCCATCGAACCTTTCCAGGTCCGAGACTGCTCTCCTTAGATCTTGCGACGTAGCGGTTCTTACCTTCAGCCACTCCAAATTATTGGCCTGGGCTGCCGCCAAATTTGCGTGCGCCGCCGCCAAGGTCTCCGTCGGCAGCTGTGGAATTTCGCCCTGCAGTACTAACGTGGGCGGTCGTAATATCTCCTCTGGCATTTTGATTTATTTATTCTTTCGAAAGAAAGAAAAGACAGAGAAGAAAAACAAATAATAATACGCTAGAACCACGACCGTACCAAATGAGAGAGCTGGTCACAGCTGAACAGAAGAGACGAGGAAAAAAAAACTTTTTCTGCTCTCTGTTATTACTTATTAAAACGTTCCCGGGTTTCGGCACCACTTACGCCCGGTCTAAACTTTACAATAAAAAAAAAAAGGAAATAAGGGAACAAACGACACTCTCGAGTATTGTACAAAGACTGATTTATTCTTTCTCATAATCTCCTATATATAGTCTTAAGGTCTATTTACATTTGTGATATAGGATTACGTGTGATATTGTGCTACCCGCTATCTTAACTTATATATATATATATATATATATATATATATATATATATATATATATATATATATATATATATATATATACACACACACATATTCAATCCTTACACATCTTCTGAGTGGGCGAAGAAAGGATGAAGAATCATTCAGACATTTGATTATTCTGTATTTCTTCTATTTGAATAAAGGCTATCGTCATCATCAGTCTCTTGTTGCATAAGTTGGTGTAGAATCTTTTCTATGAACCAAGATTTTCTATGAACTTGCTGTTCTCAACTAGTTCGACTTGCTGCGGACGTGATATTGTGGCCCCGAGATAGATAAGAGAATTTACCTCTGAACTAATGACAATGGTATTAATTTTTTATTCTCATTTCTACCTTTAAGGCTTATTCATTATGCCAATAAATGGCACAATATCTCTGATACCTTAGGACTGGTTATCAGGAAGCTTTCTCGCAGAGCAACAGAACACTCATCATGACTTAGGGAACAATAACAGATTTCAGCAAAAGGCCTTTTCCCACAGAAATCATATTAACGCTATCAGTATTCGCTACATTCATGGAAAAAAATATCTCCACGTACACAGCTTCCTCCTGCAGTTATCATCCCCTCCACTATTTTTCGCTATATATAGAAGAAGAGATTCTCATAGTCACAGATGTAGTTAACACAGTTGTATTTAATTCTTAAGAAAATGATATCATTATAAAAATTATTTTATTTAGTCTTCACTGTGAACGAATCATTAGCTGCTTTAGAAACCAGAAATCTTTGTCTCTACAGCTGTTTTCGAGAGGCTAAAAAAGCTGCCAATATTATAATTACGTTTGCGTTTGCCATTATTATAATTATGATTTTAATTCACAAATGTACTGTTAGTTAAGCTCTACTAAATATTAATAAACACATCCCTCCTAACATGACTTGGATTCCGTTTTGGCTATGGTTGCCAAGAATGAATTCAATTCTTAATTCATTAACATGCCACCATCCGATTCATCGAATTGATTCACAAAATCTTAGGCACTACTGTTTGGAGCCAATAATTTTGGGCAAAAGGCCTAAACTCATTAAACAAAAAAGGATTGTGATGCCAGTTTCTAGTTTTTTTAGTTAACATTTTTCAGCATATAGTTGATATGCCTTTATGATAATCGCATTACCAAAAATTGCCCTCTATTTTAAATTTGCATTTACTCCTAATCGTTCGGTATCCTCTACGTTTTAAAGTTATACTTGGTTTCGTAGGTATTTGATATGTGATTTTTTTTTTTATTCGAATGAGTAACTAAACTTTTCCCGGGATTTTCTATTTAACTAGAAAATATTTCATTACCCTCCTTTTGCTTCCATATATTTCATAGACCTCAGTTTTAAGGATCAAGTCGAATACACAGGCCAACAAATTTAAAGGTTTTGGAAGCGAAATTGATGAAAATAGGTGTATATGAAGTTATTTTATGAACTTCTAGTTTATTTTCTAGTCCTAAATCCGAAAATGATTATCTTATTACTGTAATACGTACAATTTTTTGTGTTACGGGGGGTGGTTGGTGGGGGGAAAAAAACCTGGCAAGATACTTATACAATCTAATATTTATCTAATATTGACATGTAAAACGTGTTTAGTCTATATAAAAACATCTCTGAAGATTGTGTGAATAAAACATATTTTAAATGAGATGTCATACAGCGACAAACTAAAAGAAGGCATATTTATTGGACCACGAATAAGGAAGCTTCTAGTTGATATCCGTTTTCAAGAAAAAATAAATCAAATTAAACAGCTTGGAAGTGTTTTGCAAGTGTAGTAAAAGGATTTCCGAGCAATATGGAAGATGAAAGCTGTAAAAAATTCATAAATGAACTTTTGAAAGCCTATGAAATAGTAGGGAGTCACATGTCCTTAAAAGTCAAATTTTATAATACCTTTGCATCAAGCGACGAACAAGGAGAAGGGTTTCACCTGGACATCAGGACGATGGGAACAATATACTAGGGACGCTGGATCCCATCAATGTTGCGCGACTACTGCTGTTTTTTTAAAACAGATGAGGCAGAATACAAGAGGAAAAAGGGAAAGTTTTTGTCGCTGTATGACACCTCATGCAATATATATTTTATTCGCATAAACCTCAGTAATGTCTTAGCATAGATTTATATTATCTTGGCATAGTCTATATTAAATTAATATTAGATTGTAAATATAAATTGTCTGCTTCCCCCCCCCAAAAAAAAACGGAGGGAAAAGCAGGACTCCAGGAGATTCCAGTGCCTCTCTCTCTACCGCGTCACTGGTATTGAAACCAGGGGAGACAGAGCGGGGGCGATATTGTAGCAGACGTTTTGGACTTAAGTTGCGAATCTGGCCACTGTTGGAACACTAATATACATATTTTCAAGTGGTCACGAAGGAACTGCCATTTCATCATTAGAGGAGGATCGTAACAATAAGTGGAATCAAATAAGGACTGTGGTAAAGTGGTAGAATTGAGATGGAATAAGCTCTAAAACAAATGTCATATTAAGTTCATGATTTTGGGTATGGTTTGTAATACTGAATGGAGCATTGAATATTGTTCGAAAGACCTAGGATTGAAAGGATTGGATATGTTTAATGTTCGAAAATTTCATCAATGCTATTGTATTTTTTTTACTACTATAAACAAAAAACAAATATCTTTCATTGTTTGACATTGTTGCTAAGAAACCTTTGAAACGTAAATTACTTTAATCGATTAAAAAAACATAAAGTTACTTATTACCTTTTGCGTTGTGTGTTTGAGATTTTGTACAGCGGAAACTGAAAAAATGAGTTTTAATTTCATAAGATATAAAAGTGTAAGTGTTGGTACTTTCTAGGCTCGGATTGTAGGAAATAATAAATAAAACAGGACACTCAGATGTTTATATATATATATATATATATATATATATATATATATATATATATATATATATATATATATATATATATATGTATATGTATATTTCACCAGTTGGAAATCATACTTTGAACTAAGATAGTTGCGAAAGTATCATTTATTGTAAAAATAAGTTTTATGGGGAAAAAATTAACAAAAAATGCTAATCTTGTGAAAAATTTAATGAAATGAAAAATTTCCGCTCAATATGTTCCAGAGAGAAGCTTTTCGTGATTGAAAATATATTCTCTTCGTCGATGAAAACCCCGGTTCCAACACAAAGGTGGGTTAGATATGGGGTCTAAATTGAGAACATGCAATATAAACAGTAAGGGAAATGAGAGAAACCTGGAACTGCAAAAAAAAAAAAAAAAATTTAATTAATTACAGGTTTATATATATATTACAAAGTCTTCCTTTATCCAACAGTGTTTTGCGCTGGTTCCAATCCTTCCTCTCAGATCGATCGCAGTATGTAGTCGTTCCAGGACAACCTCCATCCAAGACACGATCCCTCTCCTCTGGTGTCCCTCAGGGCTCCTCTTTGTCTCCTACTCTGTTTGCTATTTATATTAATGATCTTCCCCTTCTTATCCATCACTCCCAATACCATATCTATGCAGATGATTTCCAAATATACCTGTCCTTCCCGCCTTCCAACCTATTAGTAGCCACCAAAAGACTCCAAGAGGACTTGGATCAAATAAGTCACTGGACTGTTGCTAACAAGCTGAAGTTGAATGCAGAGAAGACAAAGGCAATTGTGATAGGTTCCCATCACCTCCTTAAAAATGTTCCTCATATCCCAACCTTGTTCCTAAATAATAATCCTATTAAATTCTATCCAACCATAAAAAACCATGGAATCATCTATGACCAAACTCTTTCCTGGAAAAATCATGTTTCCGATATTTTCTGTAGTACCTTTTACACTTTAAAGCGACTGAATTACATCCGTAACCTATTTCCACTTGATACCCGTAGACTCCACTTTGATTACTGTTGTGCGGTATACGGGGGCGTCTCTGGGGACCTCGAGGCAAAAATAAATCGTTTGATAAATTGCTTTGTAGGATTCATCTTCGGGATCCCGAGGGACGCCTCCGTCTCCCGATATTATGAAGAGTTGAAGTGACTATACCCTTCCTACCGTCGTAAGTATATCCTTGTATCTTTCCTCTACCAAGTTATCCCGATCCGCAGCTTTCGACAGATCTTTTCTTGTCCGATCCTCATCCTTATCGAATTTCATTCCTCTTTCCATTCGTCGCTCCAATACTCTTATCACCTTCAAATCCCGCTTATTCAATCACTTATTTTCCATCCATTTCCAAAAAACATTGTAAATAGATTTTCTCTTATTTCAATCAACATTTGTAAATATCTTCCTTCATTTATAATTTTGTCATATCTTATTACCATACGAATTTCGTGTGGTTTTTGTTTTAAGACGTAATCAATTAGACAATTAATACCTATTTCATAGGCTAGAAGTTATTGCATTATGACTTGTCATAATTTTCATATTTATTTATTTATTGACTTTTCTTTTTTTTCTTTTTTAATTATTTGCTAACGCATATGTTCCTATATCATCTACTCTAAGGCTCTGAAGCCCACCTATCATTGCCTGTAATTCTTATTCTAAAGGGACTTGTCCCAGAATAAATAAAGAGTTTATTATTATTATTTAATTTTCAACACTTTCGAAAAAGGTTTTTTCCTGGAGAGGGGGAGCATCAACTCCAACCACTCAGGTCACTGTTTGTTTAGTCGTTTTTATTGTATGTTTAGAAAACTCCTTACAATCCTTGAGGTATTCAACAGCACAGCTTTCTGGGCTTCATTTATAACAGCCGTCGAGAGGCCCAGCCGTTCAGTCGCTTCCACAGTGGACACTGGTATCAGACCATTGCTGGAGATCACTATAGCCCTCACAATCACTTTATCCAGTCTGTACAGATCTTTTAGTTCAGCTGCTAGAGCTTGATATTTTCGAATTTTTTCTGCACATACTGAATTAGTGTTTCCATCATTCGGCACATCAATATCTATTATCTCTGCTGTCTTCATATTACCATCAATCAGAACGATATCAGATCTGTTGTGGGTCACGGAATGGTCTGTTATAAACGACTGATTCCAATACAATCTTATCCCTACCCTCTGGACGATTTCTTTAGGACTGTACTTATAATATGGCATCAAGTCATTTAATAATTTTCTTTTTAATCCTATCGCCTGGTGATAGATTTTGGCAACATCATCATGCCTCTTGAGGTATTCTGTGCCAGCCAACGCACCACATCCTCCAGTTATGTGCTGAATGGACTCGTATGTGCTGGCACAGAGCCTACACTTGTCTGATACGTTCTGTTGTTTCAAGACGTGTCGCCAGTAAGACCTAGTTGCTATGACCTGATCCTGGATTGCTATAAGAAATCCTTCTGTTTCGGGGAACAGACTTCCTCTAACTAGCCAGCTAGTAGACAAAGTTTTATCTATTTCATTTTGCTGGAGTTGGTGATAAAATCTCCCATGTAATGCTTTCGATTTCCATTCTTCCAGTCGTTCGCTGTTGGTAATAATGTTGGACGCAACTTCTTGAGAGACTAATTGCAAGGCAGTGTGCCCCCGGTCAAGACTGCACATTATTTTATGCAATGGCACCTCGCTTTGTTTGAAGTACTGTCGTAGGGCCATTTCTTGCTTTCGGTATGCCTCTTCAATGTTTGTGAGACCCCTCCCACCTTCTTTTCTAGGCAGATAAAACCTTGCGATGGATGCAGTCGGATGATGCATTCTGGACCCAGTCATACTCGTTCGTATTAGTCTATCTAATTCTTGGAGAGATGTTGTTGACCATTTTAGGACTCCGAAGCTGTATGATATGGCTGGTATAACCCACGTATTTATTGCTTTTATTTTCGATCCTGAGGATAGATATGTTGCAAGGATAATCTTCAATCTCTTCTTAAATGATTCCATGAGGCTATTCTTTACATCCTTCCTCGCAATTTTAACATGTTGTTCTATCCCAAGATATTTGTACATTTCTTCTTTTTGAAGATGCTTAATCCGCAGTTCATCATCAAACATACTTTCAGAAATAACTGGTTTTCATTTTATCACATGAAGAACAGCGCATTTCTCAATACCAAGCGACATCTGTATTGAATCACTAAACTGGATTACTGTTTTTATCATAGACTGTAACTGAGATTTATTCTTTGCATAAAGCTTCAAATCGTCCATGTAAAAGCTATGGCTGATCACTGCAGTTGATTCATTAAATTTTATTTTGTATCCTTTTCCCTCTCGATTTAATAAAATCGATAAAGGAGCCATCGCAAGACAAAACCAAAGGGGGCTGAGGCAATCTCCCTGATATATACCTTTCGAAATTGTAATGTACTCCAAAGGATCGGACAACTGATCATGTCCCATCCTCAATCTTGTTTTCCAGCTGCTCATGAGTTTCCTCAGAAGATCTTTAACATGTGGATTTATTTTATAGAAATCCAGGACTTTTAACAGCCAGCTGTGAGGGACTGAGTCAAATGCCTTTCTGTAATCGATCCATGCTGACAGATTTCTTTTATTTATGGTCGTTTGGCCTGCGATGAAAGAGTCGATGATGAGTAATTCTTTACATCCCTGGGCTCCTTTCCTACAACCAAGTTGCTCGAGTGGGATCAAATTATTGGATCGCAGATGAAATTCAATTTTGCTTGTGAGAATGGAGGTTAAAATCTTATAAACTCCGTTAACGCAGGTCATTGGTCGAAAGTCTTGTGGTTCCAATCGGTTTTCCTGTTTTTTAGGAATAAGTACTGTAATGCCCTGACAGAAATTTTTAGGAATATCTATCTGCCCTCTTATCATTTTTAGATAATTGGTCGCTAGTATTTCATGCAAACAGGTCAGATTTTTCAACCAGTAATTTTGAATTCTATCACTGCCTGGTGCTTTCCAATTTTTCATTTTCTTTGTTGCGATGACTACATCCTGCTTTGATATGTCAAATTCTGGCATTTCAGGTACATTCCGAAATTCATTATTTATCGATCTTAACCATTCGATTTCATCATTGTGAAATACATTGTCCTCCCACAGCTTTTTCCAATAATCAGTTATATTTTCAGTCAGTGAAACATTCACATATCCCTGTTTACCACTCTCCAAGTTTCGATAAAAATGCCTCTCATTGTTTATGAACCTTTTGTTCTGCTGTTTACGAAGCATCGACTTTTTGTATCTTCTTATTCTGTTTACCTAAACTGCAAGTTTTTGCTTCAGCATATCAGCATGTAAAGCCAATTTTTCGGTAAGCTCAGATTCCAACACCATTCCTAATTGTAGTACAACTATTTCATCAATCTTTCTTTTTAATCTTGTACTTGCTCCATCCGGATTCTTGATATAACTTGTGATTGCCCCAATATTCGCTCTGAGCGAGCCTATTTTATTTTCTAATCTTTTCTGCCAGCGTGGTATGGTTGATTTGCATTTATCTTTCTTTGATTCTTGTTCTTCAAAGCCAAGTTCAATAATAACGACCCTTGCTGCAACATACGCCCAGTGACAAATAGCTTCAACATCCATTTCTGGGTAATTACTAACAAGTTTACTTAAAGCTTCATTAACCTGTTTCATAGTTGTCCGTGTATTAAAGCTATAAGGGACTCTTAATAGGGATGGTCTTGCATCATGTGGCATTCCTTCATAAAGAACATGATTGATTATGCACATGGCATAACAATGATTGCATTAGTTTTTGAATCTTTTCATCTTCTTCTTCAGAAGGAGCTGCCTCTAGTGCCAATGATATTTCTAATTGTTGAGGTTCAGTCGGTTGCTCTTTATTTCTAGTAGGTACTAACCCTAATCGCTCATATATTATTACTTTAATATTTTCCATTTCCAGAGCAGAGAGAAATTTTCTAGATCGGATAACTCTCACTTGATCACTCAACCTTTGCGTACTCATAGTCATCTGTGGGTATGATTCCTGCCAATACTGTTGAATCCTGCTAAGGTATCCTGTCTTGTCTGTCTCTAATTTTGTTGCCAAAAGATATGCCTGGATGACAGCCTTGTTCATTTCTGGCGTCCATTTCATCCTTCGGGCACCTCTTGGTCCCGGTGGTCGGGTTCGTGCGGGAGGAGAAATAGTCTCGCCCAAGCTCGAACTCGAACTAGTGGCCGGTTCTTGCAGTCTTGTGGTCCGTTGCGGCAGGGTGACGCCACTCGCTCCGCCATCCCCTGAAGGAAGCTGTCGAAGATTTCCACCTGGTGCAGCTTCATTCCCAGGTTCGTCCGAGGCTATACGTCGATTTCTTAACTCCATTTTTAGTGGGTGGTTGCATTTTTGACCTTCTGCCAGGTCTTCCTAGGTAAGGTTGCCCTAAGGTATGTACTGAAAATGGCCTCTGTGTCAGTGTAAATGTTATTGTGTCCTGTAATGTGTGAGTTTGCGAACGGTATAATGTGCTCAGGAGCCCGGGGGAACGTAAAACCCCAGCAACTGCGTTCATCAGCTGCCCTTGCGGGTTTATTATTATTATTATTTTATATTTATTCTTCTCAGTGTCCTGAATTAACATCTTCTTTCCGAAAAACACTTCAAGTTGAATGCAGTCTTGTGGTCCGTTGCGACAGGGTGGCGCCACTCGCTTCGCCAGTACCTGAAGGAGGCTGTCGAATATTCCCGCCTGATGCAACCTCAGTATCAGGCTCGTCCAAGGCAATAACTGTATCATATGACTCCATATTGGTTATGGGGATTACATTTTATACCTTCTGCCAGGTGTGTCTGCAGGCGTCCCTAACATGGGAACAGACCCTGACCAGGAAGCAGCCCTTTTTGGGGTTTCTTTACTAGTTTTGGTCCGCCCCGGGTATTTTATTTCCCCGGTACCCGCCATATCTGGAGAGCATTCCCCTATCCGCCACCTGGGGAGGCGCCCGATGGGAGACTAGAAACTCCACACGGGTTTGGTTATTATTATTATTATTATATATATATATATATATATATATATATATATATATATATATATATATATATATATATAAGTTATGATAGTGGATAGGACAATATCACAGATAATCCTATGTCAGCAATGTAAACAAACCCTAATACTATACATAGAGGATTTAAGAGAGAATAAAGTTAATCTTGTTCTAGCATTTGAGTGTGTCATTTCGTCTCCCAATTTCCATTTTTTTTATCTGTTTTCGTCCGCGAGAACATAAGTGGTGCCGAAACCCGGGGTCAAGGTCAGTGAGAAGATTAACAATTTTTTTTTTCTTTCCTCTCTTTCTTTTTAGTTCTTATCGAGGTAATTAAACCAATACGACTACGAAATGACGGATGGAATAGTAAGAGCGCCAGTTCTGACATTACCAGCAGAAATTCCGCCACTGCCGACGGAAACTTTGGCATCGGCGCATGCAAACGCTCTGGAATGGCTGAAGGTGAGGACGGCGACATCCCAGGACCTAAGGAAGGCCGTATCGGATCTGGAATGGTTCGACGGTGGCGTCGGCGAATTGAATCATTTCCTCAAGGGAGCCGACCGCGTGATGGCGCGGATAGAGGCTAAGGCGGCCGAGAATTTAATTGACCCATTGGACGCGAGCGCTTTGAAAGCCGCTCTGGTATGTCGGGTCAAGAGGAATATTCTGAATCTGATACAAGCGGACGAGGATACGCCCTGGATCGTTGTTAAGGATAGATTAAAAAAGGCATTCGGAGGAAGCCGGTGGGCCCCAGAAGAAGATATACTCCAGATGTTCCGGAAGACGAGACAACCCCACCAGACAAATGGACAATACGCGGGGTCGCTGTTGGCGCGGTTCAACCGAATAACAGAAAAGATGAGGGATACGTTGAATGCGGCTGAGGTGGAGGGCAGAATGGGGTTCCTGGCAACAATAGTAAAAGTGCAGTTAGCACGGGACACAGGAAAGAAGGATGGTCTACCCCGAGAGAAGAATTTCGTAGAGTGTGCCCAGGACATGATGGACGCGAGCGCCAGCGACGAGGAGGCCCGATACGGAGAGAGTGTCGAAGCTGGATGGAATAGGGTAACGTACAAAAGGATTCGAACCAGACCGGAGGCATGGAAGAGAAGAGGTAGCGAATTTGTTGGGAGAGAGAAAATAGCGGGGAGGGAGAAAAGACCCGGAAAGGAGAGGAAGAATTGGTCAAGAGAGGAGAGAAAATGCCATGGGTGCGGGAAAATAGGACATCTAGTAGCACAATGTCCTCGCACGAAATGCTTCGAATGCGGGAATGAAGGGCACATTGCGAGACAATGCCCCTACATGTGTAGACGAGAAGAAATGTTCCGCGGGGAAGTAATGGAAGTAAACGCCCAAAGATTATGGAAGAAGAGGGAAACAACTTCAGAGACGTCGCAAGATTCAGAAACGTCTGGAACGGAAGAAGAAGGAAGTGAAGCAGGAGGACGAGCTCGAGGAGGGAGGAGCAGTAGGAGGATTGCAGAGAGAAGAACACCGGCAGAGAGAAGCAGACGAGATGAGGAATGAGGAGAGGGGAAGGAGAGCGGCAACCACGCTATCATAAATAATTTGGAGAGTGGGTGCGTGGAATTGCCGATTGTGAGTGTCGCGGGTACAGTGAGGTGCCTGGTAGATACAGGAAGCTCGAATACCATTATGTGTTGCGGAGCGTTAGAAGCAATTTTTGAAGGAGAAAGAATACCACCATTACAGGTATGTAAATGTAAAATGATCACTTTGGGTGGGCCCTGTAGAGTAGAGGGAGGAGTAGATTTAGGACTGAATCGGTGGGTAGCCGGGGAAGGGAGCCTGCGGATACACATAGTGGAAAGCATGCCGAGGGAATACGGGGGGATAATAGGGTGCGATTTATTGGGCAAATTAGGGACGAGGATTAGAAATAAGGGGCAGCGATAGGACATCCGAATGGGAGGGAAAAATTATAAGGGGAGGAAGTTCCGGTCAGGGGGAAAGATTAGAGTAGGAGTTATTAAACAGGCGGAGCATTGGAGGCAAACGTTAAAGAAGGAATATGCGGACATTTTTTTTAAGGACGGGGAGGTACTGGGAGCTACGGGGAGAACAGTTCATGAGATTCCCTTAACACAGGAGCGGGTGACATACGTCAAAGAAAGGCGGTACCCACAGGCGATGCGCCAGCATATACGGGAGGAGCTCGAGAATCTCAAAGCCCAAGGCATTATAATCAATAGCACGTAACCGTATAACAGCCCCCTATGGGCAGTAAAGCAGAAATCCTCGGATGGGAACGAGAAGTACAGGGTGGTCGTCGACTTTAGAAAATTAAACGAAAACACCCTAGACGAAAAGTACCCAATTCCCCGATTTGAAGATATCCTGGACATATTGAGTGGGGCCCCAGTCTTCAGCACCCTGGATTTGAAGGCAGGCTGTCACCAGATAAGGATGCACCCCAACGACCGCCACAAAACAGCATTTTCCTTTGAACGGGGACATTACGAGTTCACACGGATGCCGTTTGATCTCAAAAACGCACCCATTACCTTCCAGAGATTTATGGACGAATTCCTACGGGGGCTCGAAGAGGAGTTCTGCCAGATATACATGGACGATCTGCTGGTCTTCAGTAAAGACGAAGGGGAAACACGTCGAACACTTGAGGAAAGTATTCGACAGGTTACGCGAATTAGGACTGAAACTGTCAGAGGAAAAGTCGACCCTATGCCCAGGACAACAGGTGTAAAATCAGGACCATCTGGTCACAACCCGGCATCACAGAAGAGCAAATCTCCAGGGTATTGAAGGACGCCTCCCAACCGGAGAAAACGTACTATCTCTACGTAGGAAACGATTCGCTATGGCAGAAAATACAACGGCTGTGGAGGACAGAGAAAATAGGCATCGATCGAACGTTTGTCCGCTGCAAACTGATAGTCGAAACAATCCGGGAACCGGAACAGCAACAAGAGGTCACACGGGCATACCACCAGGGGAAAACGAATCATCGCGGGGTGAACGAGACGCTACAGGCGCTAAAACGGAGATACTTTTGGTGGGGGATGAAGAAGACGATCGAGGACATAGTCGGAACATGCGACGTCTGTCAGACCACGCAGTACGATCGTCACCCACCAAAAGGCATACAGGAGGAAACGCCTAGACCAAACGTACCGCTCACCGACCTGCAAGTAGATACGTTCACATGGAAAGGTTTTAAATGGGTAACTGTCATCGACGTTTTTAGTAAGGGAGCTATGGCTCACCCAGTACGAGAGAGGTCCGCTGATGCAGTGATCGAAGCCCTGAGAACGTGGTTTCAATTTTACGGAGTCCCGAACAGGATATCGTCAGAGGGAGGAAGAGAATTTAACAACGCCGATGAAAAGCAGATGACGAACTTAGCCATCACCTGGCATATCAATACCCCGGGACACCCGAAGAGCAGAGGGGGAATAGAGCGACTACACAGCACATTAGGGGACTACCTCCGGGTGTGCCACGTGGACAAGGGTTTGGACCCAGATGTGGCCCTGCCACGGGTCGTGGCAGCCTATAACCACTCCATACACTCGGTGACGGGATTTTCCCCTTTCGATGCTCTTTTTGGGCTGCGCGACAGGAGGAGGAATAGTGGGGATACCACAATAGATGACGAATTTTCGGAGAGGCTGGTAAACAATAGGGCGGAAATCGTGAGGGTATGGGAGAATACGCGACAGCGGATTGAATCCGAAAAAAATAGAAGAGTAGCACCCGAGAATAAGCGACGTTACTTACGGAGAAGATTAAAATAGGGACAATTGTCTCACGTAAATTGACTTCAAATCGCGGGAAGGAATTGATAAGATATGAGTTACCATTCAAAGTGATCGTAATTCGTGAACACAACATTGTCACAATTCAGAGCATTAGGGACCCTAGGAAAAGGCGAAACGTTCACGTAGAGCAATTGAAGTTCCCCGTAAGGGGGCCTAGCCAAGCAGAGTAATATGGAAGTACCCTTTCTCCTAAAAGTATAAGTGTTGTAAATAGAGATGTTCTGTATATAATTCCGAAGTTCAAAGATTATATTTTATTTTTGTGATTGTACGAATCATGATGAGAAAGTTTTTTTTATTTTTTGTATTATATTATATTGTATTTCTTGCTATAGTGTATTTTGTTGTGTTTTTTTTTTATTTTGTTTGTTCTATTGTATAAGTTTATGAGGAATGTTCATAAACTGGCAGGGGGGAGTTATGATAGTAGATAGGACAATATCACAGATAATCGTATGTCAGCAATGTAAATAAACCCTAATACTATATATAGAGGATTTAAGAGAGAATAAAGTTAGTCTTGTTCTAGCATTTGAGTGTGTCATTTCGTCTCCAATTTTAATTTTTTTTATCTGTTTTCGTCCGCGAGAACATAAGTTTTATATATATATATATATATATATATATATATATATATATATATATATATATATATATATAAGTTAAGCTCCCGCGACTAAAAACTGATAAAAAAAACAAAGAAAGGAAAAAGGGACAAGAAACAGCACTCACGAGATCTGGAAATAGACTGCTTTATTTGTCTCAATAATCCTCTATTTATACACTCTCTGTTCTATTTACATTTAGGGATGGTATTAAGTCTTACACTGTATACCTACAGACCTTAACTTATATATATATATATATATATATATATATATATATATATATATATATATATATATATATATATATATATATATATATTATATCATCAATCCAGACAAGATGGCAGACCAAGTGAATGGTATAAAATATGCTCTGCAGACATTAAAAGAAGTTTTAGAATACAAAGTGCTACGGACAGACTTAAAACCTAAGGTGAGCCTTGCTACACAACAATTGGAGACATACTTTGATAATTCTGAAAATTTGCCACTAAATGTTGCACACTCTCTCATGTGCCAAAATCTAACCTCTCCTTCTACTTCTCCAACCTTCTCTGAAATTGCGAAAAAAACTGTTTATAGCACCCAAAAACGGCCCTCTTTTGAAGCAATGATAAAACCGTCAGAAACAGTAACCCCTCAAGAAACGGTTTTGGAATTTAAGTCTTTAGTGAACCCGAAAGACATGAAAATAAGTTTCGAAAAAGTTTCGGAAACTAAAACCGGTTCCATGATAATACATACATCAAGAGAAAAAGATTTAGCCAAAATAGAACAGGCAATTAAACATTCTTCAAAAATCTCCTATCATAAATTAATAAAAAGAAGCCCTCGCTTGATAATTAAAAATGTCGAGGAGTACATAACCTTGACAAATGTAGTTGAATATCTCGTGGCACAAAATGAAGATATCTGCTTAAATAGTGAAAAAATTCATCCCGTGATAGTGCTTACTTCGAGAAGAAATAACAGTCGGCATATCATCATCGAAGTGGATGCTCTTACAAGGGAACTACTTCTCTACAACAGGATAAGCCTAGGGCACCAAAAAGTCTTCATACAAGATAACTTCAGGATCAAAAGATGTGGACAGTGCTTAAAATTTCACCACAGTAGCAAAGATTGTCGTGGCACTATAGCTTGTTCAAATTGTGCTGGTGAGCACTCTTTAAAAGACTGTAAGTCTGAAATTATTAAATGTTTAAATTGTGAAAACTATAACAAGCACGCAAGAAATAATAAAAAACGGCCAATAGATCATTCAATTTTCGACAAAGGTTGCCCTTCCTACATTAACGAGGTTCAAAAACTTGTAGCTATTACAGATTACAGCATACCACTATTGTAAGTATTTTATTCCAATAAAATTCCTATATAACCTTAATATAAAAACTAAATATAAACTACCTTACAAACTACATATAAATAACTTTATTGGACAGATTTAATGGTACATCGACTGATTAACTTTTTACAACTAAATACACACCATTCCAAACACACACTAAATCTTTTAAAACATTATTCCATTCACAAAAACATTGACATATTACTGTTACAAGAACCATATACACGAAATAATAGGATGATAGGTTATGATAAATATCAAGTGTTCCAAACATATGATGATAACCCTAGAGCTGGTATTGTGATAACGAATAAAAACATTGATGGCTGTCTAATTACACAGTACTCAGGTGCTGATTTAGTCTGTGTCGAATTATCAATTGACGCCTTTAAATTCATAGTTATATGCGCATATTTTGATAGGAAAAGGGAGGTTAAATTAGATTTAGATAAAGTTGCTAGCATCGTAAATGCTTTTTCGAATCGCAATATAATTATCGGTATTGACTCTAATGCAAGATCAAAACTCTGGTACGATAAAAGAACGGATTCTAGAGGTAGTAAATTGGAGACTTTCATCATGGGTCACGATTTGGTAATAGGAAACATTAATTCTGAATTTAACACATTTGAAGGCCCAATGGGTAACAGTAATATAGATCTGACGTTGTTAAACACGACATATTTCGGAAAAACCAAATTTGCAACTGGAAAATCTCCAGAGAAACCAACTTTTCGGACCACAACATTATAACCTATGAACTTCACGTAAGCAAATATAACCACTCAAATCAGCGGAAAAATAATTTCGTATACCTCACTAAGAATGTAGACTGGGATAAATTTAATGATAACTTAAGATTTCAGTTACAAAAATGTTTTCTTTCAAATCAGAATATTGGTACACTCAGTCGTACAGAAACGGAAAATAGAATATTAGCCGAAGTACACCGTATCCCTACCGATATTATTGCTAAAAAACTGAACAAGGCTATAATAAAAACAAGCAATATATCCCTTAAAAAATCATGTAATAACAAAACTATATCAGAACACCATCGAACCGTTCCTTGGTGGAGCGACGATCTTACAAGCTTACGGAAACAAACAAATAGGTTACGTAAATTATATCAAAAAATTAAAATGGATGAATCATTGCGAGAAACACGTAGGCGCGAATACATAATTAGTAAACAAAAATACGAGAAACTAATTAAGAAATCTAAATTTGAATCTTGGAAAATCTATACATCCAACTCTACTGCATGGAAGTGGCCTTATAAATCAGCTGTGAATAAATTGAAAAACGTTACATTACTTCAAACTGTAATTAATAATCAGGGTGGATACACATCAAGCACGGAGGAAACGTTATCACAGATTTTGAATAGCATGATAAAGGAAGATAGGTTCGATAATGACAGCCTTGAACATAAGAAAATGAGGGCTATTATTAATTTGCTTCCTTCATCCACTGACGATGTACCGCTTGAGGATGAGGAAATAACGTATATCATTAAAAATCTAGATGAAAAAAAAACAACTGGCATTGACAAAATTAGTCCAATTATGATTAAAAAAAATTTTGAATATTTTTCTAGATTAATGATAAAAATATATCAAATTTTTTTCGATAGGAATGAGTTTCCGCCATGTGGAAAGAAGGTAGACTAGTTCTTATCCCCAAAAGTGATCAACATTCCCTCAGACCTATCAGTATTCTCCCTGTCATTGGAAAAAGTTATAAAAAACCGTCTTATGTATTTTCTGACGTCAAAAGAAATTATAGATAAAAGACAATTTGCTTTTAGACCTCAAACAGGTACTGGCGAGGCTTTACACGCACTGACTGAGCACATTACATCAACAATGCACAGAAAAAGTAACATTTTAGTGGCTAGTTTGGACACCAAGGGTGCATTTGACAACGCGTGGTGGCCGGCTATACTATCTAATCTTAAAAAGTATGGTTGTCCCCTAAATTTATACATAATGATAAAAAATTATTTATCCAATAGATCGCTAACCTTTCAAACTAATTCATACACCATCAGCAAAAAATTAACGATAGGAACTCCTCAAGGGTCCCCACTCCTCTCCTTTGGAACGTACTCGTTAATACTATTTTCGAAATTGATTTACCAACAGATTCAACAATCTTAGCCTATGCTGACGACATTCTGGTGTTGGTGAAACGTAAAAGCTTTGAGGAATTAGAGGTAGTTACAAACACAATATTCTTCAGTGTTGATACAACATGACGTACTAAAATATTTAGGTATACTTTTCGATCGGAAATTGAACTGGAATAGACACATCGATAACATCTACAATCAGACTCTGCAGACAATCAACAGATTAGCAATCGCAGCACGAGTTAGGTAGGGTCTAAGGTCAGAGGTACTGAGACTCATCTATGAAGCCGCCATAATACCCAAAATATTGTACGGAGCACATGTTTGGCTTTGTGCAGTAAGTAAAAAGAACATTATGGACAAAGTAAAGAGACTCCAAAGGCTTATAGCTATTAAAATCTGTAGAGGCTTCTGTACTCTCTCATATGAGGCAGCCATTTTGCTCGCTGGAATACTACCAATAAATTTGAAAATAGAAGAGACGATTGAATTGTACAAAATCAAAAAACTAGATAAAAACTACAAACACATGCCACACGACGATATTGAATTACCAATTTGCTCTAAAAACTGGCTACATCCAACATCATATACGCGGCTCATATTTCAACTGAATTATGCTGACCCTAACACTACGAACATATACACGGACGGTAGTAAGGAGGATAGCAAGGTTGGTTGTGCGTGGTTTGGTTTGGATAGGATGGGAAACGTTCTTAAACAGCAATACAAACTAGCAGCATGGTGCTCCAACAACCAGGCCGAAAAATTAGCTGTCTTAAAAGCACTAGAAAACCTTCTAATGACTCCATCTAAGACACACGAACATATACTTATACATACAGACAACATGAATATACTTCATTCAATACATAACACAAACATTCATGACCCACTGACTGAGGAAATTAGACTGAAGATATTGCAACTGTCAAGTATTAAGGAATCGGTCGAAGTGAAATGGGTGAAGGGACACTCTGGCATTGAGGGCAACGAGAGGGCGGATCAATTAGCCAAAGAGGCAGCCAGCAGCCAACTTGTCCCCTCCTACACTAAGGTCCCAATTTCTCATATCAAAAGGCTTATTACCAATGACTTGGTTCTTAAGTGGAACACCATGTGGACTACATCAACCAAATCACCCAGTCTTCATAAATATGTTCCTCACATAACAATAGCCCATCATAAACAAACACACAGCATAGAATACACATTAACACAATTTCTTACAGAACACGGTAACACTAAATCTTACTTAAAACGTTTTAAATTTATATCCGACGATACATGTGACGAAGATGGACAGACTCATAATTTCAAACACATTCTTTATGACTGCAGACTCTATGACAAACAAAGATTCCATTTAATAAAAAATGGTAACTGGCCTGAATCAAAACATACACTCTTTACCAAATTTAAGACAGACCTAAAAAAATTTATCAAACATATTGATTTTGAACGATTGACAGACTATAGAAGGGCAACCTGAATTTCCGTTTGTACTCTTGTTGTGCTTTTGAATCAATTATTTATTTATTGTTTGTATTTTCTTTTTAATTTCTTTTTATTTTATTTTAATTTTGTTTTGTTTATTTAGATGTTCAGCTTTTGTTTAGTTTTTGCTATGTAATCTTATAACATAATTAACCTTATACATCTTTTTCAATGTAATTTATGTAAAAGAGAGAATATGTGTAGTATGCCTTTGAAAGGCATGGGACATGTATACATTATAAATAAACTATCTCTTTATGGGGTTACCATAAAGGGAAAAGAAAAAAAAAAAAAAATATATATATATATATTTATATTATATTACACATATATATATATATATATATATATATATATATATATATATATATATATATATATATATATATATGTATGTAAGTTACGTGACAGCAAGTTAAAACAGATAAAAAAAAGAAAAAGGTTAAAGAAACAACACGCACACAGAAAAAATCATGACTGCTTTATTCCTCTTAGTAATCCTCTTTATAAACATCTAGCTCTTGTTTACACGAGAGATTTGGTATTAAGTACAATAATACTATGTTCCAGGCCATAATTCCCCATTCCCCCGCCAGTTTACGTACATTCTTCGTAAACTTCTTACACCTTACCGCTAAAAAGACACATACAAAAACACACAAAATAAAAACAAAACAACTTCCTACAGCTATCTCTACGTAAAAAGAAACTATCGTGGCCATATAGCCGTTTTAGCACACTTACCATACTCTCGCGCACTTAGGGTCACAAAACAAAATCATAATAATTAAAAATATGTAGAACAATTTATATTAATAACTCTCAAAATAACTCTTTACCTCTATTAGTACCTTCCTGCACACTATCGTCCCTATTTTTACCTCTCCCATCATATCTCTAAGTTTGAGATTGTCTCGAGCGACCCTTTTGCTTTTCTCTTTCTCTATCTTCTCCTGGACTTTTACCCACAATTTCTTCTTCTCAATAATATTATTGATTACCTCCTCCTTGACCGCTGTCATGCCCCGATAATCCCGCCGATGACCGCGAAATCCGAAAAGTATCCCCGTTACTGTGTAGATAGAATGGTTGCATCAATAGCCTTCGCCGTAACCACGTCTAGTTCCAGCCCCTTATCCGTTTGGTACACCTCAGGTGGTCTCTCAATGAGATGTGTAACCATTCAATACTTCCCCTGCTCTTGGAATGACCGGGAGTGTTAAGATGCCACACTACGTCCAGCAGCTTCATCTCCTCTCTGATGCTGGCTTTATCGAACTCCCTCTCTCCATCCGACGAGATCCGATCGGGAACTCCAAAGAACCGGAACCACATGTTTAGGGCCCCTAAAGCTGCCTCTGACGACCATTCCTGAATCTGATATGCCATGGCTGTTTTACTGAAAAGATAAATCATAATGACCCACTTAAATCCCCTCCACGCGAAGGTATATTTCTGAAGATCGCTCAGCGGTGTATTGGCGGTGAGTGTCTCCTCTTGTCTCCCTCTGGTCTGTCATAGTACGAAATATGATAGACACCCATCATATTTCGTACTATGGCAGACTTCGCAACCCCTTAGGTTTCGTCAAACGTTTTTATCATCCCCAACCAAAAGTACATTCTCCGCAACGCTTGCAATGTTTAGGGCACCCCGCGGTGGTTCGTTTTACCCTGATGATATGCGAACGTCACCTCTTTTTTTTTACTACCCTTCCTAACAGATGGCACCCTATAATAACCTGGTAATCCCGGGGCATACCCCCAACGATATGCACTCTTAAATTAGATCCCATAGATCCCCATCTATCTAGCCCTATCTCTGCCTCCCCCTCTACTTCACATGGACCACCCAGGGTGATTAATTTACAGCAACATACCTGGATCTGGAGTTTCCTCCATCTGCCACTCAGCTTTTCCAGCGCTTCCCGGCACATAATGGTGTTGAAACTCTCGGTGTCAACCAGACATCTCACTCCGCCTTCCACTTTAATTATAGGCAGACCGCTGTGTTTCCCTTTCACGTTGTAGCTTACTAACCTGTGGTCGCCTCTCTGCCGCCACTCCTCTCAGACTTCCTCTCGGTGCTTTCTTCCTCTCGATACTCGCCTCCAACTGCTCCTTCCGCTCCTCTGTCCACTTTTATTGTCCGGATCGTCCATTTCCTCTTCTGATTCCGGATTCCCGGATGTTCCCGTTGAATCCACTCAGTCTCCGTGAGTCATTTCTTCTCCGAACTCTTTGGGCGTTTACCTCCATTGGACTGTCTCCCTCCTTATGTAGATGTAGGGGCACTGCCTGGCGATGTGCCCTTCCGTCCCGCACTCGAAACATCTGGTTCGTGGGCATTGCGCTACTAAGTGTCCTGTTCTCCCGCAACCGTGACTCTTACGATCTTCTTTCCTACCATTGTTCCTTGGTCTTGATGGTCCTGGTCTTCTTTCCCCCAGTGAGGCCCTCTCTCTTCCGCTATATCCAAACTCTCTCTTCTTCCAGGTAGTCTGTGTAGTCCTGGGTCGTCTATTATATATCGTATATCATTCTACTCCACCCGGCCTCTTCGACTTCCATCCGAGCTTCCTCATCTCTCACGCTCAAATCCACCATTTCCTGCGCGCGTTCAACGAAGGGCCGCTCTCAAAGGTAGGCCTTCTTTCTTTCCTGTCTCCTTGGCCAATCGCACCTTAAGTATCGTCGACAGGAAGACTATCCTGGATTGCACTTCCACACTCCACGTCCCCCTCATTTTCTCGGTGATTTTATTGTACCGGGCTAGAAGTGTCCCTGCGTATTGCCCGCTCGACTGTCGTGGCTGTTTGATTTCACGGAACATCTGGAAGATGTCTTCTTCCGGGGTCCATATGCCTCCTCCGAACGCCTTCTTTAATCTCTCTTTTACTACCACCCACGGTGTTTCCTCATCTGCTTGAATCTGATTTAATATGCTTCTTTTTATCCTGCATATAGGGCTGCCTTCGATGCCTCCGCATCTTCACGGCCCTACAGGTTGGTTAGTTCTTCTAGTTTAGAGGCGTAAAACCTACCGGTCATCAACGCCTGTTGTTTATATTAATTCCTAAGTTTTGTTTTATATATCTATACACTATATATCTTTTAATAAATTATTTTCTTTCAGAAAATTTAGGACTATTTGAATTATTGTTTCATTTTCTCCTAAAGCTATTGCGATATCTGATGGAATACCTTTCTGTGACATTTTTGCGGTAAAGTAAGGACAATGTTGAAATATATGGTCTATTGTAAGTAAATTGTTGCATTTGAGCATGTCGGATTCTGGTTTTTAGTAATGAGATGCCCATGGGTCATTCTTGTGTGGCCTATCCTTAGTCGGGTTATTGCTACTTCCTCTCTTCGATTTCTACGGTTTGAAGTATTCCATGGCTGCACAGTTTGTTTTATTGCCTTCAATTTGCTGGGAGGGCTTTCGTCCCACATTGACTGCCATCCTTGTTTTATTTTTTCCTTTAGAGGTTGAGCTATTTCTGTTTTATTTACTATGGCCCGTCCTCGCCCAGGGAGTACAAGGGCTTCTTTAGCTGCGTTATCTGCCATTTCGTTTCCTGTGATTCCCATATGACTAGGTACCCATATCAGGTGAATATTTTTGTCTAGCCATTTGATCATGGTGATGTACTCGTGGATTTTGATGATGTTGTTGTTTTCGGAATACATGTTATTTAGTCCTTTTAAAGCAGTGAGAGAGTCGGAGATAATTGTGATGTTACCTGTGGGAGCAGACATGGCTATGTGTAGTGCTGAAGCGATAGCATTAAGTTCAGCAGTGTATACGCGACATAACGGGGATAATTTATATTTATACGTATCTTGAGGAGTCACCACGGCATAGGCTGTTGAAGTATTATTTTTTGATCCGTCTGTGTACATTATTGTATTATCCGGTATCTTAGCCAGGGTTTGATTTAATAATGCTTTGTATTCGATTGGCAAAGTGGTTTCTTTTTTATATTTTGCTAATTTTCGGTGAATAATTGGTTGTTTAAAGATCCAAGGTGGTGAGTTTGCGTTGTATGGGTTTAGAGTTATTGTTTTATATGATGGGTGGCGGCTGACATTCTTTCAGCTAATGGGATGGTACTATTTGGTGTTTGCTGGAATTTCCTGGAAAATTTTGCTTTGAAGATATATCTGTGAGAAGGATGCGAGGTATTTGGGTATCATTTGGATAAATAATTGATTGCCAGTTTCTGTCTTCTGAAAAGAAGTGTTGGTAGCCCTGATTCATTGCAGAGACCTAGTATAGGACTTGTGCTGAAGGCTTCTGTAGATAGCCTGATACCCGCGTGGTGGACTGCATCTAGTTTTGAAAGGGTTGTTATGCGTGCTGAGCCATATATAATCGAGCCATAATCTAATTTGGAGCATATAATTGTCTGATATATTTTTAATAATGTGGACCTATCTGACCCCCATATGGTACCACCAAGGACTTTTAAGATGTTTAACTTTTTTGTACAGCTAATATTGAGTGTCCTAGTATGAGTTTCCCAGGAAAGGCGTCTGTCAAATGTAAGGCCCAAGAGTCGGCAAGTTTCGACGAATGGTATTATATTATCTCCCAGTAGTAATTCAGGGGACATTGGCGTGTTACGTTTTCTGGAAAAGTGCATGCATTTAGTTTTTTCGTGACTAAAACATAATCCTGAAGATCTTGACCAGTCATATATGCGGCATAGTGCCTGTTGCAGTTTTTCTTTTATGACGTTAATTTCATTAGCTCTGCACATAATTGCAAGGTCATCGACATATAGCATAGCTTTAACACCTTTGGGAAGGTTTTTGCCCAATTCATAAATAGCCAGAGAAAAAAGTGTAGTGCTGATAACGCAGCCTTGTGGTAATCCGTTCTTCTGCTCCTTATATCTCGTGGTGACACCTCCTATGCGTACCCTGAACAGTCTTTTGGCCAAAAAATTTTTAACGAATTCCAAAATTTCTCCCTTTAAACCTAAACCAGATAACTTCTTGATTATAGTTTTCTACTGGTTCTGTCGAAGGCTTTTTCCATGTCGAAGAATATGGCAACCGCTTGTTGTTTTTCTAAAAAAGTATACTGCAACTCCGCCTCTATTTGTACTAAGTGGTCTAGGGTCGATCTTCCTTTCCTGAAGCCACATTGAAAGTTTTGAATACAATGATTATTTTCTAGGACCCAAACGAGCCTCTTATTGATCATTCGCTCATATACCTTACAGAGGCAACTTGTCAGAAATATTGGGCGGTAATTTGCTACTTCACGTTTATCTTTTCCGGTTTTCAAAATGGGAATTATTTCAGCTTCACGCCATTTGCTTGGAAGTTTACAGCTGTGCCAGATGTTATTATATAGGTCAAGAAGCCAGCGTAGAGTTTTTGAAGGGAGGTACTGAATCATCTGGTACGTTATTCCATCAGGTCCTGGTGAAGATCCTTTGAGTTTTTTAAAAATAGTTTTGAGTTCCCAAATGGTGAATGGTTTGTTATAATCATTATTTTCATTACTATTGGAAGTTGTATAGGTTTCTGTGGGGGAATCTATTTCTTCTAATTCAATGTAGCTGGGTGCATTATATAGACTATCATAGAATCTGGAAAATTCCTCTGCCACTGTGAGATCATTGCTATTTAATTTGCCTTCTTTTGTGATGGTATAAGATTGAGGCGTGGTATTTCCCATTACTTTCTTTATTTTGTCCCATACTATACTGCAAGGGGTGGAGCTATTGATTGATTCAACAAACGTTATCCAAGATTTAGCTTTATTGTTATTAATTGTTTTCCTGCATATTGCTCATTGTTTTTTATACTCTTGAAGGTTTTGGGAGTTCATGTTTTTAGTAATTTTTTTATATGCTTTTCTTCGATTTTTAACAGCATTTCTGCATTCATCATTGTACCAGGGTACTGGTATTCTTTTAGGTGAGCAAGTAGTTTTCGGTATGGAAATTTCGGCTGCATGTAGTATAGTCTCGGTGATAATTTCACAGCCTGTATCTACGTCGAGTCTAGTTGGGTCTGGTTTTGGTGTTACAATAGCTTCTTGGTATAGGTCCCAGTTAGCTTTTTTGATAATCCGGCGTGGATTCCTTTTGACAATAGTACTTCTATTGGGGAAATTGTAGGCAAAGAGAGAAGTGGTCACTTCCATATTGGTCGGGAAGTACATTCCAGTCTATTCGATTGAAGAGTGATGGGCTGCAAATAGATAAATCTATAGTTGAGTAGGTGTGGTATGAGCTGCTGAGGTAAGTTGGTTCGCCTGTATTTAGTACTAACATCCCAGTTCTGTCGATGAATTCTTCAATTATTTTTCCTCTGGTATTGGTATGTGGTGAGCCCCACTGTCGGCTGTGCCCATTCAGATCTCCAATAAATAGGACTGGTGGTGGTAGCTGAATAAAAAGGTTTCTAAGTTCGTCCAAGGTAATATTTTGGTCTGGAGGGATGTAGATGTTACATAAGGAAAATGGAGTATCTATGTGTATATGGATGGCTACTGCTTGTAATGGGGAGTCTATTTCAATCTTTTCTGAGTAAAATGATTTTTTTACGGCTATTATAACTCCTCCGTGATTTACTATTGGACCGTCCTTACGATAGATATCATGCCCTTTAAGTGAGAATTTATCAATAGGTTTCAGGCGGGTTTCTTGTAAACAGATACAGGTCGGGTTTTCTTCATAGAGTATTAATTTCATGTCATTATAGTGAGTTCTTATCCCGTTACTATTCCACTGGATGATAGACATATTGATTAATTAGATGAAAATGTGCTTGAACCTGCATCGTTAGACTAACAGTCTGGGTAATAGTCGTTTGAATGGTAATTGTGAGAAAACAAATAAATTAATAAATAAAAGAAAATTTAAAAGAAAAATAATAACAACGATATTTAGAAAATGAAAGAAAGATTGATAAAAAATAACAGCAACTATATAAAGAAAAAGAAAAAAAGTTTGATAAAAATAATTAACCAGAAATGGATAAATAAGAGACTTAAATATCCCATGCGTATATATATTTTTTGCAGGAAGCTTTATATTTACGTATAATATGGAGTTATTTGAGAATGTATTACGTAAATAGTTTGTAAATAATGTTCGATAATATTTTACACATAGAATTGAACAGAGTAGTATGTTATTGGAAGTGGCATTAAGGTCCAGTGATACGCGGCTGAGTAAACAAACAAAGCAATTGTTAATGTAGAGCAAGTTGTAAAATTGTATAGGTATAGATCGATCGGAAAGGATGAACATGATAGGGTTAAATATGTTGTTTGTTTTTATTTTGTGTGTTCTATGAAATATAAGAATTAAGCTGTTTATGAGGCGAAGTGGTGTAGCTGTATCGTATTTTGTGTTTATGTTTTCTTTCAAGTGATTTGTTTTGGAGTTAAAATACATTATTTCTAATACAATAATTTAAAATACATATTTAGGTCTCCATTTCGTCACTACTTTTATTTTTATTTTTTAAATTTCTTTTTGGATTTTTGCCTAACGAGCTCCGTCGTGTGAGTGGCGGAACTTTAAATATTTCAGGGTTTTCTCCCACAGTCTCAGACTGTGAGACACTGGGCTTACTCTCCGCATTAGATCGTAAGCGTCCGGTAGTTCTTTCACTACTAGAGGTTTGGGAGCTAGACCGGACCGTCGGTGGAGATGGAAGGGATAAGAGGTGGTGGAGGGGGGGGGGGGGGAGGTGTGAGGAGTAAGAGAGAGGAAGCGGTGGAAGGGGATCCGAGGGGTGGAGGGTGGGACTTATCAGTCTGCAATCTTTCCTCTCTTGAATTAGAGGGAATAATAATTTTTTCAATAAAGGTGCTATCTTCAGTTTGGCTACGTACATCTATTCCTACTTTCCTATTATTTCTAACTGCATCAGCGTAGTTTACGTTTCCATTAATAGGGCGGCTTTCTTTATATATCTTTTTAGCATCATTATAAGGTATTTTTTCTTTAAACTGTATAGTTTAACTTATTTTTTTTCAAGCAGTCTGGGACATTTCAAATCTAGACTAGAGTGATGGTTTCCACAATTTACACAGTTCGGAACGATTGAATCACATGGTGAACCATTATGTTCTGATTTTGCACAGTAAACACATATGGGTGTTTTTGAGCATTTATCAGCGGAATGTCCGAATTTTAAACAGGTTCTGCACCTAATTGGATTAGGTACATACATTTTTACAATTATTTTTTGAAAACCCACTTGAATGATTTCTGGAAGAGTAGGCAATGAAAATGTAAGGATATATAAGTGTTTTCCTTTCGGTTCCTGTCTTTCTGGAAACTATTCTTTTAACTTCTTTAACATTATATTTTCCTAATTCTTCCAAAATTTCATTTTCCTCTACTCCATCTAGGTCTGGACAAAATATTACTCCCTAACTTATATTTAATTTTTCATGTGGACTTACTTTTATTTTTATTGTAGAACCGAAATCCCTAAGTTTTAACAGTTTCTCAGATTGTTCTCTGGAGTTGGTTTCAACTAGAATTGTACCGTTTCTTAGTTTTTTTTACGTTTTTTGGCTCCCCACCTTGATTTTTTATTGATTTATAAATTAAAAATGGTGAGACTTTTTTGAGGTCTCCTTCTTCATCTTTTTCAATTATTAAAAATTGATTTTTATTTTTATTTTCTGGGAATTCATTTATATTGGATTCGTTAATACTTTTCCAACATCTTTTTATTCGTTTTTGATTTGGGAATCGAATATCAGGCGGTTTATTCATGTTTCTCTGTTTGGCTTGATATTACTATCGGTTTAGAAAGGAATAAAGTAAAAAATAAAAAATACTAATTGACTAAATAAAATACTAGTTCTTCTTATAACTGATATTTCTGATAAAAAAAATAAAAATTTAAACTAAAAGAAAATGTGATTGGAATAAATTATATCTATCACTTAGCTGGCTGGGTAAGCTGAGCTTTGCCCTCTTGTTAATCCGCAGCAGCACACCGATGTTTTCTACATAACTGCTAAGACTCAACTGACGGCCCAACAGGTTTTCTGACGCCTTCGCCTCTATTCTCGTTATTAAGCGGTCACCTACTTTTAAAAAATGGTTAAGCTCGCCTGTTTATCCGGTGAATCTCTCCAGGTCCGATACCGCCTTCCTCAGGTCCAGCAACGTTGCTGTTTTAATTTTCAGCCACTCTAGTGCGTTCGCATGCGCTGCCGCCAAGGTGGTCTCCGATAGAGGTGGGATCTCCGGCATTGGTGGAACATTCGTTTGTATATTTAACACTGGTGGCCGCGATATTTCATTGGTCGCCATCTCTCTACTCTTTCTTAACCCTTTCGCTGCTATGAGCTTCTATAGTAGTCCGGCGGTTGCAGTGCCCCGTGTGCTATGAGCTTCTATAGTAGTCCGGCGGTTGCAGTGCCCCGTGTGCTATGAGCTTCTATAGTAGTCCGGCGGTTGCAGTGCACCGTGTGCTATGAGCTTCTATAGTAGTTCGACTTGTTTTGCGCCTGACTGCTACTAGCTTATATATTAGTTCTTCGACTATCGCCATCTGCAGACTATTTATAGAAGTAGCAATGTCCTTCAAAGACGACAGAGGGCATGGGAATTCATTTTTGTCATTTATAGCCTCCTTCTACTCGGCCAACCCTCGTTCCTGCTCCGTCCCTTTTTTTTATGACCATATACGGTTTCTCTTTACCTGACATTTTTTTTCCCTATTCTCTTCAGTATATTTTCTGCTTTGGTAGTGAATAGTTAAGTGCGTAAAGATGTCAAAAAATTTTATTCTGAAGAAGAATTATTAGAGCTTTTGGCGGGTGCGAGTGAAAGTCTTCTTTAGATTACGACGACGAATATGAAGATAGATCCCAAAATGTCTCTGTTGGAGAAAGACCTGGAACTAGTGGGGTTTCAAGGCAATTATCTTCTGAGGGCGATGATAAAGATAAATGCTATACATAATGATAAATGCTAAATGCAAAAAACATTCGGCACATGGGGCACTGCAGGTGCTAGACTATCCCGCACCGCCGTATCCTCCACCACACGAGTATTCCGCAGCTAAAGGGTTAATCATACTTCCCAGTCACGAAACCAAGAGCTCAAAAAAAACAATGGGTTTCGAAATGTTTAAGCTCCGACCGTAATTCGTCCCGGGTTTCGGTACCAGTTACGTGGCAGCGAGTTAAATAGATAAAAAAAAAAGAAAAAGGTTAAAAAACAACACGCACAGAGACAAAATCAAGACTCCTTTATTCCTTTTAGTAATCCTACTTATATACATTTAGCTCTTGTTTAAATAAGAGATTAGATATTAGGTACAATAATACTATGCTCCAGACTATAACTGATATATATAAATATATATATATATATATATATATATATATATATATATATATATATATATATATATATATATATATATATACACATATATATAAGTTAAGTTGGGACTTACATTTGTATAGCCACTAATTCCAAACTAGCATTGTAAACATTGTAAATAGTATATATAGAGGATTAGAATCTGAATAAATTTAGTGTTTAACCAGCCTTCATGTGAGTACTTTATCTCCCCATTTCCTCTTTTTTTTATGTTTTGCGTGGTGAAGCTCTTAAGTGGTGCCGAAACCCGGGAACTTTTTTAGCAGTTCACAGCGAGATTTTTTTTTTTGTCTTTTCCTTTTTTTTACGGAAGTATATTTTGATTTTGTTACTTATCAATTTTTATTTTTATTTTTCTCGCTTTTTGAAAATGTGAATGAATAAGGACAAAGAGAGATTCTTAGGCCAGCGACGTTAACGCTGGAGCCTTCACAGCCAGAATCGGTGAATACCGAATTCCCGCCATTGTCAACAACTTTAACAATGGCGCGGGCGGGCTTAGCTGCGCAAGAAGCTAATAGAATCGCACAGGAGACGAACGAGTTAGAAAAAATGAAGCTGAAAAAGGCCAATGCACAGGATATAAGAAGAGAAATTTCCGACTTAGAGAAATTCAACGGAGGTGTGGGGGAGTTAAATCATTTCCTCAAAGGTGGGGACGGGATTATGAAAAGCATACAATCCCAGGTAGCAGTAGATCTTCTAGAAGAATCAGATGCCAAAAGGTTACGGGTGGCCCTAACACGTCGGGTCAGAAGGAGCGTCCTAAACCTGATTCAAGCGGACGAGGATACCGCGTGGCAGGTAATCAAGGAAAGACTGAAGAAAGCCTATGGAGGGGGGCGATGGGCCCCACCGTATCCTCTCACCGCACTAGTATTCCGCAGCTAAAGGAACACGATCAGGAGAACCAATGGAGACCAACGCTCAACGAATGTGGCCTTACTGGGGAGGAGCAGAATACCGTCGGAATTGGCCAGATCTTCGGAGACTTCAGGGTCCGAGACGGAGACCAGCGAACCCGGTGGCAGAGGAACCCCCGGTGGAAGGAGCAAGCAACGGAGTGCAGGGCGGCGAACAGAGCAGGTAAAGAGAGAATGAGGATCGTGTGAACGGAGGGGCAACCTTCTTTGTGTGAACAGTGTTGTAAAGAAGTGTGATCGGTTGCCTGTTATAGAGTTTTTTAAAGGGTGGAAGTGTTTGGTAGACACAGGAAGTTCCTGTACATTACTGGATAGATATAAGTTGGAGTTGTTATTTAAAGGAAAGAGTAAGCCAGACGTGAGACCATGTCAATGTAAAGTGGTCACTTTGAGTGGGCCCTGTACGATAGAGGGAGAAATTGATTTACCCTTAGAGAAGTGGGGAAAGAAGGCAGAGGTGATGACGCTGCATGTTGTGGAAATCATGCCGCGTGAGTATGGGGGAATTTTGGGGTGCGATTTGTTTAGCAAATTAGGGGCTAGATCCGTAGTTCAGGAGGTGAATGGGTAATTAGGATCGGGAAAAAGAGATACGAAACGACGCGAGACGCGAAAGGGAATTTTAGGTGTGTTGGGGTAATCACCAAGGGTGCAGATTGGAGACAAAGTGTAAGGGAGGAATTCGGAGATATTTTTTTTCGCGAAGGAGATCCATTGAGCGCGACGGGAGAGACTCTTCACGAAATCAATTTGAAATCCGATAAGGTTACCTACGTGAAGACCCGGAGGTACCCACAAGCATTGAGGTGACACATTCGCGAGGAAATCGAGGAGCTAAAGCGTCATAGGATCATCGTGGACAGTACTTCGCCCTTTAATAGTCCACTGTGGGCATTCAAGAAGAAACCCACTGGTCTACAACTACCCTACAACTACAACTACCCTGTAACGAACGTTACAGGGTAGTTGTAGACTTCCGGAAATTAAATGAGAACACCCTAGATGAAAAGTACCCCATTCCTAGGTTGGAGGACATCTTGGATAGGCTGGGTAGAGCATCGGTGTTTAGTACACTTGATCTGAAATCAGGATAACATTAAATTCGCATGCACCCCAGAGATCAAGCCAAAACAGCATTTACTTTCGAAAGGGGGTATTATGAATTTACCCGTTTGCCGTTCGGCTTAGAATGCACCCCATAACGTTCCAAAGACTGATGGACGAAGTTTTGCGTGGGCTGGATGAAAATATGTGCCAAGTATACATGGATGATCTCCTGGTTTTTAGTAAGACAGAGGCAAGCCATATAGAGGATCTGCGACTAGTATTCACTAGAATACGACAGTTTGGGCTGAAACTATCGAAAGAAAAATCGATATTCTGTCAAAAGCAGATTAGTATTCTCGGACACGTGATTTCGGCAGAAGGGGTACGATCAGACGGAAAGAAAGTAGAAGCAATCGGGAAAATCGGAATGCCTAGCGATGTGAAGGGGATCAGGAGATTGTTAGGAACTCTCAATTACTATCGTCGATTTGTCCCGGAGATGGCCGAAAACCTGGTACCTCTGAACGAACTGTTGAGGAAGGGACGCACGGTTCATGGGAAATCGAGGCGAATATCCGAAAGTGCATGCTGCGGTTACAAACGGAGCCAGTCCTCGCATTTCCCGATTTTTCCAGACCATCACCACCGATGCCAGCGAATATGCACTGGGGGCAGTTTTATCGCAGGAAGGTGAGAGGGAGGAAAGGCCCGTGGCATATGCTAGCAGGGGGCTTACGGACGCGGAGGCCCGGGATAGCGCACTTGAACGAGAACTGTTAGGGATTGTATGGGCAGTGCAACACTTTCTGCCGTATGTATTTGGAAGAAGGTTTAAAGTGCACACAGATCATTGTCCTCTGTTGTGGGTGGGCAATCTGAAAGAGTCCTCGGCTAGAGTCACACGGTGGAATGAGATTCTAAGTCAGTACAATCTGGAAGTAGTGTATAAACCAGGAAAGGATAATGTCGTGGCTGACTCGTTATCTCGCGCGTTACAGGTAAATATGATGGAAATAGAGGGAGGTACGATGGAAACAGAGAGAGGTGAAACGTCGGGGGACCTACAAAGGTTCGTGCGGGAAGGAGAACACGGGGTTGATCGCCAAGGCAATGGGGACCCCTCGGATGACGAGTCAGGAGACGAGAGACCAGTAGAGATGGAGGAGCTTGACGAAATAATTAACGACAAGACTCGACAGGTTATCTGGAAAACAATGACTACGGGGCTTGTAAAAATGGACTTTTCCGAATATGATAGACATACCATCGTCACTAATTGGTCCCAACCGGGAGTCAAGGAGGAGCAAATCTGCCTAGTATTAAAAGACGCATCCAAGGTAGGCGCGAGCCATTATTTATATGTCGGCAATGCAACGGTGTGGGACAAGATCCGTATCTTATGGAGGACGGAAAAAACAGGCATAGACAGAACCTTTATCCGATGCCGCTCTATCGTGGAGACTATTCGCGATCACGAACAGCAAAAAGATGTAACGATCGCATACCATCAAGGGAAGACGAACCACCGGGGAATCAACGAGGCGTTGGCGGCCTTAAAAATAAGGTATTATTGGGTAGGGATGCGGAAGACGGTAGAAGAGGTAATGAGAAACTGCCACATTTGCCACACGGTTAAGTATGACCGGCACCCCCCCCCCCCCATATAGGACTACAAACCGAGACGAGGACACCCACGATACCGTTAACGGACCTTCAAGTTGACACTTTTACGTTACACTTAAACGAGGGTTTAAATGGCCCACCCGGTGAAGGAGAAATGAGCGGAAAATAGCGCCCTCCAAACATGGCTCAAGTTTTATGGGGTGCCAGATACGATCTCAACGAATGGGGGCAGGGAATTCGACAACGCCCATTTACGAAAAGAGACGAAAAGGCTAGGAATTTCATGGCACTGGAATACGGCTGGACATCCCAAAAGTAGGGGGGGGGGATCGAACGGCTCCATAATACCCTGGGTGAACATCTCCGAGTATTCCACGCAAATAAGGGGTTTGAAGCAGGGACCCTTTTTGGTTTACGCGCACGAAGGAGGGACGAGCGAGATACGGTTGTGGATGAGGACATGGCGGAAAAACTAGCCACGAATAGTGCTGGGGCCAGGGCGCACAAAAATAAAATGAAATAATAATAAATAATGAAATAATGCGAAATCCCCAAGCACCCTTAAATAAATACCGATTCCGTTACCTCTTATTTCGTTTAACCCTAGCTGAAAACAATATTGAAAAAACATTTATAAAGTTATAAATTGAAAATAAAATAAAATGATTAGGAAAATAAATCAATATTCAAAATATTTATCCCAATAATTGAATTGAGAGAGCACCTGAAAATTGAATTAAAACAATGCAACTGTCAAAAGAGCTGATAAATCTGCTGTCATAAATCTGATGCAAATGAATTGTGAAGAAAAGAAAAGAAAAAAATAATAAACCACAGAACAACTTAAGTTAATGCTGAACAACAAATTTATTAAAAAATAAGGAATAAAACATAAAAACAAAATACACCTATCATGATTTTACAAAAAAATAGTTCCTTTTGTATGAGTAAATTAATTTATCTGTTTTCAAATTAATTTTATTATTCCCGAAAGAGAGAGAGAGAGAAACGAAACGAAAGTATTAGGTCTGACCTTTATAATGATGGTAGCGATGTCCGTTGTCGTCTTCTTCTAGGCAGGTAAAGTTTAAACAGGCAGAGTTGGTTCCGTTCCTTTGTCCTTAACAGCGATGGTCGGTCTTGAAAGACGAAAATCTTCAGTTTGATTTCCTTTTAGTTGAATAAAGAGACAGAGGAAATATAAGGCAGAAGTTCCGCAACAAATTTTGTTTAGAGATGTAAAAGGGCCGTCGAGGCAAAATACAACATTCTAATAGGCTTGATCAAGCATTACTGTCCGACGAGAGTGACGATAGTCGAACACAATAACAACAACTGTTCCCCACTCTCTCTCTCTCCCACCGTTTATAGTCTCTCTTCTCTCTTATCGGTATCGAATCCTTCATAACATAAACAAATCAAATAATTGCCTTTCTTCACAATTCATTTATCTAATTATAATTTTGTTTCACGTACATGATTAAAATGAATTAATAAATAATGAATTCTAAAAATAAATTTGTAGTTCATTGTATTTACGATTTTGATCTTATTGTTAATTTACCCAACATAGCGCCCACCTAAAATAGTTAAGATTTTATATCTAAGTCGTTTAACATTGGAAGGGGAGCGAGATTGTGAATGGTCCTCTTAGGCAGCCCGCTGGCGTATTTTATCGTCGCGACTCTCACAATACCGTCATCTCCAGGATGAAGTTATACAATTCTGCCCGAATTGCAATTCAGAGGCATGGCATTCGGGATCTTGATCATCACAAAATCTCCTACTTTGGGCATAGATGAGTTTGTCCATTTTACTCGTGTATGTAACAAATGAAGGTACTCATTACTCCAACGTCGCCAAAAGATCTGAGTTGCATTCTGAAGGAGCTGCCATCTTGATTGCCTGTTTTCCTTTATTTCAGTTACGTCCTTCTCTGGTGGAGCAATTAATGATGAGCCAATTAGAAAATGCCCTGGAGTCAGATAATCAAAGTCGTCTGGATTGCCAGATATTGTGCAAAGGGGTCTAGAATTAAGGACTGCTTCAATTTTTGAAAATATAGTTGAAAGTTCTTCAAAATTAAATGTTCTGTCACCCAATATTTTTGAAGATGTGTTTTCGCTGATCCCACCGCAGCCTCCCAAACCCCTCCAAAGTGAGGAGAGCCTGGGGGGTTGAAATGCCACTGTATGCCTTGCCCTGAAGCATGATTGGCCAGTGTTTCCATAGTCTCTGACTGTCTATACCACTCAATCAGTTCTCTTAATTGGCGAGCTGCTCCTACAAAATTGGTCCCATTGTCAGAATAAATGTGAGTTGGCAGACCCCTTCTCGCAACAAACCTATCAAATGTTGCTAGGAATGCTTCAGTTGTCAGGGCAGACACTAATTCCAAGTGTACAGCCTTTAGTGCCAGACACACAAAAACACATAAATATGCCTTTGAAACTGGAGCGTTTCTACGTTGACTAAGTTTGATTGCATAAGGCCCTGCAAAGTCTACTCCAACCATTAGAAATGGGCGTCCTTGGTTTACTCTGGATAATGGTAAGTTACCCATGAAAGGATTTTCGGGTTTCGCCTTCATTTTAAAACATCTAAGACATCTCCAAATGATCTTTCTTATTAAACTTCTTATTCGAAATATGTAAAACTTTCTTTGAATATTAGATTGAAGTGCCTTTGGTCCCAAATGAAAATATTGATGATGAACGTGTTCAATTAAGAGAGTGGTGAAAGGAGCCTCATATGGTAGTAAAATGGGATGTTTAGTTTCATCTGGCAATTGTGCATGAGCCAATCTCCCGCCCACCCTTAGAAGTTGGAAACAAACAAGGGCTTTGAATCGAAGGGAGATATTTGTTTTAGTTCTAAAATCAAAATCTTCAGCGAATATTGATTCTGAGTTTCTCTCATTAAATAGTTAGTAGCTTCATCTAATCTGACAATTGTCAATGCGTCAGTTTCTCTTTCATCAATTTTAGATTTGACATTTCTTATGAACCGAAAAACAAATGCCATAACTCTTATCATTTTGCGATAATCAGAAAACCTCGATAAGATTGATGCTGCCAAACTCTGCCCTTGAGAAGATAGTAGAGATACAGCTGATTTTAATTCCGGTATATCTAACAAGACATCTGGCCTTTTGGGCAACTGTGTTGGTTCCATATTCATCCAAGGAGGGCCTTTCCACCATAATTCGTTTTCCTTTAAGGTTGTAGCAAATGCTCCTCGAGATGCAATATCCGCTGGATTCTGTGATGATGGAACATGATTCCACTGCTGCGGTTCAGTGTGTGTCAGAATGTAACTCACTCTATTCGCTACATAAGTTTTCAATTGGCTTGGGAACTTAAGAAGCCAACTAAGAACTATTGTGGAATCAGTGAACAACATGATGGTCTTAATTGCATGGCGTTCGATAAACTCTGAAATTGATACAATTAGCTGCGTTAATAAATATGAGGCACATAATTCAAGACGAGGTATGCTTATGGTTTTAACGGGTGCAAGTCTTGTCTTCGCTTTCAATAAGAATGTACGAACATCTGAACTTGATTCGATAATTTGTAAATAAATCACTGCTGCATACCCTTTCTCGGAGGAATCACAAAACCCAAAGATTCGAGCCTTTCCTTTATTTGTTCGAATCCAACGTGGGACATTAATCTGGTTCACATTGCTCAAGTCCTTTAGGAAGGTTATCCAATTGTTAACTATTTCTTTCGGTGGAGTGTCATCCCAACTCAATTTTGATAGCCACAGCTGTTGCAGGAATGATTTTGCAAACAGTATTACGGGTGCTAGAAAACCCAGAGGATCAAAGAGACGTGCTATTGTGGAGAGCATTGTACGTTTGGTGATTTTGTCTTCGGTGACTGAATCCACCTTGTCAACCTCATACGAGAAACAATCTAATTTGCAATCCCATAGCATCCCTAGAACCTTCGTCGAAGCGTCAATAGGGAGAAATCCAACTTGGGCTCTCGAATCACTAGTTACTGTATTCAAAAACTGCTCACAATTACTTGCCCATTTATGAACTTCAAATCTAGCTGTTTGAAGTAGTGAAATCAATTGGGACTTTAGGTCTAAGGCTTCCTTTAACGAATTACCTCCCGTAATGATATCGTCGACGTAAACGTCTTCTGTTAATAATCGACTAGCCATTGTAAATCTCTCGCCTTCGTCCTCTGACAGCTGCTTGAGAACTCTCAAGGCTAGATAAGGGGATGAAGAAAGACCGTAGGTTAATGTGCACAATTCAAAAGTTTTTATTGCTTCCTCTGGTGAGAACCTCCACAGGATATGCTGAAACTGTCTATCTTGCGGTCTGACTTGAATTTGGCGAAACATCTTCACAAGGTCTGTGCAAAATGCAATTTGGTGTGCTCGGAAGTTCAAAAGTATTGTGCTAATATCGCGTTGTAATTTTGGTCCTATTAATAATTTATCATTCAAAGATCCTACCGGTGTTGGCATGGAGACATCAAAAACTACTCTTATTTTCATTTCTGGATTAGCTGGTGAAATACGTTTAAACACCGCATGGTGAGGTATTATGTAAGCAGACTCTGAATGCGCGGGTTGCATATGTCCAAGCTCAATGTACTCTTTCATAAATTCATGATATTGGTTCTTCAAGGTTGCTTGTTTAGAAAATTTAAATTATAAATTATAAAATCTTTTCATAGCTAAATTCTTGAAACAGCTGAACTTGGGGTTCAGATCACGAAATGGCAAGGCAACCATGTATCGCCCACATGGTAATCGTTGAATGTTCTTTTTGAAATGCTCTTCGCAAATAGTTTCAAATGGGTTGATGTTGCTGGGAATTAGTGGCTCCTCCAGTTCCCAAAACCTTCTTAAATCGTGTTCTACATTAGATGTGTCAGTTATACTTAGGCATGCGTTTGTAGAAGGTTCAAATTCCAGAGATGGAACCCCTAGCACTACGTGGCCAAAAATTGTCGGTAAGGTCCCAAATTGATCGGATACCTTTAGCGGAGGCTGGTTGCACAAAATTTGTACAAACAGATCAGAACCAAGTAAAAATTAAATTGGCCTTGATTGCCAAAATTTATCATCAGCCATATCAACGGTTTTAAAAAATTCAGAAAGCGAGGATGGTAATGGGGTTGAGGGCAAATTTGATGTGATTGATGGCATAACTAAGGCATCAGTTTCGAGAATTTTCTTTCCATTTTTAAGAGGACTAATGTGACATCGAATGATGCCCTTTGAAGACGGTATCTGTGTAAGACCAACTCCTGTCACATTACGTTTTTTAGGTGACCATGTGAGTCCAAGACGACGAGCGCAATCCACGGTAATAATAGAAAATTGCGATCCAGAGTCTATCACAATACGTATGGGTTCTAGATCACCCTACCAATTTTTAATATTAACGATGGCTGTTCCTAGTAAAACGGCTTTACAACCAGCAGTTGATGATTGGTCTGAAGAAATAGTTTGAGGATTATTGAATTTTCCGGTTGTCAGTCTTAATTTAACGGCCTCATGGAGGAGGGTATGGTGCTTATTCTTACATTGGGAGCAAACGTAATTTGAAGTGCAATTGTTTACAGTATGGCCACCCCGAATGCAATTGAAGCACAATTGAATCTTTCGAACAATATCCATTCTTTCCTTGGGTGATAATGCTTTAAAGGCAAAGCATTTGAACAGCAAGTGGTTTTGTTTACAATACGGGAAATTATATCTTTGCCTTTGTTCAATTTTAGCAGTCTGATTATCAAAGGAAGTTAATATTTTAGGCCGATTTACAGCCGAAACATTTGGTTTTGCACGAGCAGGTATAATATTGGAGTCAGAAAGTTCGAGGATTTGACATCGTTGCTGAATAACTGTAATCAACGATTCGTAAGTTGGAAATTCTTGTTCTTGCTGCTTCTCTTCGTATAATTTGAGTGTTTCTTGATCCAGACATTCAAGAGCTAAATGTAATTTGAGGAAGTCAGCTTCCTTATCTATTTTTAGAGCCTTTAGTGCTGAAAAGTTTTCAGCAACTGTTTTTAGAATCGTAAATACGTTAGATTATTTATTGGGGAACTAACGGGTTTGAATTGACGTATTTTTTTGTAAATAAAGGGAACCGAGAATGCGTTTATTATTGACCCTAGAATTCAACGCTGCCCATGCCGCATCGTAATTATCTGCTACTAGTGGAAATGCTGATACTATCTGTAGCGGTTCATCCTTTAATGATCCCATCAAGTGGTGGAATTTTTCAATACGGGTCAAGGCCGGTTCATCATGTATCAATGACAGAAATACATCTCTAAACTGGGGCCATCTAAGGACATCTCCATGAAAGCGTGGAATATTGATTTTCGGCAGACGAGTCCGAGCATTAGAGGTAATTGTAGCATCAAGCATGGTTGTGGCGTCATGATTGGTTGAACCCGATGCTTGAGTAGCTGAGACAAGGGTTTGTGCTGGTTGAGGAATTGGATTCATTATGGTCTCATAAATATTGTTGCACTCGTAGATGCAATTTCTCGCATGGTTATAAAACTTTTCCTCGAAAGGGAAATCCTTTAGTTCCTTTCCCAATAACACCTGAATTTCCTGCAGTGATTCCCAGGATTGTACAAATTGGGTGTATATGTTTTCTAAACTTTTATATTTCTCCCTGAATGTTGGGAACATATTTATGTCGTCCTTTGCAGCCTTTGCGTCCTTTACAATAGATTTTATCTCTTGGAACGACTGTGTAATCTTTTGTTTTAACAGGTCTCCCCGTTGATCCAAAGTTAGTTCCGCCATCTTAGGAAAGGTCCTATCAAATCAAGCAGTGATTGTACTAGATAGAAGTTCAAATTGTGAAGCTAAAGTTTTGGAATAAGTGATAATCTGATCCGGCCCGGAGGACCAGTGTTGGGGCCAGGGCGCACAAAAATAAAATGAAATATAATAATGTGAAATCCCCAAGCACCCTTAAATAAATGCCGATTCCGTTACCTCTTATTTCGTTTAACCCTAGCTGAAAACAATATTGAAAAAAACATTTATAAAGTTATAAATTGAAAATAAAATAAAATGATTAGGAAAATAAATCAATATTCAAAATATTTATCCCAATAATTGAATTGAGAGAGCACCTGAAAATTGAATTGAAACAATGCAACTGTCAAAAGAGCTGATAAATCTGCTGTCATAAATCTGATGCAAATGAATTGTGAAGAAAAGAAAAGAAAAAAATAATAAACCACAGAACAACTTAAGTTAATGCTTAACAACAAATTTATTAAAAAATAAGGAATAAAACATAATTACAGAAATTCTCCAATTTTTGTGAAAATCAAATCATTTATTTTAATAATTAAAATTCTAAACTTCAGTAAAATTAAAATTTAAAACAACCTTCTTAGTCTATAATTCTGATTAATTTGACAAACAAAATAAAGATATCATTCAAAGTTAATATTTGTGCACACACAAGTAAAATTGAATAGTTAATAGGATAATCAAAATTCACAAACTTTCGTTTGAAATAAAACAAAATACACCTATCATGATTTTACAAAAAAATAGTTCCTTTTGTATGAGTAAATTAATTTATCTGTTTTCAAATTAATTTTATTATTCCCGAAAGAGAGAGAGAGAGAAACGAAACGAAAGTATTAGGTCTGACCTTTATAATGATGGTAGCGATGTCCGTTGTCGTCTTCTTCTAGGCAGGTAAAGTTTAAACAGGCAGAGTTGGCTCCGTTCCTTTGTCCTTAACAGCGATGGTCGGTCTTGAAAGACGAAAATCTTCAGTTTGATTTCCCTTTAGTTGAATAAAGAGACAGAGGAAATATAAGGCAGAAGTTCCGCAACAAATTTTGTTTAGAGATGTAAAAGGGCCGTCGAGGCAAAATACAACATTCTAATAGGCTTGATCAAGCATTACTGTCCGACGAGAGTGACGATAGTCGAACACAATAACAACAACTGTTCCCCTCTCACTCTCTCCCACCGTTTATAGTCTCTCTTCTCTCTTATCGGTATCGAATCCTTCATAACATAAACAAATCAAATAATTGCCTTTCTTCACAATTCATTTATCTAATTATAATTTTGTTTCACGTACATGATTAAATTGAATTAATAAATAATGAATTCTAAAAATAAATTTGTAGTTCATTGTATTTACGATTTTGATCTTATTGTTAATTTACCCAACAAATAGAGTGGAACTCGAGAGAATGTGGGGGAAAGCGCGTGGGCGAATGGTCGCGGGAAAAAGTAAGAGAGTATCGCGGGAGAACGAAGGTGTAAAGGATATTATGGGTAATATTACAATAGGCACTATCGTTTATAGAAAAATTATGTCAAATAGCGCAAAGGAAGTTCTTAGGTATGAGGGTCCATTCAAAGTGATTACGATTAGGGAGCACAATATCGTCACGATTCAGAGTTTGGCGGAGCCCAGGAAAACTGTACATATTGAGCAACTTAAGGTTCCAGTAGGGGAACCCAGACCATAAAAGTGTATATATTTGTATTATACGTTTTTCTAGAATAAAAAGTGTATTTTTAGTTTTGTATATAGAGTGTTGATGAATTACCTTAGTTTATACTTTATGTACTATGTGAAGCAGACTGAGTTAGTATTAAGTTAATTTTTGTATATAGACTAAGCTGTAATTTTAGTTATTTATTTTTGTTTCCAGTTTATTTTTTGTTGTACAATTTTTTTTTTTTTTTGTTGACGATGTTCGTAAACTGGCAGGGGGGAGTTATGATAGTAGATAGGACAATATCACAGATAATCGTATGTCAGCAATGTAAATAAACCCTAATACTATATATAGAGGATTTAAGAGAGAATAAAGTTAGTCTTGTTCTAGCATTTGAGTGTGTCATTTCGTCTCCCAATTTCCATTTTTTTATCTGTTTTCGTCCGCGAGAACATAAGTTATATATATATATATATATATATATATATATATATATATATATATATATATATATATATATATATATATTATATATATATATATATATATATATTATATCATCAATCCAGACAAGATGGCAGACCAAGTGAATGGTATCAAATATGCTCTGCAGACATTAAAAGAAGTTTTAGAATACAAAGTGCTACGGACAGACTTAAAACCTAAGGTGAGCCTTGCTACACAACAATTGGAGACATACTTTGGGACTTACATTAGTATAGCCACTAATTCCAAACTAGCATTGTAAACATTGTAAATAGTATATATAGAGGATTAGAATCTGAATAAAGTTAGTGTTTAACCAGCCTTCATGTGAGTACTTTATCTCCCCATTTCCTCTTTTTCTTATGTTTTGCGTGGCGAAGCTCTAAAGTTATATATATATATATATATATATATATATATATATATATATATATATATATATATATATATATATATATATATATATAAACCTGTCATATAAAATATTTTAAAAATAATACAAATTAATTAATATGGAAATATTAAAATTAGTAATCTGAAAAAATAAATAAAATAAAGTGATAGAGATAGAAAAGGAAATAAACCATCCAGATAACTACAAAATATATTTTGAATAATAAAAACAAGCAAAAAAACATCTGAACTTTATTATGTGAAATTAAATAATAAATAAAAAGGTGAAAATTAAAAATTTTTTACTGACTGTCAATTTCATATAAAATAATAAAATAAAGCCTCTCTTCGAAATATATAGATATAGATGTGTGTGAGTTTTTTATTTATTTCTTTTAAGAGGGCAGGCGAAAATCTTGAGAATCTCGCAGATATGGGGTGAGTTAGGGGAAGAAATTCTGGTACAGCTCCAGTTTTGTCACCCCACTCAAGTTTGTCCGAAGTAAGGTTAGTCTGCTATCGAAACCAAAAATATACTTACTCCACTTGTATTACATATTAGGAGTTTGATTGGGTTCTAGTGTGTTTTATAATTATTTTACTAAATTTATAGGTTGTATGTGATTTATACCTAGTTTTAGAACTTATAAAATTTATGATAAGGCATTTATTTATTCTAAAATCAAATCTTCATTTATGAATTATATTCGAGTGGAATATATCATCTCAGGCTCTTTACCTAGATTAATAAATCATCAAACTTTAATACTAAAAAAAATAAGAGGAATGAAATGAAAGTATACTCACAAAAACTAGTAGAATTAAAAAAAAATATAACCCGCTATAAATATAGCCAGGCTGAATTATAGAATAATTCTAAAACAACACAAATCAAGGAAACGTGTGTTTGGAAATTAGCTCGTCAACCAATTAATTTGCGAAGATTTCGAAAGATGTTTGTTTCCATTACACAAATAACTGCATTTTGGGGTAACGAAACTTGAGTGTTACCGACATTTTTACAACTTTATAAAAGTAATAAAGTTTGGATTACTTAAGTGTAAATAAATGAAAGCTTAAGGCCAACGAAATGAAAGCTTACATATCCTTGTAATTTTGAGTTTGCTGAATCTGAATGTTCCCAAAAAATATATATATATTCTAATAAAGTAAAATTTTAGAGATTCGAGGGGTATGGGGTATCTTTAGAGAGAAAGACATTTTGTACAAGAAGCTGATTGATGGTCATCACATCTTCTACAAGATGAAAATCATCTCTTCACCAATATTTACTCATAAAATTAGGCTTCATGAAACAATTGGTGAAATTTTTACCCTATGATGAAAAATATTTTAAGCCCATGATGCTCGACCCCAGCATTTTCAAAAATTAAATCCGTTGTTCATCTGATATATAAAAATGCTAACCTTTCTGTGATGTTTAGCTCCCCGTAGATGATAAAAAATGAACTGTTCTTGTATGCTTGATTTCAAAGTACATTAAAGGACAAATATACCTGTGAAATACAAATGTTTAGCTGGAAAAAACATGCCGATATAATTTTTCAAAGTTGAGATATAAAATAAATAAAAGCATTTTCAACGTGCTTTATTTTTTTCTCAGCTCCTAGGGTCCATTGGATAAAACGGTAGGATATGGGTCGACTTTTTTTCGATTTAGAATCACTCAAAAAGTTTGGATCAAAATCAACGAGAGACACATCGTGCACTCCCATTGTCAGTATCTTCAATTCCGAGGTTGAGCTCTAATTTGACTGGTCTATTTGGAGAAGTCAAGCATACAAGAACAGTTTATTTTTTATCATCTACGGCGAGCTAAACATCACAGAAAGGTTAGCATTTTTTTATATCAGATGCAACGGATTTTTTTCCAAGAGGTAGGGAATACTGAATTTTGAAGGGAGAAATTGTAAATGAAATGGAGAACCAAAAGGATTTCAGGGAGACACAGTTTTATTCATTTGACGGGAATGTCATCTGGGCCGGTAGAATTAGTATTTGATTGCATCACGGCTGATAAAAGATTGGTGGGGGAAATATAGAAATAATAAAAGTCTTTACCGATAAATGATACCGGAAGGGGTTGTTTGAGAGGAGGTAGGGGAAACTAGTGTTGCTAATTGATTTCAACAAAACGAATATCAGGATACAATTATTATTATTATTATTCAAAACAAATTTTAATATTGCAATAAACATTACTCAAACAAAATTGGAAATACCTCGTTTTTTATGCGTCCCACGCCATTAAATGTTATTATAAAATTTGTATAAAATTAAATTCCCCAAAAGTTTGGTCAATGAGCTGTACTAAGAAATATATTTTTTTTAAATGTGCGATAAAATTACGAATTGAAAATATTAACTTAACCCAACAGGACAAAGACCTGAATACAGGGATAATAAATATAAAAAAATCAGAGTAAAATATGATCTGACAATTTCACATAAGTAGAGCCAAGGTCTCGTATTCTGGCTATAACCAACGCCAATGGGCCAATGCTAATAAGCTCCTTGCAAAAAGAGGGAAAAATAATAAGATAATTCAAATACGTTTTGGATGTTTAATTGTGTATAATTCATGAAAACTATTTCATCTAAACAATCAAATGAAATAGGGATATTAATAGTTGTGTTTCAATTGTTTTAGAAAAAAATATAAAAACAAAGTAAAAAATTCAATGGTGTATAAAAAAGTGTTTAATCCATTTGTTTTCCACGCCAAAAGGGAATCTATTGGTTCGTTCCATTCTCCGATCTATTGATCCTTGAAATATTTTTGATTGATAAGTTTGATTGGGGTTCTATATACGCACACACACACACACACACACACACACACACACACACAAACAAACAAACACACACAAACGGGCGTTCACACACACGTACGCACTCATATATATTATATATATATATATATATATATATATATATATATATATATATATATATATATATATATATATAGGGAAGACCGGAGTAGGTTGTCATACTCGTTGGTTGTCACAAATCTCAGTTCTCAGTCGCTACTAATTCCTTGAGTTCATCTTTGAGTGTTTCTAATTCCTTGAAACTCAAAGCACAGTACATTAACAATATTTTGAGTAGGTTCTAGTTCCTGGCGACATTTTTTTTGTATTTTATTGGTGCTTTTGTAGCTTTAGGTATTAATATATTGATATCATTAACTCTCTTATTCACTCTGTATAACAATGAAGTCTATATCACAACCATTTCATATTATGTTATAACAGTTGCAAAATATTATTCTGTATCAACATCCGGGTTATGTTAAAGCTGTGTTTTTCCAGCTTAGTTTTTGTTCGAAATGTCTGATCGGGATTGGTTGTCACAAGCAAATCGGGGATTGTTGTCACATGTACAACCCAGCGTGAAGGCAATTAATAATATTCGAGTTTCACAACTCGTTTTTGTGAAAATCCTCTTGCTATGACGCCATCTCATATTTCTTCATGATTCCGGTATACATGGATATACAACTTTACAGTTGCGGATTTTCCATCAAGCTATGTGAATGACAGAGAGCAGCCTGTGGACCAGCTTTCACCAATCATCTTTCACAGCAACCAAATTAACATCTTCAAAGATGTCTCAAGATAACAAGATGTCATGAAGCTCAGCCCAAGCCCAGCAATGTGCGCTCATACGAACCTCCCTCAAATGCAGTCCAGCAATTTGCACTAGCATATTAGCATATTGATTTGCCACCATTTCTTTCAGTACACTACTCCGTCCAATCAACTTTAACTATTTTATAACAGTAGTTTAGCTAATAGTTATATTTCTAAATAAATATCATTGACTCATTTCATTGAATGAATTAATGTCAAAACAATTAAAAAAATCTAAACAAATATTTTATATAACCATTAAATAAAATTGCGTTCGAAATTTGCCGTCCTCTAAATTGTGCTGCCCGGGGCAAGTGCCCCCTTTGCCTCCCTCTAGTTTCGGCCCCTGATTCACCAGTTAAAAGAAATTTTGAAGAACTAAATGAAGAAGCAAGAATAAAAAAATCAATGAAATGTATATTTTGCAAAGTAACTGGAAATTATGAGGATGAAAAAAATAAGAAAGGAAGTAAAAAGTAGAAGGAACGAAAAATATCAATTAGTGAAGAAGAGGATGATGAATTTCTTTAGTTTGTCTTCAACATTGAAGCTAAGGAAAAATGGATCCAATGTATAAAATGTAAGAAGTGGGCCCATGAATTATGTACACCTATAACTTATCGCTGTATGATATACAATGCAATATATATAACTTTCGAAATTGTGAGTGTGCTCGAAAGAGAATCGGCTGATATAGGATATTAAATAAATTACTAGTTTGCGTTAAAATTGGCATTAAAGATATATTCGTGCTTCATCTGTATCATTGTTTGATTTTTCTATTATTAAAACAACTTTATTTCAACAATAATTTTTTCCCACCAAATAAGACGTGACAGACAATTTCTATTTCGGTAACAAACAACCTCAATGTCGGTGACAACCAACCCGGAGTAGAGGGGCAGCTTCTCTCAAAAATTTTCTCCGGCAGAAGTATTTTTTCTGAAAAGCCAAATCCTGCTATGGTCTCATTTATTTGGGAAAATATGGCCAAGGATAGATATTACAATATGCACAAATAATAGAAAGAGAAACCATAAACAAGGCCTCTTCAAAAATTCAAAATCAGAAATTGTGATAACCTGCTCCGGTCTCCTCTATATGCATACAAACATACGTATGAATTCCTTTTAGAAGTGTGAAACTAGAAATTCCTGCATTTCCAGTTAGCCAAGACTCTTTTATTTTTCACTATTCACAGATCATTTATTTTCCAATTTCTTTCTTAGTTTTAGTTATAATTTTTTTTTTCACAAGTGTACATTTATTTATAACTTTTGATCTTTGAATCTTGAATTATGTAACGTCCTGTTTTATATTTCATATTTGGCACCTAGCTCGATATAATGTTTTAAATATGCTTTATTACCTTTTTCCCGATCCTACTTCTTGTTCTTCCCTTATTAGTGCAGTCAATTTGTAGATTTACCTTGCGAAAGGTGGGGTAGAAGGTTAAATTGTTTTAACTTGTTTATATGGATGGTAAGATAGGGAAAACAAATTTTGCCTAATAAATTTATCCTGGATAAATTTTTTGTGACCTAAAAATCACGAAATGTTCGAACTTTTCTCAGTTTTTGGCTTATAACCCTTAAAAGACGTGTTCTAGCTGAAAATATTTTATAGCAAAATAAAACACATTAACTTTTCTACGATTTTCACTGGTTAAACGTTTTTTTAAACGGAATACATACCGAGATATAGACCTTTAAAGTTTCGAAATTTTATTAAAAATTTATAAACTGCAGGTTTTCCTTTAGTAACTTTCAGTTTTCAACATTTCTATATGAATAACGTCCAATAACCTAAAGAATAGAAAGCCTACCCTTTGTGAGATGTTCATTTCATAATAAAGAACACAATTATCGATGTATAAAAAATGTATTTCACAAAAATTTATGCTGCTTGCAGTCCAGTCAAATTGTAGATTTACGTTCCAAAAGGTGGGGTAGAAAGTTTTATTGTTTTAACTTGTTTATGTGGATGGTAAGATGGTGATAATAAGTTCATCCCACAAAATTTATCATGGCTAAATTTTCTGTAGTCTAAAAACCGCAAAACGTTCTTTTTTCTTTTCTTTTTTTTTTTAATAATAATATTTCCGTCCTCCATGGTCCTAGCGATTAGCCATCTATTTCCTATTTAAATTAGCATAGAATTTGCCAAACATCTTAATGCTAAAGCTTTTTTCTAGATCATTCCAGGGAGAGTACAGATCGTCAAAAAATCAGATATTTATACGTTTTCGTAAACAAATTACAGGAAACTAAAAATTCAAACCAAATTGGGTAAAATTTGCTTTAACAGCTACGTTCCTACGTGTTTTAGAATCAACGTTATACGTAAAAAACTTCAATTTTGTTTTTACATGGTAATCACCTTTTTTACCCAGACCATCTAAGATAATGTAATAGTTTTTTAAATGAGTGGAAAGAAGAAACTCCCCTATTTTAAAAGTCCAAGAACGTCGATATCGGGTAAACTGAAGAGGAGATACAGAGCTTCAAACCCAAAAGTAATTTTGTGGCTTTAAACATTTTGAGCACATTATTTATAGTTTATAGTTTATTTATGTGCTGAATCCAAATCTGCAATCTTTTTTGTGAAAAAAAATCTATGAGGCTAGTTTACTTAATAATTTGAACACATTTTTAAATTTATTTGACTACATATCAATTATTTTTTAATGCTTATATTTTTCCTTGAATGTACTCTAAAACAAATGTTTTGCTGAATAAATCATGTCGATACCATTCTCCAAACACGATATATGAATTAAGCATTTTCAGCATGTTTTATTGTTTTTTTCTCAGCTCCATTGGATGGAACGGAAGGATGTTGGTCAACTTTTTTTCAATGTAGAATCACCCAAAAAATGTTGATAAAAATCTCGGACACACCGTGCACTCCCCTTGTGAGTAAAATAATTTGATTGGTATTAAAAGTTTTAGATTCTTAATTATATAAATAATGTCATTGTATGAATAGCAACCACTTCCGACGTTTTGATGGACCAGGTTTCTCGGTGTTTTCGGGATTTTCTTCAGCAGCAACATCAGAAGAAACATCTTCGAAGTTGATTTGCTCTTCGATCAGTGAACCAGCTTCTTCATTCAATGAACAAAAAAAAACCCGCTTAAAAACACTTCTTAATAGAGAATTTCTAAAGTGCAGTATTCCGTTGGACCAGGCACAAAATATTCTTGTTTATTATGGCGTTGTATGGTGTACACACGAGCTAATTGTTTAATCCACTTTAAAAAGTAAATTAAATTTGGCCATCAACGGAAGATGCTGCTCAACATCATTCTTTAAGAGTGCCAACAAGTGCAAACTTAGATGGGAAACCTATAACATCCTGAGGAATGGAAATGGACTCATAGTAACCAGGGTCTCAGGCCTTTTGAAATGAGTCAAGAACCAGCACCCGAATCAATTTTACGCAATGTTTCGTGATCATTTGTGATGGGCTGTTGTCGAACCGGAACCTGCAGAAAGACAGATTTGGAATGTTCTTCTGTCTGCAAAAAGCGTAGTGTTGTAACTGCGAAAACGTCATAGGCATTAAATGTGAAGCCGACATCGATGAGCAGGAAAATGGATGATGGAACAAGCTGGTTCACTGATCGAAGAACAAATCGACTTCGAAGATGTTTCTGCTGTCGTTGCTACTGAAGACACTCCTGAAAACACCGAGAAATCTGGTCTATCAAAACGTCGAAAGTGATTGTTACTTATACCATGTCATGAATTATATAATTAATTAATTAATTTGAAAATTTTAATACCATCAAATTATTGTACTCAGATGTTAATTTTTTTCTTATTACCTTTACTCCTACTTTTTTCAGTTTTGCATTTTTTTTACGAAAATGGATAAATATCTGATTTTTTGGTGATCTGTACTCTCCCTGGCAAGATCTAGAAAAAAGCTCTAGCATTAAGATTTTCGGAAAATTCTATGCTATATTAAATAGGAAATAGATGGCTAATCACTAGTATCATGAAGGACGGAAATATTATTATTTAAAAGAAAAGAAAAAAGAACATTTGGTGGTTTTTAGACTACAGAAAATTTAGCCATTATAAATTTCGTGGGAAAAACTTTTTTTCACCATCTTACCATCCATATCAACGAGTTAAAACTTTCTACCCCATCTTTTGCAAAGTAAATCTACAATTTGACTGGGCTGCATGCAGCATAAATTTTTATGAAATACAATTTTGTATACATCGATAATTGTGTTCTTTATTGTGAAATGAAAATCTCACAAAGAGTAGGCTTTCCATTCCTTAGTTAATTGAACGTTACTCATATAGAAATGTTGAAAGATGAGAAACCTGCAGTTTTAATATTTTGAAAAAAATTCTAAACTTTGAAATTATAGGGCTGTTTCTCAATACTTATTCCGTTCAAAATTACCTTTAACCAGAGGAAACCGTAGAAAATTTAATACTTTTTAATAAAATATTTTCGGCTAGATCGTTTCCTTTAGGAGTTATAAGCCAAAACTGAAAAAAGTTCGAAAATTTCGTGAGCTTTAGGCTACAAAAAATTTAGTCATGATAAATTTGGTAGGCAAAACTTGGTTTCCCTATCTTACCACCTATGTAAACAAGTTAAAACAATTAAACCTTCTACCCCACCTTTCGCAAGGTAAATCTACAAATGGTATCGACATGATTTATTCAGCAAAACATTTGTTTTAGAGTACATTCAAGGAAAAATATAAGCATTAAAAAATAATTGATATGTAGTCAAATAAATTTAAAAATGTGTTCAAATTATTAAGTAAACTAGCCTCATAGATTTTTTTTCACAAAAAAGATTGCAGATTTGGATTCAGCACATAAATAAACTATAAACTATAAATAATGTGCTCAAAATGTTTAAAGCCACAAAATTACTTTTGGGTTTGAAGCTCTGTATCTCCTCTTCAGTTTACCCGATATCGACGTTCTTGGACTTTTAAAATAGGGGAGTTTCTTCTTTCCACTCATTTAAAAAACTATTACATTATCTTAGATGGTCTGGGTAAAAAAGGTGATTACCATGTAAAAACAAAATTGAAGTTTTTTACGTATAACGTTGATTCTAAAACACGTAGGAACGTAGCTGTTAAAGCAAATTTTACCCAATTTGGTTTGAATTTTTAGTTTCCTGTAATTTGTTTACGAAAACGTATAAATATCTGATTTTTTGACGATCTGTACTCTCCCTGGAATGATCTAGAAAAAAGCTTTAGCATTAAGATGTTTGGCAAATTCTATGCTAATTTAAATAGGAAATAGATGGCTAATCGCTAGGACCATGGAGGACGGAAATATTATTATTAAAAAAAAAAAGAAAAGAAAAAAGAACGTTTTGCGGTTTTTAGACTACAGAAAATTTAGCCATGATAAATTTTGTGGGATGAACTTATTATCACCATCTTACCATCCACATAAACAAGTTAAAACAATAAAACTTTCTACCCCACCTTTTGGAACGTAAATCTACAATTTGACTGGACTGCAAGCAGCATAAATTTTTGTGAAATACATTTTTTATACATCGATAATTGTGTTCTTTATTATGAAATGAACATCTCACAAAGGGTAGGCTTTCTATTCTTTAGGTTATTGGACGTTATTCATATAGAAATGTTGAAAACTGAAAGTTACTAAAGGAAAACCTGCAGTTTATAAATTTTTAATAAAATTTCGAAACTTTAAAGGTCTATATCTCGGTATGTATTCCGTTTAAAAAAACGTTTAACCAGTGAAAATCGTAGAAAAGTTAATGTGTTTTATTTTGCTATAAAATATTTTCAGCTAGAACACGTCTTTTAAGGGTTATAAGCCAAAAACTGAAAAAGTTCGAACATTTCGTGATTTTTAGGTCACAAAAAATTTATCCAGGATAAATTTATTAGGCAAAATTTGTTTTCCCTATCTTACCATCCATATAAACAAGTTAAAACAATTTAACCTTCTACCCCACCTTTCGCAAGGTAAATCTACAAATTGACTGCACTAATAAGGGAAGAACAAGAAGTAGGATCGGGAAAAAGGTAATAAAGCATATTTAAAACATTATATCGAGCTAGGTGCCAAATATGAAATATAAAACAGGACGTTACATAATTCAAGATTCAAAGATCAAAAGTTATAAATAAATGTACACTTGTGAAAAAAAAAATTATAACTAAAACTAAGAAAGAAATTGGAAAATAAATGATCTGTGAATAGTGAAAAATAAAAGAGTCTTGGCTAACTGGAAATGCAGGAATTTCTAGTTTCACACTTCTAAAAGGAATTCATACGTATGTTTGTATGCATATAGAGGAGACCGGAGCAGGTTATCACAATTTCTGATTTTGAATTTTTGAAGAGGCCTTGTTTATGGTTTCTCTTTCTATTATTTGTGCATATTGTAATATCTATCCTTGGCCATATTTTCCCAAATAAATGAGACCATAGCAGGATTTGGCTTTTCAGAAAAAATACTTCTGCCGGAGAAAATTTTTGAGAGAAGCTGCCCCTCTACTCCGGGTTGGTTGTCACCGACATTGAGGTTGTTTGTTACCGAAATAGAAATTGTCTGTCACGTCTTATTTGGTGGGAAAAAATTATTGTTGAAATAAAGTTGTTTTAATTGTGAAAAAAAAAATCGAGTGAGGGGGGAGGGGCAAATTGGCATTTTGAGGTTTTCCAGGGGTGAATGGTTATTTGAAGAAGAAATAAAAAAATTTTAACCAAAAACTAAAATTATATAACTGGTGGTCCAGACAAACTAGGGTTATATTGGGTTATATCAAATGATAACGGTATTCTTTACGCAGTGAAGTATATTAACGGAATTTTTTTAATTTAAAACTGACATCTGATTTGGCATTAGCACCGTAAAAAGTCCCTATATTCAAAATTTCGAGCGAATCTAAAAATAAAAATTTTTGGACTAAAATTTGTCCAGGGGTCTATCCATTTTACTCTTCAAATTTTTATAAATATTTAAATGATCTCCCATAAATCAGGAACTCTTTGAACAATTCAAAATAAATTTGGGGCACCGGTAAAGGTTCTTAAATTACGCGATTTGATTTAACCGTGATGTTCCTACGTGTTTCAGATACATTAAGCAAAAAAACTTAAATTTTGTTTTTATATGGTATTCACCTTATTTACACAGACCTTCTTCGTCGATATCGGGTAAACTAAAGATAATGTAAACAGAGCTTCAAGCCCAAACATAATTTTGTTGCTTTAAAAATTTTGAGCACACAGAACTGAAATTTTTTTGGATGATTTTTTTCAACATTGAGGTTTTTTGATGCCCTGAATCTAAATCTGCCATAATTTTTGGTGCAAAAAAATCTATGAGGCTAGTTTACTTAATAATTTAAATACTTTATTTAGGAAAACATTTTTTCATTTCAAATTTGTATTAATTCATTAATTTATATTAATTCGATTTCCATTATTATTGGATTATTGGAGGTGGAGTTTTTTTAAATACTATTGATTTCAAGGTTCCACACTCATCTATCGATTTATTTAAACTTTTCTGATTTCCTCGATATTGAGTTCCACTATTAAGTTTTCGGGGTCGCAGTTTTTGAAAATTCAATCGATTTTATAATTCTGCGCTCATATACCGATTTATTTTAACTTTTCTGATTTCTTCGATATTCAGGTCGATTATTTTGTTATCGTTGGTTTAGTGTTTAAAAATACTATTGGCTTTAAGACCGCCCGCTAACTTATCATTTTATTTAAGCTATTCAATATTATTCGATAAAAATCAAAAACATTTTTAAAAACTGCATCTCCTATAGCCTAAAACGACCTCAATATCGAATTAATCCGAAAAAATTTAAATAAATCGATACGTGAGTGCACGATTTTAAAATCGATACTGTTTTCATCTGCGATAACCTAATAATTGATCTCCATATCAAGGAAATTCAAAATGTTAAAATAAATCGATACGTGAGCACGCGATTTTAACTATCTAATTTTTTTTCATTATCAGCATCCTTGATAGCCCATTAATGGAACTCAATATCAAAGATATCCGAAATGTTAAAATAAATCGATACGTGAGCACGCAATTTTAAAATCGATACTTATTTCATAGTTATTACCATCGATAACTCAACAATGGACCTCAATAACGAAAATATTCAAATAACCTTAATATTCATTCTCAAATAATTGAGATTCAACATTCACTTTTATCATTTGATTCAAAATATAAAAATCAAATAATGACTTTCATTTTTTATGGTCAAAAATAAAATTCATTTTATTTGTGATTCAATATGACCATAAATGATATTAAACTTCATGGAATACGCATAAAATACATAAAATGTACATTTTATTAGGTATTTCTGAACCAAGCAGAGACTCAACAAATTTATCTTCTTTGCCGTTTCCTTTAGTAGCACTGGTAACTGTTTTATATGATTTTGATGCATGACAACCATCAACACCGATTCGTCGTTGGAATTCATAAAAAACAACAAAAAAAAAAAAAAAGGAAGCGAAAACGTTTGTCATACTCAACAATGCACGTTGCTAACATCAAAAACTATTTAAAATCATTGCATGTTCTTATATGCTATAAGTGGCTGTGATAAGATATCGACCTATTTATTAATATAAATGAATGTGAATGTGAACACTTTCCAAAATCCAGAACTTGCTGCAGTCGTGAGTAATTTCCAGAAAATCACAGAAAACTAACAAGAGCATAGCACAAGCAGGGAAGAACGTTTTCTTGTTTCATTTATATGGGCTTGGGTGTATAATGGGGTCTTCCCTCCAAAAAAATCAAAAGAAAAATTATTAAATTGTAAAAGAGAAAAAAAGAAAGAAAATTAAGTAAAAGAAAGAAATGGTGTGGTGAGATTATTTTGATTTCAAAAATCGAACTTAATTTTAAAAATTCAAGTTAAGTTCAATCTAATCTTTTTCAGTTTATCGATATTAGTAGAGTTTTAGGATCTTGCGATGCCTTTTGAAAGCCTTGACTAACTTCGAATTATAATGGAAGTCTTAGCATCAATTAAAATAGGCCAATTGCATCATTAAGAAATAAACAATTTTAACGAACAGAAAAATTATGCGTTAAGCAAAATTGTTATGCCGGCAGAAACGACATCCTCAAGGAACCAAACAGATGTAATATGAACTTCTACATCATTTGGGAATATGTACTGAAAGGATGATAATGAACAACGTAGCACGATATCTTAAAATTAAAACGATATGAATTCTGCTCCAGAGAACACCAAAACACTCGAAATCGCTTCACATTTAAAAAAAAATTTCTTGAAAAGGGATATATTACAATGAGCTAAACTCTGCTTAGCTCAGGTTCAAAACCTTGACCATTCCTGCCCGATAATGAAAAATAGAACTAGCCTGAATTCTGCACCATAAATCCTCAAAATACCCAAATTTTCATCTGATTTTTAAAAATTCTCTTGAAACGGGTGACATCAAAGCTAAATATTCTGTTCTATAAATCTTTAGAACACGTCAATCTTCATCTGTTTTTTACCAATTTTCTTGCCGAAAAGCGTCATTATAACAAACCAAATTTTCTTTTTTTTTTATGTTATCTGAAAACGGATAATAATTTAAAAAAATGAATTCTGCTCTAGAAATCCTCAAAATACAAATTCTCGTCCGACTTAAAAAAAATTTCTTGAAATCGGCGAAATTATAATTATTAGAATTCTGCTGTAAAAACCGCAACACACTCACATTTGCGTCCGATACTAAAATATTTTCTGGAATAAATGAAATAAATTACCTATATTTCAGATATATTAGCTATATTACTCTAGTGCCGGCCACCCACTAAAGAAATCGTTGCGTAATCATTTGGATGGAGACGTATTGTAGGCTGCTCTTATGAAGCTGTAGACACAGCAGGAACTTAGGAAAATGGTCAATGAGTTGGAGGGCCCTCATGTACTCTGACTCTTACTAGGTGGTCAAATTTAAGAAAAGAGAAAATACCATCAACTTTTTTTATCACACTCAGTCCAGGGTCTGGTAATTAAACATAATGTGAGCTTATATATGTGTAAAATGAGAGGACTGCAAACTCTTTGAATCACCTCAGATTCGTATCGTACAAGAGGTCAGCGTTCAGAGCCTCGTCCGAGGTAGCTGAACTACCCCCCTCAACACCACCCAGCACAGTTTTAGAGTGTGCCATCAGGTTCAGCAATCGATAATGATGAAGAAAAGTGCGGAAGGATGAGGTTGGAAGGGAACCAGAAATGGTCTTGAACTAATCACCACTGATTTCCTTGCATTGCTGGAGCTGGTGACGTGCAGGTGCACCGAAAGCTGCTCAAGAAACTGTGACTACAGAAAGGTAGGTCTCTTGGTTCTTGCACTGTAATGAGTTAATGGACAGAGATTAATAAGATATCGTTGGCATTCCAACGTTCAGGTGGAAGTGTGTTTAGACTTCTCTGACCTTCAGCCTGAAACCCCAGATCAAGAACTCTTGGACGAAGAAAACAGTTGTGGGCGGAAAACAGGCCACGATTACGCCAAAGGAAGGGAAAGCCTCTTCCCTCTACATAGCTTCAGACATCTACCTTGTCGAATATATATTGATCCCCTATGCTTCACATGTGTTGTTCCGGAGACAGCAGAGTATACGTTCACGACCTGCGTCACATTTCAAAAATTAAACCGCGGGAATCTATGTCCTCACTGTGGAAGAATTTCCTCGGTTGGTAAATGAAGAAAATTTCTCGCGGTTCAAGGAATTCATATATGGCTGGAATGCGACGATGTTACCACCTGAGTACAATCTAATTAATTTAAGAGAGCCAGTAACGGAAAGACCGTCGGTAGATGGGGGCCAACCTGTGGAAGATAAGAAATCATGAATAAATGATGGGATAACTGCTATAAGGATAAGTGCCAGGAAATTTAACTGACTAATTTTACTGACATTTTAGCTATTTACAAACCTAAACCTGCAAATATAAGTGAGGGTGCGAAGTGCAAAACTCCTTACTTCCATTTTATCACATTTTGATGTAGGTAAGTAGTTTAGCAGTACACTGGTTGCTGGATGAAGAGAGTTTTGTTACTATTAATTTTTATACATAAGAAAATAAAGTAAGGGAACAGTTTAGACATATTTAGACTCTTCACTCTGTGTGTAATAATAACCATTGCTATCTCGATTTTAATAAAAAATGGAAGTAAAGAGTTTTGCAGTTCAGTGGGATTGAATGAGAAGGTGAGTAATCAATTTTTGTATAAGCACCAAACAGGGCATAAGTTTAGAGGATAAGAATGAAAATTGGATCAAAAATTATAACTCAAAATACAAAACTTATATGAAAATCATATATTTTCCAAAATTTGGGAGGATATATCCCCCTGATCCCCTCGCCGGTAAGAATGATACGGCCGAATCAAAGTGGTCAGTTATGGAGCTGTGGATAGTCTACCGCTGTGCAATGAAAACCATGGTTCGTAGTGAAGTAAGGTTGAGTTACCCTCTACAGTCTATCTTTGCTCCCAATAAATGTCTGTCAGTCACATCTCGCGACCAAAGATCATCTTCACGGTCTATATTGCCAACCCCCCCCCCCCCCAAAAAAAAAAATTACCTTAAAAAACTTGTCACATTATTACTATTTAACTATCCTTTGCTCATTAAACTTTCGATCCTAATGGTAGAGATGACTGAACCAGAGGCGGTAAAGGCCTCTGTCCAAATTTCCAATACAACTTTTTACTGGAATTTCCACCCTACCTACTGTTACTTTTGTTGTTGTATAGATCGATCTCTCGAATTTCTTTCGAGATCAATAACTTGAAAACTAATTAATCAAATTGATTCATTTTTGTACAATCTACAATTATGACCTGAGAAAAAAATCTTCATTAAATGAATGAAATTAAAACTGAATATCTTTCTATTTTATATGATTCCTTCAATAGTTCAATATGCAGCATTCCTACTCCAAACAGTAAAAACACTGAGTCTGTTATTATTATTATGACTTAACTATTCATGGAAATAAAATAAAATTGAATGAAGATGGCCTAACGTTGTTTTTCTTCTAAATCCTTAAATAGGATATTATTTTCATAAATGCTGTGAAGCTCTTTTTATACTATATTTTTCAAGGAATTAATTTTTATTAAATGATGAATTCTATTTAATAATTAGTGTAAGATTAGCGATTTGACGTTAAATGTAAAAAAAAAAAGTTCATGGTGCTTCGAAAACAATCCGAACTAACTTCTTAAATTTTAATTTTGAGTCTAAAAAAAGATTAAAAATAACATCCATTTTATATTTTTTCTATTTAGTTCTGTATACCAATTAATCTTGATTCATTTTCAATACTGTAATATTACTAATATTTCAGAAAACTAAGTTGATGTTACCTTTGGTTCCTTTGATGATCCGTATGTTTGCCAAGTATGAAAGAAATACAGGCTGCCCTCCTATTCAAATTCTAAAAGAAACACTCAAAGAAGAATGCTTAACCGATTATGAAGAGGTATAACGTTATTGATCGTAAGAATGTTTGAATTTTCAAAATAAAAATAAAAGTTAACATTCCATTTTTATCAGATTATTCGTTAAAAGATTCATAGGAATATAAAAAAAATAAATATGATTATTTATTTTAGATTTTTTTTTATATAAACAATTGAATTAATGGAGCAATTCCATGTTCCTATGTAAAAACATTGTATGAGCTGTGAGTGGATCTATTTTCTAGAAAAAAAAAACGATATCCACCATTCGTTTTAATTATACGAATAGGGATCATTCAAATTACATTTTTTCTTTATTAAGAAGTTATTTAATTCAAGCCTATGGACTAGAATGCTTAATTTTGCTTTATTCAGATCTTATGTGATGATGAGTACCGTCAAATGGAGTGAGAATGACCAAAATTAGGGTTTTTCTGTTGAACAAATTCGATTTAAATAACGTCTCTTGACATCTCTTGATGATATTTTACAATACCTTTCCAATTATATTTCTAATATTTTAATAACAACTTTAAAGAATACAAAAAATAAATGTGGTTCATACATAAATAATGAGTTACTGATGATACTACATTTGGAAATATTAATTTGAATAGCGGATGATATTTTCAGTTACCAGTCCACATTCTTTAAAATGGTTATTTCAATATGTCTGGGCGTCTTTGTCTTTGAATAATATTTTATATGAATCCTGTCGGATATTTAATCCTCTATAATATAGGTTATTATACGTTTTTTAATAAACTGCACTAAAAAAGAGTTATTAAGGCGGAACCAAATCTAACTTTTATCGGGCATTTTGGCAGATTTGAGTGGTCCTGTATCTCAGTAGCTATTCCGAATTAAAAAATATCTGATGTGGGCAACACATGACTTCCTTGTACGCCTATTAAATTATAAATCCGTGGCTCAAAAAGTGATACTGAATTTGGTTACTAGTTTCCGAAGATTGCAGTTAAAACGACACTCCGCGTCCCATCATCCATCTATTGACACACACACACACAAACACACACTCTTGTTACTGGAGGTATCATTCCGTTATTATATGTCGTTTTCCTTCAGTAGGTAACTAGTTTCCAAGATATTTCTTCATGTTCTGTGACAACAATAAAACTGTCAATATCACTGGATAAAGCATTAGAAATCGACAGTTTCGACATATTAAGCGGAAAAACCCAGATAACTAATATCTTATTCTCATGCTGCAGACTTGTTGATCTCACAAATGGGGAGGAAAACTAGTATTTTACACTAACTTTTAACACTTAAAACAAGTAATAAAAAGGTTTAATTGTATTGGAAAACAAATTGCGTTTGTAACCTTTATTACCAAAACATATGATTTCTCTTTTAATTTAAATATAATTTTTGATGTAAGCTTATTATGAGCTTCAAGTAAAGTACCGCTTCCGGTTTTCCAATTTTGACCAAAATCCAGTATATTATTTAAATCAATATATAAATTATAAATACTAAATTTGAGAAGTTTCTCATATTATTTTAATATAATTTTTGATGAAAATCAATTATGACCTTCAAGTAAAGTACCACTTCCGGTGATCAAGCAGTGACCAAAAAGGGAGGTTCCCAACTAGATTTTACAAAAATCCTAAATACAAAATTTCAACTTTCTACGGCTAACCGTTTTTGAGTTATGCGAAATACGAACGAACGAATGAACGTACGTACGTACGTACAGACGCCACGACGAAACTAGTCAGCATGGATTTAGGGATGGTCAAAATGGATATTTCCGTCGAAATCTGAAAACCGAAAATTTTCGCGATTACAATACTTCCTTTACTTCGTACAAGGAAGTAAAAATATAATATACAAAACTTGCAGGAAATTTAACGTTATTTAAAATTGGTTATGGCATACATTCACGTTAAATGCACTGGAAGTGAATTACTGACAATAAATGCGAAAGGTGCTTTTTCTCGGCGGTTTTTCACAATGGCGGAAAGAGGCACCGGAGTGAGGTCTAAAACTTTGATTTTTCTCGAAAGGGGTAGTACATACAACATACCTGAAAACCAAAATTACTCCACTTTTTGCAATCCAAAATGATATCTCTATTGATCTAATATTCCAATATCGCAGATTGCAAATTTCGAGAGGTGTACTTGACCAAATTTAAAAGTTTGATATTTAGTGGACACAGAATTTGGTGCTCTACAACGTTTATCTGATGAATTTTTCTCTTAGAGAACTCATTTCCAAGCTACAGACTCATATAGTAGAGTACCCGTAGGGTACTCCGTCTCAGTTTTTGACAAAGTTAGACAAATTCGCTGTTTTATGACCCTAAACCACGGCTACACCACTTAACTCAATTTTTTCTGTGGTACTCATTCGACGCATATTTAAATGCTCTCTAATTTGTTATAAAATAACTTTTTTCGATATAATGCACCGTTTAGGAATTATAAGCGAAATAACAAAGTCCAGAAATTTCGAGGTTTTTTTGGTTGCCAAGTTCTTCCGAAGTCACCCGTATTAGCATTCTTGCTTTTTTACATGTTTGCACCTACATATACAATTTAAAATAATAAAAGCTTCTACCCAACCTTTTGCCTAGTAGAAATTCTCTACTGACTGGCCTAGTGTGTGAATCAGCAATATATTTGGGATATATATTATCACTATTTAAAATACTAACATATTTATTAAAAGATATAATGATGTACTAAAATTTCCTAATATTTAAAAACAGTTCCTGTTAAATTTTTTAGTATCTGTAATCAACATTGAGGAGAAAAGTAATTTTACTTCTTGTTGTTGTATCTGGAACTGATTTCGCTACACTTTAAAGTACGTGAAATTTTGAAATCAGAAAATTATTTGGAAGAAAATAAGACCAGTTCCAGGTGTATGCTCAATGGGTGAATTTTGAGGATGTCTGAGCGCACTCCGGGCGGGTCTGGCGCATACTTCGCTACTGTTACCAGACTTCAACATTCGATTTCAGCCAAGCACAAGTAACCAAATGATATGAAATCCAGTGATATGTTCGATTGGTAGTTTTTGATGACAGTTTACTAACATTCAATTTAAATTTTTGTGATGTTCGCTACACTTTACAACAACCAGACATGCATTTCCGAATAAAACTTTGACTAATGCTAGAAAATTTGCTAATGTTTTCATTTAGCTCACAAAATAATTTAAAAATCCTTATCTGTATTCGCAGAAGGAGTTGTTCCAGCGAACATAAGGTAATCGGTTTAAGAAGATAGCCACAGCACAAAAAGTTTTTCCTATATAACAAAAATTACTCTTCATAGCAAAATATTCTTAATTTATTTTCTGAATGGAAATCTTAGAATAAAACTGTTCAAAATATACAAACTTGTATACAATTATCTAAGCTCACATAAACCACCAATAAATGAGTAAAAAATTGACTAGGGAGGGGGCTGTGGCCAAAGCCACATTTTCCCTACTTTTGGTCATTCTCAAGGTACTATTTTTACTCATAATAATAAAGATAGACCACTTGGGTTTGCGAAAAGCTAAATGAAGAAGAAATAAGAGAAGATTTCAACAAAAAAATTGAAAGAGGTGTAAGAAACACTCCTGCTGTGAAAATATGTGCATGAGGAATGGAAGTATCTATGGGAGACATTGGAGTCTTTAGAACAACATTTAATGATGGATGAATGTAAGTATAAGTAATTGAGGGATAAAAAACACATAAACCACGTAATGAAAAAAGAAAGAATGTTAATAGATATACGAGACAGTCAGAACAAAAAGGAATATCACCATGCAAGAGCTAGTGTAGAAAAGGATTTATGTCAGAACAAAAGATACGCACTATAAGCAAGATTTCATAAGGCAGAAGAGCTCAGAAAGAACAGTCATGCTAAAGAGATTCTTGAACCAGTAGGGAGTAAATAATAGTGACTTAGACATTACTGACCAGCAAGAAAGGGTGCTGGTGGAAAATGAAAGTATAATTTTTTGGATGAATGTGTTGCGGGGATTAGAATTTTCGAGAATTTCAAAACTCTAGAAAGATAAACAGTGAGAAGCATGAATTGAAACTTCGTTGTATAGAAAATTGCTATGGGGTGAGTCTTTACGAGTCGAAGGACATTATACAATATCTGAATTTCCTAACGAATAATAGGCCTCTAGGGTTAGATGGTATAGAGATGGAATTTGGAATGGTTGGCGGATCAGAACACGTTGAAGGTTAATTCATATCAGCGGAAATATTTAAGAGACTGGAAGAATGCCGGAAATTAGTAAGTGATCGGCTATTATAACATTTATGTAAGGATGGATTTCCAACATCTACAATAATTAGTGTGGGATCAGTATGCTAAATAGCGCTTGTAAAATCTAATCCATTGCATTGCGTAATATGACAATTAAGTGGAACTTCAATTGGGCAATTACCAAGGTGGTTTCAGAAGAAAGAGTTAAATTTTTTTATTTGATTGACATCAAAATTGCATACAATTTTATCGTTAGAAAGGGGCTCTGCGTGGTAATGGATGAAATGAGCATCGCCTCGAATAGGATTGACACTGAAAATCAAAGAGAAAAGAAAAATTCAGAGAAAACAAAATCTGATAAACAAGACAACAAATTGTACGAAGAAAGTAAAATTAAGTAAACTAATTCACTATCTTTGAGTTGTCTAAAATACATAATGTAAATCATATTATTAGTAACAGCTTATAATAATTTTATAATATATTTTTATAATTTACATATAAATATATATATATATATATAATTAGCTCAACATGTACATACGACACTGTCGTTATATTTTTAGTTAAAAAATTTAAATTTTTTTTCTTTCCAATAGTTTCAAGGAAATGCAACACAGCTCATCCTCTTCTTTTTGTGGTTAATACGTTTCAATAAATTTTCCAAGAGATTGTCTATTGTATTTTTAAATATGTGCCAGCGTTTAGACCTTTACAGAGTTCCAGAATACAATACTATTACAGGTGAGTTTTAAACTAGTCTTAATAGGATAATAAACCAATATAGAAAAAATAAACAAATATAAGGTTGAAAACAGACTAAGAGATTTTTATATTATTAGTCAAAGGTTTATAGAGAAAGAAATGTATATATATATATATATATATATATATATATATATATATATATATATATATATATATATATATATATATATATACATCTTCAATCTGCCTTCCTACTTGTAATACCTTGCTTTTGCTGGTATTGATCTCCATTCCGTTTCGATGAAGTTCCTCATACCATAGTCACTGCCTGCTGTAACTTTTCAACCGAATCAGCGGTAAGAACAATGTAGAGGAGAAGTTGCATCACCAGTGGACGAAGGTTTCTTCTCCCCAGCAATGTCCTCTATGTTCTTCTTTTATAGATGGCCGCCACTTCATCAATATAAATTAGAAATAGCAATGGGCTTAAACTATCTCCTTGTTTGATTCCCCTTGTTATGTTAAAGTGACCGGGCTGAATTTGATGGCCTCCACTAAGTTCCTTGGGGTGTTCTTAGCTCTAAGAGCTTCCCATACTTCATGTCTGGGAACCGTGTCAAAGCAGCTTTAAGATCAAGGAAAGCGATGTATATATTTTTATCCCGGTCCCAAGATTTCTGGAGAACATTTCTTAGTGAGAATATGTGGTCCTGTGTTTGCCGCCCTGGTCTAAACCCTGCTTGCTCTTCCCCAATAAGGTGTTCAATTAGGGGCCCAAAACTTTCTTTCAAGACAGTCGTATCTGATTTGTAAACTACTGATGAGAGGCATATTGGCCGATAGTTGGAGCAATCGGCTTCGGACCCTTTATTGTGAATGGGTAATATGACGTTGTATTCCCGATCCGTTGGGATCCTCTTCTCGTCCCAGGCTTTTTGACAGAGGACTTGTAGAGCCTTCACTATCTCGGGGCCACCATACTTCACAAACTTTGCAATTACATTATCTCGTTCTGGCGCTTTTCCATTCTTCGTTCTCAAGATAGCTCTTTCTATTTCCCCTTCTTCTATCACCTCGTCAAACTCAGCCTCTTAGTTACCCACTATACTTAAGACTGCTTAAGTAATTCTTGCAAAGCCAAACTCACTCTTAACCAAGTTAATCGTAAGATTTGATTCACATATCCAGACTAAAAATGTTTGCTTTCCCTTGATATGCTCTTCCCATCTGTTGTGATAGAGGACAACATCGTCTATGTAATACTCACATTCTCCTAAGCCATCCTAAACTAAATTTACTAGGCGCTGAAAAGTTGCTGGTGAATTTTTCATCTACCGATATATCAGGAGACCATTTCATTTAATATCAGCATATTATTTCATGTACTGATAAAACCCATGGGACGAGAGTTCCTTCGCTCGGTTAGTCATCGGAACTTGCCCAAAATTCCTGTTCCAAGTCAAGCTTGGTCATGAATTTTGCTCTTCCCACTTCATCAATACAGTCGACTCTAGGAATGGGAAAAGTATATGCTTTACTGATACAGTTGTGTTTTCTATAGGCTCTGTAAAATCTAAATGTGCTGTTTGATTTTGGCACCAGTACTGTTGGAAAGCTTCATTCGCTTTTACTTGGTTATTTCGGATCATTATTTAGAAGGTATTGGATCTCTGCATCCACGAGAGTTTATTCTTTAAGGATGTTATTTTATAGGTCTCCGATACTTCAATATCATTGTGTATTCTAATTGTGCGAGAAGGTGTTTCTGAAAATACTGATTTATTTGATAGAAGAATTTGTTTAAGCAGATTTCTTTGGCTCTCCTGTACATGGGAAAGTTTACAGTCAATATTTTTTAAAATAACAGAATTTTGTAAATTATATGATTCTCTCCAGGGCTGTATAGATTCAAAATCGTCTTCACACTGACAACTGAGCACATCTCCTTTTCTACGTCGACCAATATACAGGATTCAGTGCTTAAACAAATTCTTCTTTATACCTCTATTTACGTACTTCTTCAGCATACTGATATGACACAACTGATTACTTCGTCGTCTGACGGTATTAATTATATAATTTACATCACTATTTTTTTTCTTGGCAGTTAATGGACCAATATACCTGGCTCGTAATGGATTCTCTGAGACAGAAATCTGATCACCCGGATTAAAATTTCTATCACTAGTATGCGCATCGAATCGAATTTTCATTTGTTCTTGGGATTAAGCAAGATTTTGTTTAGCCAGAGTACATGCCTTAATTTATTTTGAATAAAAATCATTAACATATTCAAGGAGATTAATTACTTTGGATTCCTCGGTTAGATTTTTCTCGTTTAGAAGTTTCAAAGGTCCACGAACTCGATGTCCGAAAACCAGTTTGAACGGGCTAAATCCGTTAGAATCCCGTGCAGATTCCCTTACTGCAAAGAGTAAAAAAATGTGCACCCATTACACCTTCATCCCCATCATTATGAGTGTCATAGCAATACATTTTGAGTTTATGTTCTTTAGAGTCTGGTGAAATCTTCCTAAAGCGCCCTGTTTCTCGGGATGGTACTCCGACGATTTAACTTGTTTTATAACCAAAGTGTACATAACGTGTTGAAAAATTCCAGACATGAAATTTGACCCTTGATCAGACAGAATGCATGAGGAGAATCCCACAAACTTAAAAGAAATCGTTAATGCTTTAAAAATTGATTTTGTTTAAATATTCCTTAGATAGCTTCAGAGAATCTGATAGAAGTACACATAATTGTTAAACGATACTCATTTTCTGGTCTAATATTGGCAAGAGGACCGACATAATCAGTTAAAATTCGACTGAAAGACTCCTCTATTGCTGGTATTAGAAGGAGTCGAGCTTTCGGAATGTTCTGATTCGGCTTGCCTACTATCTAACATGTGTATCAAGATCGACAATAATTTGAGACATCAGTTTTTAATTTTGACCAATAGAAGTAAGACCATAGAAGTATACAAGTAATTCAAAATTCTATTGTAAGTTTTGTTAATGCCTAAATGCCCTTCCATCGATATGTCGTGAGCGAGTTTCAGAATTAGTGGGCGAAATACTTTAGGCACAACAATCCGATATTTAAACGCCCAATCTGAATCAGCTGGGACACTGGGAGGTCTACATTTCCTCATTAATGCGCCATTTTTAAGAAAATAGCATGTGGGTACTTGGTGAATCTCTTCTTCGTTTAGAGTGTAATTGAAAAATCGTGAAATCTCTTCGTCAGTCTGTTGTTCCTGAATACAATGACTTAATTTAACCGACTTTTAACTGTTCTTAAACGCTCAAATTTCATATATTGTGGGTCAGATTGAAGCAAATTACCGACAATAGTGGTGTCTAGATCTATTTGTAAGGCCTCGCTTTCTAATTGATTTCTGTTTTCCATATCCCTTGTAATTACGCAGGAGGGATATACATTTGTTTCATCTTCACAGGAGTTTAGATTTGAATTTAAAAGAGGGTTATCAATCATAATTGGGTCAAGGATTATCATCATACTACCAACCAGATCGTTTCCAAGCAAAAACTGTACCCCAGGAGAAGGCAGTGACCTTTTTCAAAAGACCCCCCACAGTTACAGGGTCTTTCATGAGAATTGAGGCCAAACATACCGTTTGAAGTGGTACAGATATGGGCTCACAAGAGACACCCTGAATAAGAATGCAAGTATCTGAACGACTTTCCTCAACAAAAGGAATTACCCCTGAAAAAATAAGTTATCTTGTTGCCGCAGTATCCCAAAGAATTTTAATTGTTCCACTATCTTAAATATTACTTGTAATGCCCCATTATTACTTGTAATAACCATCTGGTAAAAATGATTCATAAATATTCCTTGAAAATTCTGATTTTTTGGCATTGTTAACAGAAGTGTCACAGACTCAAGCAAAAGGTTTTAATTCATCATTTTCCTTTTTATTTTTTAATTTCATGCATTCAAAGGTAACGTGACCTGTTTTTTTACAATAATTACAGAAGATTTGGGAAAACGGGCTTTTATTGAGTCTATTATCTATAGATTCAATATTATTAGGACTTGGAATTCTGTGACTAAGGTTTAAAGGGTTATTAATACCGCCGTGGGTTAAAGTAAATTCTTCTGCTAGCCTTGCATCCATTTCCAAATTAGTAACTTGTTTCTCCTCGGTAAATAAACGTATCTTTTTAGCAACTCGTAAAACTTATAAAAATTACGATTAACTCCATTTGCACCCCATCTATCAAATAATTGTTCCTTCTCTCTAGAAAACTCGATAAAAGTTTGATTATTGATTTTTTTATAGTTTTAAACTTCTGCCTGTAAGCCTCAGGGAGTAATTCATAACTTTTCAATATGAACTCTTTAACAGTATCATAATGAGCGCTCTGTTCAACGGACAGTTGCGTATAAATATCACGGGCTTAACCTGTTAACACACTTCGTAATAACATTGTCTAATACTGCCGCGGCCAATTAGAAACGTCATAATCTGATACCGGTTTTGAACTACCTAGATTACTACATAAATTTCATTCTCTCAACTTTAATTGAATTCTGTCCCTTTCAAATTCAATCTGAAGTTGATAAAACTCCATAGTTTCTTAATGGACTTAGTACTTCTAACTCTTTAATTTTACCATCATCAATTTTAACAGTTGCTAGTGCACTATCATCAAAATCACTTTCAGAGACGAAAAATCTTACTAAAACATTCTGGTTTTGTTTCTTTTTCATAGATGGCTTAATCTCACAAGCATTATAAAATTTTGGAATAGACAATAGATTATTTTTTTTTACACAAAGTGATTCTTTCAGAGATGTTGGCCACATAAATTTATTAAAATTAAAAGACATAATTGTTATTTAAAAAGGTACTCACCAATCTAAAACAACAAGATAAACTTTCTCAGGGGAAAGAAAGGAAATTATGAAATTTGTTAAGTACAATTTCTTTTTTTTGGAGCGGCACCCAATTGTTGTCGTTCAAAGAAATATATAATAAAACATAATAAAATTTACAATATTGTATTATTAATAATCTATAGATTGCAAAGAAATAACATAAGGCCTTCTCTACAATACAAGCTAACATCGAATGATCGATCTCCAGGGAAGAGTTTATTTCCAGAACCTATCCCTTCGATTATCCACTATACTTAACAATATCTACGTGAGGTGGAGATCAAATTGTTTAAGATTCCCTGGAGAAGCACAGATATCATTTATTCATTATTGATTATCTATGCGTTTTAAGTTTGATAATCTTTAAAATGTGATTTTCGCTTTTTTCTATTTCATATAACATATAACAACAAACATTAAAACAAAAAATGGTTCTGGAAGAACTTTTTACATAATAAAAAAAATTAAAATGACAGAGTGATGCAATATTTTATTTATACAAACATACAACAATATATAAGCCACTACATCAGCTTCGAACAATTTTATCCGAACATTTCAGAGTCACGTAACAGGGGACTTCCATTCTAGATGTCGATTTGGTTCAAATACATATTTGACCAATTTAGATTGCTGTATTTAATCATCTTAATTTTTCTGTTGTCCGCATACAATTAAGAATAATTCATAACTGTTTTAAAGATTCCATTTTTTTGTTGCGTCGGGTAATGCTACCTTAAAACACATTGAGTTGCTCAGTAGGTGCCATGAGCGTCCTGTATTCTTTGCCATACTTCCCGTTTTCTTGCGGTTTGGATATGTTATCAGTTGTCCGCTTCTACAAGCTAGCTAGACTTGTAACCTCGGGTAACTATTAAGACCAGATAAATCAAGATGTTCAAAATAAAAATGAGAGTGAGAATTCTACACTTTCTGGATCCTATGGCTTTTACACATTCATCGTTCTTGTGAATTATAGATATTATTATATGGCAGTGATTATAATAATTGTTTCTTCTTCTTCTTCTTTAGTGGCGCAACTGACGCATGATGCGGTCCTTGGCCTGCTCAATCATTTTGCCCCATAAGACCCTATCCGCAGCATGTACAGTGCTCGTCCCTGCCTGTCTCATGTCTACGAGGATACTATCCTTCCAGCGTGATCTGGGTCTTCCCCTTCGTCTTGACCCACCTGACGTGTTCCTTTACACTTTTAGAGGGCACCTGAAGTCTTCCATCTTGATGACGTTACCAATCCATTTTAATCTCTGCAATCTGGCGAAGTTGGAGATACTCGAATCCTCCGCAACTGACTTGTTGAACGTCCACGTTTCGCATGCGTGGGTCGCTATTGCCAGTATAGGACATTTGTACAGCCTTATTTTCGTTGCGCGACTTAGTAATCTGCTTCTAATAATTTTGGACAGGGAAAAATATGCTCTGTTGGCTGCTTCTAATCTGCACCCTATTTCAGCTTCCTCTTCCATCTTTTCCGTTATTGTGGCTCCCAGGTATTGGAAGCATGGAACAACCTCAAAAGCATATTCTCCCATTTCAACTTGTTGCGGTGCCACTTCGTGTTTCCTAATGCACATCATTTTTGTTTTATTTTTATTCACCTTAAGTCCCATATTATTCGCTTCCTGCTCTATCTTCACAGAAGGCTTCTTCCACAGCAGCTTGTGATCTCCCAATAATTGCGATGTCATCAGCATACGCTAGGATTTGTATCATTCTAGTAAATATTGTTTTGTCATGGTTCAGTCCTGTCCTACTAACAATTCTATGAAGTACTAGTTTAAATAATAGTGGTGCTAGTGCGCAATCCTGTCTTAGCCCTGTGTTTACAGAGAACAAGCCACTACTCCTTCCACTCATCCGGACATGGCAAATATTCTTTTACATGTACACCTAGTTAGTTAAATACGTTTTCTAGGGATACCCATTTCTTTCATTGCACTGTAGAGTTTATTTCTAATTGCTGAATGGTAAGCTGCCTCAAAGTCCACAAAAAGTACCCACAGAGGGTGGCCGAATTCATACATCTTTTCACCCAGTTTAAGGGTAAACATTTGGTCTATTGTAGACATATTCTTACGGAAACCTGCTTGGTAGTCACCAGCTGTGGTCTTCATGTATGGTCTCAATATATTTTAAATAGCGAAAATCTTATATGCAACATTCAGGATACTGATTCCTCTGTATTTGTAGCACTCTGTGGAATCACTTTTCTTCTTAATTGCTGGGACAACTATGGATTCCTTCCATTTTTCAGTTATTCTTTCCTCTTGCCATATATGGGCTACCAGCTTGCATAGCTCAGTATGCATTTCGGGTCCCGCCGCTTTTAGTAGCTCTGCCGTGATGTCATCTGTTCCTGGGGCTTCATGATTTCTCAGTTTAGCGATGATGTCCGCAGTATCCTCTACGGGCGTATTTCTTCATATGTCTCATCATCCTGATCATATTCATCCCGACCATATCATAATCATAGTATAGTAACTTATGAACCAAATGATAATTGTTTGTATTCCTATAAAAATTTACTTTATAAGACCCGATTTTAACTTAGTGAGTAATTGCATTCTAATCAACACAATTAACAGTTAGCATCTGGAAAAAGTAAATTAACACAAGACCCATTCATGATATAGTGGAATGTGCTCTATTATGAGATACTTGCCTAACATGAGATACCTCTCCTTTACATTCATGAATTCCTTACCAATTGCGCCATAAACTACTTGCTAGTGATCACTACGGCACTGTGCAAGTAAAGATTTTCCCCATTGGAGTCTTCCCTACCCAGCAATAGTAATGGTCAGTCAGTCGAGCATAGTCAATAGTCAGCAGCCAAGGTGAACAATGTCTCCGTTACGGTCCGACCATTTTCAGTGACAGTTTTAGTTATTGGCAGGTGTGATTTCTCCTCGCAAAGGTCTTCGAGAAAATTATCCTTAATTATCTTAGAGACTTCTGTGAGGAGAGCTTCGTTATCCCCTATGAACAAACTGGCTTTCAAGCACACCTCAGTACTGAACACCACCTCATGAAATTAGAGACTGAGGTGTGCAGAGACTTCAACAGAAACGCAGCGACAGCTATAATTTCTATAGACTTCACAAAAGCATTCGACTCCGTGTCTCACGGCATTTTATGTCGCAAGCTAGCGGATCTCGATTGCCCAGAACAGCTCTATAGTATCATAATGTCTTTCCTAAATGAACGGAGCCTAGCTGTACGGGTTCGTGATCAGCTCTCCAGAACTATCTAGCTCACATTTGATGTCCCACAAGGAGCTGTGCTATCTCCTGTCTTATTTTCAATTTATACTGCTGATGTAGTTGTCAAAAACTACAGAACAGCGACGATCGCCGCTTACGCCGATGACATTGCCATCTACAGCAGCAGTATGAGCGCTAAGGCTGCACTACGACAGGCCGAAACTGTGTGTCAAGAAGTTGTTCAACAGCTGCAGCACCTCAACATCCAGGTAAACCCGGCCAAGACGGACTGCGTAGTGTTCGCCTTACAGAAGGGGAAAAAATCAAAACTGCCAAAGAAACTCCAAGTGGCAAACACCACCCTAAAACCATCTAATAACATAGTATACTTAGGCATCAGACTGGACCGACATATGACACTTTCAGCCCACTGCTATTCTAAAGCCCGTACGATCAGAAGAAGATCATACCGGCTTCATCACCTACTACTATCTCCCGTCTTATAACTAAGACTAAAAATTAAAATATACAAAAGTATTCTGAGGCCTGCACTACTGTATGGAGCTTCACTCTTCACCCACCTCCGTGACGGAATACAGCGCCACCTACAAAAGTTCCAGAATATGGTATTGAGGAAGATGGTGCGGTCTACGTCGATGAAGAAAATGAAGCCGGAACAACTACATGAGTTCTTTGACTTACCGACAGTGCCTGAATTCATCAAACACAGACACATAAAATTTTTTGATTCACCAAATAACCCATTAACCAACCCACTCTTCAAGACCTTAACACCAGCGTCAGCCCCTGTACGTTGGCAACAACAAATGCTAGAATATGTTTAGAACAATATGATATAAATTAAGTAGTTATAAGATTACTTTTAAGTAAAAGGTAGAACACTTAAGTGTGCCCCAGCACTTAAAAATATCAAGCAAATTGTAAACTCAAACCTATCCCAACTCAAAGACTCCTTAAAATGTAGTAATACTACAGAAAAAGGAGACAGAAAGAAACATATGTAAATATAAGTATAACCAAAACATATTCAATAGGGGTTTTGAAAAAAAAAAAAAAGGTGTGATTTCTTGTGATTATCCAACAGTTCAGTGCGAGCCTTCGAGGTGACAACACCTATTAGAGTGATCTACTGTGATTTCCCAGTGATATTGCTAGCCCTTCACACCTTGCTTAGATTAGCGCCCTCAAGCTGTCAAGGTCCAAACTTATCCCTTGGACCCAACCTTGTCAGCTACCCGTAAGGGTATGGGCAGCGTCGCTCTAGTAAGGCAGTGTAGTACCTAGTAGTAGCAGTTTCGCGTTCAGAACAGTAGAGTGCGCCGGTGACAGTAGTGAGTGCGTTGTGTCAGTCGCGAGTGCGGTCTTTCGGTCTGTCCACTAAGGTCGGACAGTGCAAGTTAGTGAAAGGACAATGGCACGGCGAAAACCGCAGGTTCCAGTTACTACCACAGAGGCCGCGGGAGGCACTTTTGCACGCCGAACAAGAGGCCAACTTTAGAGCATAGACGACCGGGCCACGACGGAGGTTATAACAGTGCCCACCTCCAATCAGTTTAGTGCTCTGTCAGGATTGACTCAGGAGTCCTCATCTGAAGTACCAAAGAAGGCAGCGCCTGTACCACCCATCGTAATGGCCAGTAAATATTCCATAACGATGGTAAAAACTTTTCTGGTCAAAATAAAAACCGAAAAATACCTCTGAGACAGACAAAGGGAGGCATTCAAATCCATCTGGAAGCTCTACAGGAGCGGCAGAAAGTGTTGTCAGGCTTCAAGACCCTCAACATAAGGCATCACACATACGCTCCAAAAGCAGGAAAAACTATGAACAAATTTGTCATTAAAAATCTAGAGACCACCACGCCGGATGACATCAGAGAAGCGTTTAAACCCCTAGACGTAACAGACGTGAGGAGACTACAACGCACGGACGAAACTGGGAAGAAGACCCCTCTGAATCCAGTCGTCATCACGGTACCCATCTCCGTCACCATCACTGCTGTCACTCCGCCTTAAATTACAAGTATACAAGAGTATACTGAGGCCGGCACTGCTATAGGGGCACCGTTGTTCACACATCTCACCGGTGGCACGCAGCGGCTCCTCCAGGGGCTTCAAGACTCGATGCTCCGGAAGATGGTAAGGACGAAAAAGGCTCATGAACTTCACACCCTGCTAGATTTACCAACGGTCCCGGAATTTATCAAGAGGAGGCATATCAAATTCCTGGACTCGCTGGGTTATCTATCAAACCCACTATTTAAGACACTAACACCAGCACCACCCCCACTTAGATGGCAGAAAATAGTGGAGGGAAACTCAGTGCAAAATGTGAAATAGACACTAAATTTAGTTTAAGGTTTTAGTTAAGTATATTAGATTAGGTTTAAATTAGTTGTATAAAGAAAAACAAACAGAAAATAAAAGTTTGCCCCAACACTTTTGCTATAATAAGAATTAAATAAGAAATAACAAAGGAAATACCAATACCACAAAAATTCCTTAAAATGAAGCCAGCTTCAGCAAAAGGAAAAAGATCAAATTAAATGTAAAGAACTGTAAATATAAGTATCCAGGGGTTTGGAAAAAAAAAATGTGTTTATCCTTACATCCGCACTCATGACGGACCTCAAACCACTGAACCTACTACACAAACAAATAACACACAAACAAACATTATACAAAGAAACAAACAAAAGTCTCTTAGGAGACAAAAAACTGTTGATGACGAGGGTTTTATTACAACAAAAAGGAAAATGACAGTCAAACCCAGGCCGACACACGCCACCATCACACCCACTCAAACCTCCAACACTTTCACCACACTCATCAACACCCAACCATCAAAAAGCACGGCTATACTATACTACCAGCAACGGCCAACACTACTAACACAAAAACCCCCTCCCATTATAATTAGGCCAGCCATTTCAGCGGTTGAGCTAAAGAACTGTCCATCCTTTCTGATTCGTGTAGTCAGGGCTGGCTTTGACTTGCAACTCTGAGCCTCCTCTCTGCACTGTCCACAGCCGCCGCTAGACTTCAGCTTCTACCTATAGTTCCTCCTCAGGCTGTCTCAGCGGCTGCAGCCTCCCCTTCTTCGGGTGGACGGCCTCTACCAAGAGTGAAATGTGTGGGAACCACGACCTCTCTCCACCTTCCTATGTATTCCATGAAGAACGGGTAATTTTCCTTCTCTACCAACCTCGGGAAATCGGCCTCGTCAAAGGCATATAGTCCAGTTTTTCTGGATAGCCAGGCTCGATGTCCATCCATGGCGGCACAAGATATTACTGCGTGCTCGGCTGTATCAGGCACACCGCAGGTGGGGCACCTGGGATCGATCGGCCATGCTTCCGCAGCTTCTCCCGGAAACCCCCATGGCCTGTCAGAATCTGTGAGGACCAGTAATCGTGATGGACCCACTTCGCCGCTAACCTGGAGTAGACGGTAGGAAAGAATTTCTTAAGGGTTGCACCCTTTTCACAAGTGACCCACAGTCTGTTCCACTCATCCAGTGAGTCCTCCCTCAACACCTTCTTCCACCTCCCAGGCTCCTCACTTATCCTTTGCTGCAGTCCCTCCGGTATTGCATCAAGCACTTGCCTCTTAACATCGAATTAGATGCTGTCCTCTCGCAGGATGAGATCCAAGGGCATCTCTCCAGCCAATACCTGCACCGCCTCGTGCGACACGGTTCTGTATGCCTTGGTGACCCTCAGCAGTGCCAGTCTCTGGATGGTCGCCAGCTTCTTCTTCTGTGTTTGTGTGAGATAACGACTCCAGGCAGGGGATGCATGGCACAGGATGCCCAGCACGACTCCCTTATAGATGGTTCTAGTAGCCGGGTACCTCAGGCCCCAGAATGCACCCCCTATTCTAGACACTGAATGGACTGTCACCCTAGCAGGTCACCCTATCTCGGAGGTATCCGAGGTGTGGGATAACGTCAAATCCCTTCTTGAATTTCACCCCAAGGTATGTCGGAGGCGGACCCGTTCTCCTCCTATGTTCAGGCTGATAGGGTGAGCCCTATCTGTCGAGCCTCTCAGCAACATTACCTGCGTCTTGGCAGCGGCCATGCTTAGCTTTCGCCTCTCACACCATTCCGCAACCTTATTGGCACATCTCTCCGTATCTCGCATTAGTCTGGCTCTGCTGTCCGCGGAAATTATAACCGCTAGGTCGTCGACATAAGCCGTCCCTAGAAATCCCTCCGCCTCCAGTTCTTCCAACAAGTGGTCAAACACTAGCTTCCACAGGGCTGGCCCGAGGACGGAACCCTGCGGGCAGCCCCTCTCAATCCTTCTCTCAACCTCGTAGAAGCAACCACGCACCTTCACCGTCCTATCACTGAGATAACTACTAACAAGGGAGTACAGGTTCCTGGGGCCATCAAACTCCTGCAGTCGCTGGAGTACGAAAGACCACCATACACTATCGAAGGATATGTCAAATAATATCATCAACACGTACTTCTCTGCCCTCTCCTCAGCGTCCCTTCGCACTCGCATCAGCGCGCCCGCTGTTCCTTTTCCTCTTGTTGATCCAAATTGTCGTGGGTGGCTCGCCGCTTGGAAGACTGGCCGTAAGTTAGTGATGATTAGGTGTTCCAGGACCTTACTAACAACAGGGAGGAGGCATATGGGTCGGTACGTCTTAGGTTCTTCCTTATCCTTACCTCTCCCTTTGTATATAAGTCGCAGGTCACCGATCTTCCACTGCCTCGGAAACTGCCCCCTGTCCAAGCATTGATTGAAAATGCTAAAGAGCTCCTCTTCGATATGGTTGGCACTATTCTTCAGGATTGCCGCGTCGATACCATCAAGTCCTGGGGCTCGTCCAGTCCTCTGTTTGTCTAACGCCATGCGAAGATCCCAAATGTCCCACAGCGGATAAAAGTCCGTTCCCGGGTGGATATTCGGTGGTACGCCTTACCATTCTATCCTCCTCTGTGTCCTCGGACGGGACATCCCTGGGGTAAGTGTAATCAACATACATTATCGCCGTCTCCTCCCGAGTGTTTGCCTGGTCACCTCCCACTCTCATAGCTGCCATCATCTGGGACGGCTTCACTTTGTCCAGTGCCACTCTGTACGGTATCCCCCATGGATTCTTCGTTGACTCCTCCACTATAAATTCGTCCCATGACTTTTTCTTCTGGTGTCGCAACCCATTCCGATATGCTCGGTACATGCGCCTACTCTCTTCTCGGAGGTCAGACTTCACCTCTTCTTCTCTGCACCCCTGGTATCTTCGCCTCGCTCTATGGTACTCTCCGCCACGGTACCGGGCGTGCCCTTATCCTTCGGCGAGGGAGAGAGTTCTCTGCCGCCTCAGTGATGGCACTCATCAGCATCTCCACTCTTTCGCCAATGGTAAGCTCACCACCGTCGGCCGCAGTTTCTTCCCACTCTTTGTCCACCAGTATTCCCTCAAGGGTCCTGGAGAATTGCGCCCAGTCTGCTGATTTGGTGACGAATCCCTTGTCAGTTTCATGGCGATTCTCTTCTTCCTCTTCTTCTTCCACGCTGAAGGTTATGGTTGCGTGATCAGAGCTCGTATTCGATCGCAGGGTCCAGTCGACGAGGCGTCTCGACATGGTTGGCGAATCCAGCGTTAGATCTATCCAACTTTGCCCTCTCGCTCCAATGAAGGTAGGTCCAGAGGGTTCATTCATCACTATGAGTTGACATCTTGCGACGCCGTCCTCCACAGTCCTGCCTCGCACGTCTGTTCGCGCCCCAGGCCGTGCTCCATGAGTTGGTGTCAGAGCAAACCAGCACATTTCGATATCGGAGCGCAACAGCTTCCATGGCGGTGATGCTTTCGTCGATGTTTTCTCGAGGCGGCATGTAGGATGATACCAGGGCAAGGGAAATGTTGCCCCATCTAACATAGCATCCCGCTTGATCCGCGGTTATATGCTGTTTCAGGTCCATGGCGTCGACTGAAGGATTGACGATGACTATGGCTGCCCTAGACCTCCTCTCTACACTCACCAAGGCCATCACTCTTGATGCTACGCCAAATCCAGCCACCAGGTTCTTGTGGCACCACGGTTCCTGGACAGCCATTAGGTCACATTGCCGGGCGAGGGTCCTCAACTCGTCAGCCACCACTCACCTCCGGGCCATGTTGACCTGCAGCACCCTCAGTCTAGCCATAACAGGTCCTCTTCGCCAGTTTCCTCATCTCATCGAGGTGTACTGGGCAGTCCCGACTGCCCGCGCTGTGCCTCCTTTCCTCTTATTTTTTCCCCACCGCTGCACAGTTTTTACATTCAGGAGAACTCTTCTTCGGGCAGTCCTTGGCGATATGCCCTTCTTTGCCTCACCACCAGCACGCCAGTGCGGTTTTACATTGGACTTTGGAGTGCCCGTATCCTTTACACTTGAGGCATAGAGGGGGATCAAGATAGTCTCTGATATCCAGGCTCCACCATCACCCCGAAATCTCATTAAGCGTCAGGATGCTGTTTCTTACAACCGGATGGACCTCCACCGCCCACGTCTTCTTCAGGCCGTTCCTCTCCGGGTTGGAGAAGCAGGCCCTTATCCATTCCCGCTTCTCGTTATCTTCTGCGGGTTTTCTGAGCGTCCCTTCAATGCTTTTCCAAAGGACTTCTTCCAGCTTCGCCGTCGTCCAGTCTGAGGGGATCCTTCGAATCTCGAGCCGGGGTCTCCTCGTCCTGGCCAGCCTCCTTGTTAGTCCTTTTCCTTATTTCCTTACCGACTCCTCTGGCTGCGGTTGGATGGCGGGATCTTTCTTCTTCTTCTTCTTCCTCTTCTTTTTACTCACGACTGTCTGAAATCCTTCTTCTTCTTCTTCTGACCCCTCAGTTTCGTCGGAGAAAATGCTTCTCCCTCTGCACATAGTTATACCTCTTCCTCTTTTAGGCATTGGGGCTGGCTTAAGGTTCCAGTTTTCCCTGTTTAGTCCTGAGGGTCCAGCTTGTTGATCACCGACCCTGTCCATTCTCTCTTCTATGGGAATCTCACTCTGCATCCTCTCAAACCTGACGGTTTTCCCCTCCGTATGGGTCCCGTCCGGCTTTCGTGTTTCCCCTTCTCCTTTTGGTTTCTATTTCCGGGAGCAGATATAGGCTTCTCGCCTGGGTTTGCTGGGAATTGACTTGGCAAACTTAGCATCCGGTTCACGCTACGGAGTTCTCTCCAAGTTCCTCCACCATTTCCAACCTCCCCAGCCTTTCCGAGCTCCGCTAGGACCCTGTTCTTCTCAGCAAGGGTCTTCTCGTACTTCTCCCTTTCGTCTTCGAGCTCTTATTCTGTCATGGCCAGAGCTGATGTCAGGGCTCCAGAAGCGACCCTCCGCTGGATACCGTCTAGGAAGTCCTCATCCTGAAGTATTGCCCGAGCTTGACTTCGGTGACATCTCCTTTTTTTCCTCTTCCCTCCATCTAACCAGAAGAGACTAAGCCAGCTCCTTCTGGCTTTTCATTGTTTGGTATCTCAATACCATATTGGTCAGTAAGGTCTCAATGTCCCCGTAGGTTTCTCTTAACACTTTCTTAACGGGTTCGATGAGAGCCGTGTGCTCGAATATTGACCTGATGTCTTTGCTGTCTTTGCTTCCTCCACGACATCTTCAGCAGTCATCAGTCCATTAATGGACTCAGAGCTGGTCTCGTCGTCCTGCACTCTCTTGGCATCGGGAACCCCTTCATGGGGGGAAAGTTTTCTCTTCCCTCCCATCTGTGGGCTTTCCTGTTGAACCCCGTTTGAAAGGGGCTCTTTGTTTCCACTCTGGCGTCTTCCCGTTTTTCTGCGGGCTGCTCATCTTCTTGGGGGTTTGTGTCCGTTTGCCAGATTTGTCAAATGAGCCTGATCTTGACCTCCTAGCTCAATCTTGAGAGACCGTCAGGAACGGTGCCCACGCACTAAGTCCGAATTCGCCAATAAATTTAAAAATTTATTTCTCCTTACCTTGTAGGGCAATCCCCAAGGTCCAGCCCACCGTTTTTCTAAGCTCAAAGAGATCTGTCAAACACATACTACTCACGGACACAGACTACTCACGGTCTCCTCACTCAGACTTGGCCGGCCAACCTAGTTGACGCCACGTTGACACACACAGCAGCTGCGCGCAATCAGTCTTGGCCTCAATCCACCTATATCTTCGTGATCTTTTGGCTTGGTGGCTCCAAATCTCACTCAGGTATTGCTGGGAACTTAGTTAGCTAGATCGGTGATATTCCACGCCAACCACTCGCCCTATTTCCCTGCTTAACCAATACGAGTGTTGCCTCGTGGCGACCACGTGCTCGCTTTAACCGGATCGTCATGGTATCCACTCGATAATTCTCTACTCCTTTATCTGCCGATATCTTTGCGATCTTAGGGCTTAATCCAATCTCACTCAGACACCGACCGAATAACTATTTTAGCAAATTATACCGTACCCGGTTATTTTGCCTACTTCACCTAGATTGACCGTTCCTCGGCTCTGTCAATCCGATTATCTATCCGGCGATATCTCAGTAATCTCTGGACCAAATCGAACCAAATTTCACTCCGATATCACTCAGTCAGACACGCTGTTGGTATCAATTACTTCCCGTCACCGGTAAATTAATCCAACTTGGACTAAATCTCCACGGAACGGTATAGAAACACGTCTTACTCGGTCAACAGCCAGTTGGTCACCCCCTGGCAACGGAATCAAACGTCACACTCAAAGACATAGATAAATTGGGTGCAATAGAGCACATGATTTACTCAGTTGAGAAACTGAAGAACATTGCTGGCCCCAGGCAGTGCCATAACTGCCAGAAATTCGGCCATACTAAAAACTTTTGCGGGCGCATCATAAAATGTGTATGTTGTGGTGACAACCACGAAACAAAAGAGTGCCCTAGAAACATCGCCCCAAAATGTGCAAACTGCGGTGGCCCACATGTGGCCTCTTACCGCGAATGCCCAACTAGGGTTAACCTCATAAAGACTAAGGTTCAAAAAAAGGTCATCAGACCTAACCTAACCCAGCAGACCGCATCTAGCGCTGCTACCACCACCCCTGACCCACACTCCTATACAGGGGTTGTATTTAACGGACCACCGGCCCCACCCCGACCTTCCCAATCGTCCACGGATCAACCCCCATGGGTTGAAAATCTAGTCTCTATGTCTCTATGTCTCTATCTACCACAAATACAATTTCCAACAAGCAGACTGGAAACAATACAAAAATACAGTATGCACTAGCATACCCAACATAAAACCACTCACAAAAACCCAAGACATAGACACTGCCATAAGCACTCTACAAAACATCATAAATGAGGCAGCCACTACTGCGATACCCACACTCACCTCCACCCCTTTACACCTGCGCCCCAACGAAACGTCCCTACATACAGACCAATCATAAACAGTCTCACTAGATAAATCACTTTCTTAATGTCACAGTGGAAAACATCCTTATGGCATGAACAACTCCGCCGTACCCACAGCAATTCCAAAAACTTCTGGAAATTAGTCAGAAGCCACAACACCAAATCCAAATTGGTGAAAATACAACGTGGCGATGAGCTTTTCACCCCCGCAGATCAGGCCAACATACTTGCCGACTAATATGTAGAGCGTGACAAAGCACGTACAGTCACAACATATCATCATATCCCACTGACTGATATCGCACATAACAGTATCTTTTCCACATATAAAGAACTGAGTGCAACCATCGGAAAACCGAGGGGAAACAAGTCGACAGGAGAGGACAATATCTCTTATGTCCTACTCAAACAACTCCCCAGAAAAGCCCATTTGTTTCTCCTCAACATCTTCAACTCGGGCTCACGCCTCAGATACTATCCTAACGGGTAGAAACATGCTATCGTCGTTCCACTCCTCAAACCCCGAAAACGAGGAGCGGTACCGGAAGAATACCGGCCCATCAGCCTCCCCAACCATATCTCAAAAATATATGAGAAACTTATCCTCATTCATATCCGTAAACACTGTGAATTACATAACATCATCCCCCCGGAACAAACCGGGTTTACCCGCGGCGTTAGCTGCTATCACCATGTAGCCAAACTACCGTATGATGCAGCCAATAACCTTAACCGAAACCTTGCCACGGCATTGATCTCTCTAGATTGCACGCAGGCTTTTGACTCTGTATCCCACTCCACCCTCAATGATCAACTCAGACTTCACCACTTCCCGGATCAACTGCTCCACATTATTGGATCCTATATCTGAGGCCGGGCTTTCCCCGTACGTGTCAATTCTGATACCTCTGCTCCCCCCCCCCCGTGCCCAGCCACCTGCGGTGTCCCACAGGGCTCGGTCCTGGCGCCTGTCCTATTCAACATATATACAGCCCATATAGTAGGGCAAAAGATTGACGATGTTCAAATCGCTGCATATGCTGATGATGTTGCTATATACACAGCAAGCATGAATACAGATCACGCTATGCGCAAGGCCCAAACTGTAGCTCAACTGATTACAAAACAACTACAAAGCAAAACATACACATCAACACGTAAAAAACCGACGCCATTGTATTCTCTTACAAGAGAACACTCACTAAACAACCTAAACTAAACGGACAAACAATACAGAATAAAAGACACCTCACATACCTCGGTATGAAACTCAAAACACATCTATCATTCACAGCTCCCATAAAACACAGAACACATATAGTAGGGTCACAGCACACCAACTCCAACACTTACTCTACTCACCAGCGCTGTCACTCAGATTCAAGATCCTAATCTACAAAGCCATCCTTAGACCTACACTACTAAACGGTGCACCCCTCCTTCATCACCTATACCCCACAGCCCTGAAGTCTCTCCAAACATTTCAAAACAGCGTGCTACAGAAGATCACAAAAAGGACATCACTCGAAAGACGAAACATGAAACTCATCCACAACGAACTACAACTAGACACTATACAACAACACATCGCAAGACGACACGTTAAATTCTTTGACACCCTCCCTGCTTCCTTCTACCTACTTTTCTGATCCATCACTCCATCACCCCTTCCTGCCAGATGGCAGGGTCGAAAGGGCCCAATTAACCCTATCAATATTATCCACTAACCGCTTAAACAGCATTCTCCCCCCCCCCCTACCCCCACATAGCTCATCTCCCATAATCTCCCCTCCCACCCATCCTCCTCTACCCACCACCTATTATTATTATTAATGTATTTTTTTTTTGTTTTGCACTAACTATGAGTCACGAGGAGGCCCCTCACCTCCGAATCATTAGAGAAATCCAAAATAGGAAAGATGACCACAGGTTTTTAAATAGTTGTCCCACCTTTAAGTACCCACAGGTAGAATAATGTAGTGTACGTATTCGGAATCATAATTTACTTGAATGATGATATAATCTTAGTAATTTTATGTTTTTCTATTGTTTGAGGGATCCGGAAAAAAAAAAAAAAAAACTACCCAGACCATTCCAATTATTCAACATGGGATAAAAGAAAATTTTTATGACATGTTTGACGGCTGATATGGTATATGAGGTCAATTGATTTTTAAAACTGTTTATAATCAGCTTTTCATAAAGTTTATTTATCACTAGTCATTTGTCCTAAACATTCTAATTTTATGGGATTAATTGATTTTGTAATAAAGAAAAATGGGTGTGCCTAACATGAGATTTTTTTTTTTTTTTTTCTAAGCCCCATGGGATGTGGAGTTGATATTTAGGGGTATAAATTGGGATAGTTGGGATCTATTCGGTACTGCATCGGATGCATTTTAAGAGGGGGATCTGGATAGGAGAAATTTTTGGGAATGATGGTAACTAGGAATCATCTAGTGACGGGGCTCACTAGATGTTTTGAATCAGTCCAGTCTGTTAATTTTCTCAGTCTAGTCTGAGGCTTTTTACAAGTTTTTTCTAGCGATGTGGCCGTCCTGTTGATGATAATGTCCGGAAGAGAGGGTTTGTACAGTATTTGAGGCTATCAAAGAATTTAATATGCCTCCTTGAGATGAAATCGGTCACTGTAGGGAGCTCGAGTGTTGTATGTAGTAAGTCTGTTTTTGCTCTCTGAGGAATGTCGTACTATACGCCTTAGCACGCCATTCTGAAACTGTTGGAGCCTCTTTGTCGTTCCGGGCGATATGTTTGTTAGCATCGGTGATCTTTAAAGGAGAGCCGGTCTTATAACGCCTTTATAGATCATTAATTTGAGGCGAAGAGATAAATTTGGTGATGTTAGCAGGTGGTTCAGTCTATAAGACTTGGTCCTTACCGACCTGATTTTTTTATAGCAGTGGCGAGATAGTGTTAGGTGTCTGTCGAGACTATACTGCTTGCTGGCCTGTTCTCGCTATCCGCTACCTTATAGACCTTAGGTAGAGGGCGCTTATTTGTCTGAAAAGAGAAAATTCCACAGTCGGTTTTTGTGGAATTTACTGTGATATTTAGTCTTTCCAGCTTCGTTGTTATTTCCTCACAGGCATTCTCCGCCTGCCGTAGAGTTCTCTCTGCATTCATTGAGCTAATGTAGATAGGGATGTCATCGGCGTAAGCCGCTACAAAGGCTCTTTTATACCTTGCTCCAACAGTTTCAGCTGTGTACACTGAGAACAGTACTGGTGATAGCACGGACCCTTGGGGTACTCCACAGGTGAGTGCGATGTCTTCAGATACTGCTTCACCGACTCGTACCTTTATTGATCGTTGAAGAAGAAACGACCGCAAGAGAGTATATAGCTGCTCCGTAAACTCGTTGTCCAGCAGTGTCTTACATAAAAGGCCATGGGACCAAGCAGTAGGTTTTGAGATAATTAAGAATAATTTTCTCAAAAACCTTGCCCATGTGCGGAAGCAAGCTGATTGGTCTATAGTCGGCTGGCTGGGATCCATTCTTCGCGGGTTTCAATAGCGGAAAGAGGATAGCTCGTTTCCATGCCTCAGGGAAGTATCTCAGCTTGAGGCAGGAGTTGTAGAGGTTCGTCAAGTGAACTCTGCCTCTTCTGGGTAGTTGTTTTAACAATATAGACTATGTCCCATTGTGGCCTGGGGCTTTATTCCCCCTCGAACGACGGAGAATGGCCTTTAGCTGCTTCGGGGATACAAACATATAATTGTCGCCAATTTCTTCTATCGGTATCTCTGCCGTGGGCAGAGTCCGTCTGGATATTATCCCGCCATAGTGACCCGCAAACTTAGTAGCCTGCTCCTCTGCTGTTAATAGTTTATCACCGTCATGAAGTATCCTAGAGCTTCTCTTCCTGGTGCTCGTCTTCAGTAACTTCCAGAATTTTCTGTGGTCGCCGTGGGTCGCTCGTAGCTTCTCGTGCCACTGCGTAGTCTGCCATTGTTTCATGAGATTACGGATCTGGGTGGTAAGGGAATTTACCACCGACCGTCATGATCTCTGGTCCTGTACCATTTATTCCTCCACTTATTACGCAGGGCGATAAGTGTCAGAATGTGATTTGGCGGGGGACGCATAAGTGGTTTGAACTTCGGTATAGCCTCATCGGTGGCTCTTCTCATAGTCGCTGTGAAGAACTACAGGTAGGTGTCTACTTCACTCGTCGTACGGAGGGCAGGGACTGTAGACAGTTCGTGGTAGACCTGTGCTTTGTAGACCTCCTTTTTTTTTTTTTTTCTTTTTTTTTTTCCCAATCCCTTAAACAAAAAAGAACATTAATAAAACAAATAATTAGATAAATTATAAACTTGGTGTACTTTACCTTATACTACCTGTTGGTATTTGAAGGTCTGATGACTATATACAATTGGAGTGCTATTTCCCAGTCAGGGAATTTTCTCATTATTTAGAGGTCAGGGTCCTCTTCTTGTTGTGTGTTAAATAAAATACCTACTACTAAAGACTATATACAAGATTAATAATGATACTATTTACATGGTTTTATTTACAAGGATGGATATGAGAGAGTGGTGCTGGAGTGGGACTAGGAAGTTGGCAGGACGGGGCGATGGGATAGGATATTGGGAGTGGGGGTGCTTTAGAAGCGGATTAAAGTATGGTGTTGACCGGGTTGAGTGGTCCCTTGAAGGGGGGCTGGGGTGATGGCGCGGAAGAGTGGGTTCAATGAGGCAGGGATGTTGTCAAAGAACTTTATGTGTCTCCTTGTGATGTGCTGTTGAACAGTGTCGAGATGTAATTCATTGTGAATGTGTGCCATGTTCCGTCTTTCGAGAGATGTTCGTTTTGTGATTTTTTGTAGGACGCTGTTTTGGTATGTTTGGAGAGACTTCAGGGCTGAGGGGTATAGGTAGTGCAGGATGGGGGCACCGTGAAGCAGTGTAGGCCTAAGGATGGCTTTGTAAATCAGGATCTTGAGTCTGAGTGACAGCCCTGGTGAATAGAGTAAGTGATTTAGTTGGTGTGTAGTGGCTTTGGCTATCTGTATCCTGTGTTTTGTTTGAGCTGTAAATGATAGGTGTGATTCTAATTTCATACCGAGGTATGTTAGTTGTCTTTTATTCTGTATGGTTTGCCCATTCAGTTTTGGCTGTTGTTTGAGTGTTTTCTTGTATGAAAATGTGATTGCATCAGTTTTTTGTGTGTTTATGTGGATATTAATGTTTTTAAGTTGGTCTGTGATTTTTTGGGCTACTGTTTCGGACTTGCGCATGGCGTGATCTGCATTCATGCTTGCTGTATATATAGCAATGTCATCAGCATATGCAGCGATTTGTACATCAATCTTTTGCCCTACTATATGGGCTGTGTATATGTTGAAAAGGACTGGCGCAAGGACCGAGTCCTGGGGAATACCATAGGTAACTGGGCGCGGGGAGGAGATCTCAGTTTTGACACGGACAGAAAATGTCCGGCCACTGAGGTATGAGCCAATAATGTCGACCAGTTGGTCTGGGAATCGGTGAAGCCGGAGTTGATCAATTAAGGTGGAGTGGGATACAGAATCAAATGCCTGTGTGCAATCTAATGAGATCATTGCTGTAGCAAGATTTTTATTGAGGTTTTTAGCTGTATCATACTCTAGTTTTGCTACGTGATGATAACCGCTAACGCCGCGAGAGAACCCGGTTTGTTCCGGGGCCGTTGTTCGCCCTATGCCTGAAAGTGTGGGTGTTCGGATGGACGACAGTGTAGGACGTATTCAGAATTATTCTTCCCGCTGTGTTGCTTGAATTATTATTCCAAACGGTGTACTTAGCGTTTAGGTCGCCCACTACCCAATGGTTTGTTCTCTTACACACTCGTTTAGAAGTCGGGAGAACTCCTCCAGAGAAGACCTAGGTCACCTGTACAGCCCTGTGATGATTGTGGGCTTATCCAAGAGGAGCTGTATCGTTTTATGATGTATTTTTGGTTCTCTGATAGCCAATGGTGGGGGGAGTTCCCTACACCTGGTTCCATGGAGGATGACTACCAGGACCCTTCCCGCTTGGTCTATCGGTTGGTCTCCTGTCAGATCGTAGCCTGGCAAGTGTATGCGCTGGAAGTTGGCCCTGGTGTCTGTGAGGATCACTACGGTGGGTTGGGTCTGTGCTATCAAGGCGTATAGTTTTGTAATTTTGGGCATTAGCCCGTCAGTATTGAAATTTAGTATAGTCAGTTTGTTATTCATTTTGAAATAACAGCCGCAAATAATTCAATGAGTTTATTTGCGGTGTTGGTTAACGCTTCCAGGATCTTCATGATATTTTCCACCCACGGTGGAGTAACATCATGCCGAGCACTGTCGGCGTAGGTTTGTTTTTCAGTCCGTCGGGGTGAGGATTGAGCCTGGCCCCTCATCGGTCCGTCTGCCCGTCCTTGTTCGGGCTGGGTCTGCCGTAGTGAGGGGGGGAGGGGGGTGAGCCTGGTCGTTCATTGGTGGCTGTGCTGGTATAGGAGCAGGCTTAGCCCTTAAACCTACCCTTTGCTTAAGTTTGGCTAGTCTGTCCATGATGAGTAGGCTCCCGACTGTCACAGAGAACGGACCTACGTTGGAGCGTTCCTGAGGATTACCCCCACCTTTGTTAGAGCTAGTTGAGAGCAGTCGCCTTCAGAACTCCGTCCAGGTAAGAGGTGTTTTTCCCCTTATCCGCAAGTTTGTGCGTCCTGGAGAGTACGGGAGTGCGTGGGTGAGTCCCGAGGGACACACGTGCGAGCCGGGACTCACGGTGGACAGGAAGGAGGAAAAATTTTTATAAGAAAAGTTTTTCCTTCTGGCTCAAATTTTGAGTTTTCCAAAATTGTCTGTCAATTTTGGTATAGTGTGTGTGGACAAGAACCTTTATTGGTGTCGGTTTTTGTTTGTAACAGTGTGTCAGAGACCGAAATTTGGAGACAGCTCTACCAACAGGGCGAGACCCAACCTGAAAACCCATCTTTTGCGTAATTTATTACGTAAAAAGGGGTTCTCGGGATGACCACCCGAAGGAAGGGAGAGATGGAGGTCCAACTCGGTATGGAGGTGGATGTGGCAACAAAAAAATATCCCATTGAGGAAAAAAAGGAAGAAGTGGGCCAGGAGCCCAACAAAATGGTGGACAAGATGGCGGCCAAGGAGAATCCCCAGAAGGGGGACCAGGAGGTAGAAAATAGTACAGTTGAGAAGGGGACGGATGTTGTCCTTGAAGATGACTCGGACGAGGTGGCCGGGTCAAAGGTCAGCCCATTCCAGATGCCAAAGAGCAAAAGGAAACGTCCAACCAAGGAGACGCCACCTCTAGCAGGCGAAGAGGACGAAGAGCCGACATTGTCGGAAAAGGCCACCAAAATTGCAGAGGGCCTCAGGGAGTACCTGAGGACAAAATCTAAGATAAATAAGGACCAGCAGGCCTTCATAAACTTGAAAATTATGGAGGTCCGCGATATGGTCGTGGTCCTGCAAGAGAGGCAGGGAGGACTTGCGGAGATGATAAAGAGAGCGGTAAGGGAGACCCTCTCGATGGATGAGATCCATGAGACGATCTCCCGAAAGGTCTCTCAGATAGTGGCCCCCATGGTCGCGCAGGCAATCGGCGACAGTATTGGGGCCCAGTACGAAGAGAAGAAAAGAGTCTGGGTCTCCCCGACTCTTAACAAGGTCGAAGAAATGATTGACCAAATTCGTATGACGGAAGAGGAGGGGGAGGTCCTCCGGTACGTAGCGGCCAAGAGGGCCGAAGAAAGAAGAGGGATACCCAGGAAGGCAGGACCAGGACCAGTGCTGGGAGAGGCGGGGCCGTCCGGCGTGCAGAAAAAATATGAGGGGCTGGCACCCGCGCCGATGCCTCAGCGCAAGTCTCAAACCCCAATATGCAGGGGATGTCATGTTTCTGCTTGACGACACGGAGGAGGAGGAAGAGGAGCCCTTCGTGGTCGTCAAGAAGAAAAAGAAGAAAGTCAGGATCCACCTGGAGGACCCTGAGAAGGAGCAGAAGAAGCAGGAGCAGAAGAAGCCGGAGAGGCCGGGGAAGAGGCTGACCTTCGCCGATGTCCTAAGCCGGGTCTCAGCGGTGGTTCCCAAGGCGTCCGCCACCTACATCACGGTGAAGGGGAAGGACCCGGCTGAGGGACAAAAATGGGATACCGGAAGGATCTTTGAGCAGTTCCCCACCCAGGAGGAGCTGAGTGAGGTCGGCGCCGAAGTCAGGATGGTGAAGGTGACCCAGGGAGGCGCCGTGCTGTTCAAGACCGAGGGGCCGGAGCAGGCTAGGAAACTGCTGGAGTGGGGAAAGCTCGGAGAGAGAGGCCTAGAAGCCAAACTGGCCATGACCCGGAGGCCTCGAGTGGAGGTCAAGGGTGTGCCTACCCACTGGGACGAGGCCATGTTGGAGAGGTTCCTTTGGGGAAAACTGAGCATTGAGTGTGAAGAGAAGAATCGGAGAGACTGGCTCCGACCCTGCTTCTCCACCACCACTAGGAGGAGTGCGACCAAGTCTTGGGTCCTGGAGACGCACCCAAGTATGAGGTTCGCCCTCATGAGCCTGACTGAGGCGGATGTGAGTGGAGGGTGGTGGAGCCTCACGATTAGGGACTACCTCGACCCCCTTCTCTGCCTACGATGCCAGGAGTATGGCCATCCTGCCAGGACCTGCACGAAGGACGTCGCGTGCAGGTGGTGCACCGAGACCGGGCACAAAGCCAACGAGTGCCCGGAGAGGAAGAGAGGGATGGCGCACTGCTGCAGGAACTGCAAGGCGGAGAAGAGAGGAGGGAAGGAGGCCCAGCACGTGATGGGAAGCAAGGAGTGCCCCATCCACCTCAGGAACATGGAAGTGTTGGCGAAGAGAACGCGATATGCCTAGGCTGCAGATATTGCAGGTCAATATGGGCCGAAGAAGAATGGTCGCCGACGAGTTACGTACTCTCGCCCATAGTGTCGACATCATGGCGATCCAGGAGCCATGGTGTCAGAACAACGTGGTCGCAGGATTCGGTGTAGCGTCGAGGGTGGTCGCTCTGAGCAGTGGTGAGAGGAGGCCCAGAGCGGCGATAGTGATTGTTAATCCAGCCCTCGACGTGATGGAACTGAAGAATTTCACCACGGCAGATCAGGCGGCATGTCATGTGAGATGGGGGGCCATCACATTCGCCCTCGCATCCACTTACATGGCGCCGAGACCGGCCAACGCCGAGGATAGCATAGCTGCCGTGGAGGCTGTCGCGCAGAGATACAAGAACGCGATAGTCTGTTCCGACACGAATTCGTGGAGCACGGCCTGGGGTTCGGTTCGCACAGACGCCAGAGGAAGAGTAGTGGAGGATAGCCTGGCGAGGTGTCAGCTCGTGGTTGTTAACGAGCCCTCTGGCCCAACGTTCGTTGGAGCGAGGGGCCAGAGTTGGATAGACGTGACACTCGCCAGCACTACAATGGCGCGGCGCATTGCGGACTGGACCTTACGGTCTGACACGAGCTCCGACCACCGGGGCATCGCCTTCAGTGTGGTGCAGGAGGAAGGCGGGAATGCCCTGGAGATAGAAAAGGGCTTCGTGACCCGAACGGCGGATTGGAGGGCCTTCTCCAGTGAGCTGGAGAGCGTACTCGCTGACAGAGAGTGGGAAGAGATGGTGCCGATGGAGGTGGAGTCAGGAATTGACCACAGGGTGGCAATGCTGACTGGCGCCATCACAGAAGCGGCGAGTGCATCCCTCCGCCGTCGGAAGGCGAGAGTACGTCCGGTCCCATGGTGGACGCCGGCCCTAACCCAACTGAAGAGGGAGTACTATAGGGCGAGGCGTAGGTACCAGGAGTGCAGAGACGACGAGTCGAGACCTGCACTCCGTGAAGAGACCAAGCGTAGGTATAGGGTGTACCGAAACGGAGTGCGTCACCAGAAGAAAAGGTCCTGGGACGAATTCATCGTTGAAGAGACGGAGAAGAACCCCTGGGGAATACCGTACAGGGTGGCACTGGGCAAGGTGAAGCCACTCACGATGATGGATCCCTCAGAGTGGGTGTAGCCCAGGCGACCACCCTTGAGGAGGCCGCGTCAATGTACGTGGACTTCACATACCCCAGGGATGACCCGTCCCAGGACAGCGAGGCAGACGCCATGGTGAGACGCACCACGGTATACCCGCCAGGTACCGACCTATGCCCACCATGGGACATATGGGACCTTCGACTGGCCGTGGAGAAGCAGAGGATCGGGAGAGCTCCAGGACTGGATGGGATAGACGCGGCGATCCTCAGGAACAGTACCCCGTACGTGGAGGACGAGCTCCTCCGGATATTCAACGAGTGCTTGGATAAAGGGTACTTTCCGAGCAAGTGGAGAACCGCAGATTTGAGATTGCTCTACAAGGGAGGAGGGAAGGACAAGGAATCGCCTAAGACGTATAGGCCGATATGCCTCCTCCCTGTCATCAGTAAAGTCCTTGAGCACCTGATGGTCGCACGACTTCGCCCGATCCTCAGCGCAGCTAGCCATCCACGGCAGTTCGGCTCGACCCGTGGCAAGGGAACCACAGACGCGCTGTTGAGGGTGCGTAGGGACGTGGAGGAGAGGGCGGAGAAGTATGTCATGTTAATCCTCTTTGACATATCCTCCGCCTTTGACAGTGTATGGTGGCCCTACGTGCTCCAACGGCTGCAGGAATACGACACCCCCAGCAACTTGTACTCCCTCGTGAGTGGTTACCTCAGCGAAAGGAGCGTGAGGATTAGAGGTAGCTACTACGAGGTAGAGCGAAGGATCGAGAGAGGCTGTCCACAGGGCTCTGTCCTGGGTCCGGCCCTTTGGAAGCTCGTCTTCGACCAGCTGCTGGGGGAACTGGAAGAGAGAGGGTTCCTTGCCACGGCCTACGTCGACGACCTGGCGGTCATAGTGGCCGAGGATAGCAGAGCCAGGCTGAAAACGCAGGCGGAGAGGTGCGCCAGTCTCGTAGCGGAATGGTGCGTGAGGAGGAAGCTGAGCATGGCCGCGGCCAAAACTCAGGCCATGCTCGTCAGAGGCTCCACAGACAGGGCACATCCTATAATACTGGATATAGGCGGCCAGAGAGTGAGGATGGGTGAGGAGGTGACATACCTCGGAGTGAGGATGAGGAGAAACTTCGACGTCACCCCTCACCTAGAGTACCTCAAGGATAGGGTGACCCTGTCTGTCAATGGTTTATGTAGAATCGGGGGTGCGTTTTGGGGCCTCAGATACCCAGCTACGATGACCATCTACAAGGGAGTGGTCATGGGCATTCTGAGGTACGCATCCCCGGCATGGAGTCAAAACCTCACGCAGCTGCAGAGGAAGAGACTGGCTACGATCCAGAGACTGGCTCTGCTCAGGGTCACGAAGACCTACAGAACGGTGTCGCACGAGGCGGTGCAGGTGCTGGCCGGAGCGATGCCCCTGGACCTCGTCCTCAAGGAGGACAGAATGAAGTATGACGTGAAGAGGCAGGGGCTCGACGCGCTTCCGGAGGGACTCCGTACCAGGATCGGCGAGACTCCCAACCAATGGAAGAAGATCTTGAGGGAGGATACCATCGAGGAATGGAACAGACGGTGGGTAGGTAGCCAGAAGGGAGCTACCTTGAGGAAGTTCTTCCCCACCGTCCAAGCAAGATTGAAGGCGAGATGGGTCCTCCCCGACTATTGGGTATCGCAGATGCTGACAGGGCATGGAGGTTTCCGGGGGAAACTGCACGGCCATGGAAAAGACATAGACCCCCGGTGCCCCACCTGTGGAGTCCCCGAAACAGCAGAGCACGTCATCGTATCCTGCACCGCAGTAGAAGGACACCGTGCCAGGTTGTCGAGAAAGACTGGGATGTTCGCCCTCGCCGAGTCGGACTTCCCCCGTCTGATGGAGGGGGAGGTGTACCCCTTCTTCAAGGATTTCATATACGGGTGGAAGGAAGTGGTGGGCCCGGAGCACTTCACACTGGGAAGGGCCAGACCACCCGACGTCGGCGAGCCTGAGGAGGGCTGATGGGACCCGGACGGAGGCAGTGGACCGGGAAGGCTGGACCGGCTTCCGGACGGATGCAGTCAGTGAGAGGATCCGGACGGATGCGGTGGACCAGGAGGGCTGGACCAGTATCCGGACGGATGGAGCTGAAGATGGGATCCGGACGGATGCGGCTGACCAGGAGGGCTGGACGGCGCCGGACGGATGGAGAGGATAAGGAGCAGCCCTAAGGTGCGCAAAAACCGCTGTTCTATCACAGTGGTGCTCAGTGTGCCCAAATTGTTGGCACCTATGGCATTGAACAATGCCCCTTCTTCCGACATATGGTTTCACGCTAAAGCGGATGCGGTTGATAGAATACAGCTTCTCCATGTCCTCTAGCTTCACCTCCGCTGTTGTTGTGACCAGGATGAGGGGTAGGTCGGTCTTCCTCCCATCCTTGTCGCTTTTTCTCATCCTTCTGACATCTAGGATGCCTTGAAGCCGTTGCCCTAGATCCTGTTTTATGTTTTCTATTTAATGATCTATGTCCAGATCATAAATGACGAATTTCCTTGTCTTCGGCACGTTCGACGAAGAGTATGTATGGTATGGTCTATTTTTTAATCTAAGGAACTCGGTTATACCCGTATGCAGTTCCATCGATGATGGAAAAATACGGATTCGGTCCCTCATTTTCTGGAGTTCAAAATCCTTGAACCCTGCAGCCTGCAGGTCCTCCACGCCTTCAAGGTGCTAGTGACCCCGCTGACCACTATCGGGGTTTCTGACGCACTTTTTTAACACTACCGTCACTGTTACTTAAAATAGAAAAAGTGTTTTCTGTACTTACAGAAAAATGGGCTGGTTGGTTGACTGCACGGCATGTCTTCTTCGCACGAATCCATTCACCATCGTCCGTCCTTGTCTCCTTCCGAGTCTTCGTCGCATCTTCTGACTTTTTCGTCTTCCGTGCTGTCGACCTGGCTGGTACTACTACTGCCGCTTAGCTCGATGCAGCTGCTTCCTCCATCTCTGCACTGGTGCACTTCACAAGTATGAGACAAGAGTGGGGAGGGGCCTTACCAGAGCAACGCTACCCTTCCCAATAGGGTAGCTGTCAAGGTATTATCCACCGGATACGTGTGGACCGTGACAGCTTGAGGGCGCTAGTAAGTAAGTAAGAAAGTAAGTAAGTAAGAAAGTTTTTTAAGTGGCAATAACGGTGATCAAAGAAGATCCTGAGATGTTCACTGTTCAACGGCTGCTGCTAGACTCAACACGAGAGAACAGGATTTTTTCCTTTGATCGATATTTGTCTTAGAAAACTTTTTTTTTTTTGTTTTATAAATATTATGCATTTATTCTCACATAATAACTTACTTTTTTTTTATAAGATTTAAAATACAGATTTCTAGTCTATCTCTAATCAAAAATAACAAATTTAGGCACAAATTTATTTGGGAACTAGTACAAATAGATAATAAAAACTACAAAGAATCATTGTTATCCATTTTGTTGTAAAATTAACATACAAATAAGACTCTGTTTCTTATAAAGAATACGCACTCATATTGGACAACGCTTTCCTATAACAACATTTTTTTAAATATTCTGAAAATACTGTTTTAAGCATATATGCGATACCATTCTTTAAAAAGTTTCTTAAAGTTTCAAAAGATTATTAGATACAGAGGTAACAAAATATATAAATATCTGGTAAATGTTGTTTTGGGGACTCCCCAGCGCAATTTTTCAAAAAGCATCTCATAATCGAGTACCCTAACAATATATTATCACATCATGCTGTCGTGGTTGATTATATTTCAAATTTTATAATGTTAACTTTTCAGCTACCTAGTTTCGTTTACACGAAAACAACTGAAATTCAAATCACTATGCATCTTGTAAACGGGCGTTCACATTGTTTAGTACCTATATACCTTATGCGTCACTTTAACTATTGGTAATGTTTCAACGCATAACCAAATGGTATGTATTTCGTAAACATATACTCAATAAAAAGTTTTATATTGTTGCTTATCGCCCAATATTAATGCACCTGTTAGCTATTTTCAAAAAAAAAGCTTCCAGTCTCTCAAACACCATTAAATAACTAGCCAGTCAAAGCTTTGTTCATTCAGACACCATCAGGACAGAGACAATACAAAATCACATTACTGTAAACCAGAGATAGTACATATCTCATCAACAGTCTAAAAAAAGTTGTTAAACTGTCTTGGAGTGATGAACAATCTACAATTCTAAATCTGTTTCACATTTATGCGATTGGCCAAAGGTTGAAGAGTTAGTTATTTACTGTAATTTGAGGGAATCGATGCTTTGTTATTGGAATATTCCATTTATATCCTATCTCTAGGTCTAAGATAAGAGTAAACATACAAACGCCGAAATCAAACTGGCATCTGCTTCTGACAAGAGCGTGCCAATTATGTTTTAGTTGACATCCGCATGATGGTATAGAAGGATCAATCTAATTAGGGATTGATAAATGATTTGCCACTTCTATAAATTTGTTTTATTGAAAACTAGCTTCGAATGTTATACATTCATCCTTAGTTCTAAAAACACACAAAAAATTCAAAAATAAACTATTCAAAATATAGTTTGGTATTATTATACATATTAAATTAGATTAATATAAATCAGGATTATAAAACATTTATGAATTATGAATTTAATTAAGACAAAAAATCAAATACATGTTGGTATTCACCACGGTTTAAATGGATTATATCAAACAGAAAAGTTTGTACTGGTATCTTCTCGCATTGAACTAACAATGAACGAAACATACTACCTACTACCTACCTTACATACTAACATACTACCTATCTTACTAACATACTAGCTATAGTATTAGGAACTACTAACATAGTTCATTGTTAGTTCAATGCGAGAAGAAACCAGTACAAACTTTTCTGTTTGATATAATTCATTTAAATCTTGGTGTGTACCAACATGTATTTGATTTCTTGTCTTGATTAAATTCATAAATGTTTTATAATACTGATTTATATTAATCTAATTTAATATGTATAATAATACCAAACTATATTTTGAATTGCTTATTTTTGAATTTGTTGTGTGTTTTTAGAACTGAGGATGAATGTATAACATTCGAAGCTAGTTTTCAATAAAACAAATTTATAGAAGTGGCAAATAATTTATCAATCCCTAATTATGTTTTAACTCTCTACCACTTGTCTTGATGAATTTATACATCTGTAATAATGTTAGATCTTTTATTTTGTATACAACGATTGATTAATTAAATTTTTTTTACAGTTTGGATGTACATTTTAACTGGGTACATCGGAATGGGGCATGCTGGAAACGCTAAACGAATTGTCAAGTCATGTCATAGAAGGGAAATGCTAGCGACGATGGTTTATGCTATTGAGCGTTTAGGAAACTTAGTCAGCCACTATTTCTACCACCATTATTTTTATAAAGGATATTTTGACGAGAATCTATATAACAAAATAGCTAAGTCGTACAAAAAAAATCTTAATTTTACAAAGGTACACGGTATTCATTTTATGAATAGAGGTTATGTTAAAGTCGTAAAAGAATAACGCTAAATCCACTTTAGCAAATTATTTATTTATTATATTATAATCATTTAACTTTAAACAAAAATAAATAAGAAAATTGAAAAAATGTCATTTTGAATATATTTTTTTCGGCTACAATACGCCTTGCGCAGAATGAAGAATTGAAACTTAGCTTTTCCCTACAATAATCCTTGCAAAACTTCTACACTAAATATATTTTCTGATGCTTTGAAAGGGATAAAAGGGATAAAATAGAGTGATAAAAATCACACTTTAGGGACCTTTTTTAATTGACTGCAACCCAAACAATTACAAATAAATTTGATAACAAATAAATAAAATGTAGAGAAAGAATTGGAAAAGAACATTGACGAGATCATTACCAATCAAATATATTGTGTTGTAAGTAATGATATTAATACTTTCAGTTATTTTAGATATAATCAAAACTCTAAAGGCACATCTTAGGACGATCGAGCCCTCACAGCGCCATCAAGGTGTGTGCAGTTCTATATAGCAGATTCAACACATTCATCCGGATTCACAGGTCACAAAAGACCCAGGCGTTATAGCTATCTGCGGTGATATCTAAAATATAGATATCTTCGAAGAAGAAGCAGGCAACAAACCGTAACCGCGTGAGAAAAAGCAACAGAACCCATTTAAACAGTAACATGAATTAAAAAATAAAAAAGATTATTTTGAGAAGTATCCTCCATAGGAATATTTACAATAGCAAGAAATGACTGACCTATTTGTCCGTGTTCTTCCCATAGCTTCAATAATATACGTTTGATCCGAATTTAATTTCAGTACCAATAACGTGTATAAAAGTGTAACATGTGATCTAATATTACGACGAGGTTATCTTCTCCTCCTCCGGACTTAAATGGCTTCTCAGACCCAGGATTAACTGCAGAGCAGGCTCTAGAAACTACCACTCTTTACACCATGTGTTTTGGGAGGAGTAGAAAGAAGCTATTCAGAACTACCACACATCATCAAACCAAAAAATAATTGGGCAAATAATATATAATTAATAATTCGTTAGGAAAATACCAGATTGTCCATCACTTTGAGTCAGCTCCATAAATTTTCAAAATATGAACATTAATAATTAAATACTTTTAAATATATATTGGTATCATCAATAATATTGATTTATTTTATTAATAAATAAGTGATTTTTTTTTTTCAGAAATTGTATGCCTATATTAAAGAACGATATTTAAGCACTGACAATGCAAAAAAAATACTAGGAGAAACTAATACGCGAGAAGAGTTGTTTCAGACATTGCCATCTATGTCTCAAGAAGATTTTCAGGAATTACTGAGCTCAGTAAAGAAAACATTTTTTATTTTGTCTAACTTTACATCACCATAAATATTACTTAATATTTTCACCCACTTTTGATTCAAGTACTTATGTTCCATCTCTCCATCAGAGAGAGATAATATCAATGTTTGAATGTAAACCTCAATTAAATGACTTTTAAAAAACCAATAGACTATTTGCGATTTTATGATTTACTCAGGGGATATGATTTTATTAATTTTCAATATAACTAAAAATATGAAGGCTTCCATAATTTTTATTTTAAATATTAAAATAGTGCAATAAAATTAATACACATTATAACAAATTATATATAGACAGTTTTAAAGCCTGTCTTATATATATATATATTGTATTACTTTATTACTTTATATATATATATATATATATAAAGTCGTAGATCTACTTTTTAGTTTCACCAACTGCTATTGCTTTCGCACGATACGTGCGGTTGATGCGCGGCGCAAACTTGGGGTTTACAAATAACATTTATTTTTTATAACCTCATTTATAGTTATAAATTAATAAAAAGTTATAAAAGACCACTCAAATCCTATTTCTATAGCTTCAAAATTGAAGGAATTACACCACTAAAAATGCGTATTTTTTTTTTCTGAAAAATGCAACAAAAGTAGTTTCTGAAATGATTTTTCAACTATTTCAACAAAACGAAAGAGAAATTGATTCTATGAATTCAAAATATTTATTAATTTAAACATAGAAACATTGTCTTCAATAAAAATTATAATAACAAAGTAAAAGAATATTCATACGCGGTTCACATTATAAGGATTAAAAAGAATTATCGCTTCTAAAATTATTAATAATAAATTAATTTGTGAAAAGTACACTTCCCATAAATATATAACTTATATTTTTAAAAACACATTTATAACGACGTTTCAAAGTCCTTCTTCGTCTTCAAGTTACTTGTTTTCTACAATACAACATCCATTAATTAAATCCAAATATTTATAACTTAATTTACAATATCTTTGTTACTATATTAAAGATAGTTTTATTACCTTTAATTTACATTATTCTCTCTCCAATGTCCTGCCATCATTATAATTATACTTTGTCAAATCCTAGATGGTTATAATATATAAAAAAAAAAAATTTAATTGGGGAGTAATTTTCCTTACTGTCACTGTCACATATACTGCACTACCATTAAAATTGAACCTTGTACTAATCCTTGTTTCAAGATGCCTCCCCTCCCATTCCATTCACACTTGCTATTATTTTTGTTTTAAAATAATGTTACTATTATATTCTATATATTAAAATTAATATGCCTTTTGTTTAATTTTTAGATCATAAATTATCTTATATTTAGTTTATTATGTCCACATAATGGCTTTTTAGATTGACCGCATCTGTTTTGAAATTAACTGCCTTATTTATGTTTTTAGCAATGTGTATTGCTTCTAATATTTTTCTATTTTTCGTTTTCTAATATTTTGGGATTATCAAAATTAAATATGTGGTTACTAACTATACTATGATGGGCCAAACTGTAATATTTTTATTCTTATTTTTTTACAATTACTGATGTGCTGCTTAATTCTAGTCTATAACTTTTTCGAGGTTTCTCCTATGTAGGTCATCTCACAGTTGCCACAATCTATTTCATAAACTATATTTTTTCTGTCAATCATTTTTATTTCATCTTTCATTTTGCTTAAATGCTTTTCTAGTTTATTACCATTGTAAGTTCCTAGTTGTAAGTTTGTATGGTCATACTCCACCAATATCTTTTTTATTTTTTCAGTTAGTTCGGGTATATAAATCATTTTATAGATTTCACTTTGTTTATATCCTTTTTTTTAATAATCATTATTGTTTTTTTGACTAACATTCATTTTATTGTTTTTATCTTGGTTATCATTGTCAGTATAGTATTCGGTAATAGTTTTCTGTTTTGTTTTCTTTAAATTTTTCCCTTTATTGCCTGCATGTTCAATGTTTTTGGTTTTTGATCTGATATCATCTTTGTCATTTTTGTTATTGACATTAACCATATTGTTACTGTTATTGCAGGGATTATTATTATACCAAATTTTATTTATTATTTTCTTGGGATAAAAATTGTCTTCTAACATATCATAAATTATTGCTTTAATATCTCCTATATGATTTTTATCAGTCAGCTCTTTTGCTCTTTTTATTAGGTTGTTTGTGACGAACCTCTGCCAAAATGGATGGTTCGATCAAAAATTCAGCATTACATTACTATTGGTATTTTCTTAGTCCATTTAGTAGTTATTTTATTGTTATTAAGCATGATATTCATATCTAAAAATCTAATGTTGTTATTTTGAGATTTTTCTATAGTCAATTTTATTCTATTATGGTAATTATTTAAATGTGCCAGAATTTCTTGATAGTTTTCTTTGTTTGTTATCACTATTATATTGTCTATATATTTTTTTATTAATAGTGGTTTTTTATTCACTAATTCCAATTTTCTATTTAATAAATTGTTCATATAGATCCCGCTTATGTTTACTGATAATGCTCCACCCATAAGTAATCCATGCAACTGCTTATAGAAATGATTGTTATAAGTAAAGAAGTTGTAGTTTATACATAAGTTTAAACCTTCCATAAATATTTTTTTGTCCTTTATGATAGTGTTATGATTTTATCCCAATTATCTTCTAGGATTTTGATACATGTTGATGGATATATGTATTTCTATACGGATATTCGTAAATAATGACTCTGCATCCAAGCTGACTATTTCGGTATTATTTTCTATATTATTGATGGTTTCTAAAATCCTCTTTAATTCTAGCGAGTTCTTAATATCATACGCATTATCTCTATTTAATTAATTTAATGATTGATTCAAATATTTTGAAAGTGCTTCGGTTGGCCCCTCGATATTACATATAATCAGTCTTAGATTGTGTTTTTTTTTTATGTAACTCAATTAGTCCGTACATTCTGGGAGTTATGTAATCAGTAACCTATAATTTATTTTTTATTCTTTTATCTATATAACCGTATTTATGTAATTTAGTTACATACACGTTAATTTTGTCTACCAGTTCTTTAAAAGGATCATTTCTTAATTTTCTGTATGTAATTTTTTCATTTAATATTTCCTCCATTTTTTCTTTGTATTCATTCCTGTACATGAACACTAATTTTTTGGTTTTGTCTGATTTTATGATTATAATATGTCTTTGTTTTCTTTAATGAATTTTTGAAAATCTTTTAAATCATTGTTAATTTGTTTACGTAAAGGGGATATATTATTTCTGTTTTTTTTTTTAATGAATATAGTTGTTTATTATAGTGCATATTTTATTTCTTGTTGCCAGTATATGGTTATCTGATGATTCTATATTGTCATAAATATGAACAAATATCTGTTATGATTTTGGCAATGTCTTTATCATTATTTTCAAATTCAAAATTGAACTTTTCTCCTAATGCTAATAAATTCAGTATGTTATTTAGAATTTTGATCTTTGTTTTATTTTCAACCCTAGTTATTATTCAGTGCAATTTACTATACTTTTCCAGGTAGCATGCATATTTATTTTCAAACTGTTTAACACTTGTTAATTTATCGTCTTTTTTTATATTCATTGCATTTATGGAGGTTAATTTATTATTAGTATCTCCTCTAATTATTGTATTTATCTCTATTTTGTTAATATTTATGTAATTTACCTACATACAAGTTAATTTTGTCTACTAGTTCTTTAAAAGAATCATTTCTTAATTTTCTGTATGTAATTTTTACTGAAAAAGTTATAGACTAGAATTAAGCAGCACATCAGTAATTGTAAAAAAATAAGAATAAAAATATTACAGTTTGGCCCATCATAGTATAGTTAGTAACCACATATTTAATTTTGATAATCCCAAAATATTAGAAAACGAAAAATAGAAAAATATTAGAAGCAATACACATTGCTAAAAACATAAATAAGGCAGTTAATTTCAAAACAGATGCGGTCAATCTAAAAAGCCATTATGTGGACATAATAAACTAAATATAAGATAATTTATGATCTAAAAATTAAACAAAAGGCATATTAATTTTAATATATAGAATATAATAGTAACATTATTTTAAAACAAAAATAATAGCAAGTGTGAATGGAATGGGAGGGGAGGCATCTTGACAACAAGGATTAGTACAAGGTTCAATTTTAATAGTAGTGCAGTATATGTGACAGTGACAGTAAGGAAAATTACTCCCCAATTAATTTTTTTTTTATATATATATTATAACCATCTAGGATTTGACAAAGTAAGATTTGAAGACGAAGAAGGACTTTGAAACGTCGTTATAAATGTGTTTTTAAAAATATAAGTTATATATTTATGGGAAGTGTACTTTTCACAAATTAATTTATTATTAATAATTTTAGAAGCGATAATTCTTTTTAATTCTTATAATGTGAATCGCGTATGAATATTCTTTTACTTTGTTATTATAATTTTTATTGAAGACAATGTTTCTATGTTTAAATTAATAAATATTTTGAATTCATAGAATCAATTTCTCTTTCGTTTTGTTGAAATAGTTGAAAAATCATTTCAGAAACTACTTTTGTTGCATTTTTCAGAAAAAAAAACTACGCATTTTTAGTGGTGTAATTCCTTCAATTTTGAAGCTATAGAAATAGGATTTGAGTGGTCTTTTATAACTTTTTAATAACTATAAATGAGGTTATAAAAAATAAATGTTATTTGTAAACCCCAAGTTTGCGCTTCTTGATCTATCATCACCCAGATCAAAAATCTCCTGCGACAGTGGAAGAGAGCGATCTGGCAAGATCAGTTAAGGCCCACTCATGGAGACGTCCGGAAGTTCTGGAAATTAACAAAGAGCGCGACGAAGAAGTCTTCGACCATTCGATTACACGGTGGTGATCGGCTTCTAACATCCTCACAACAAGCGGAGCTGCTCGCAGATTATTACAATCATGACATAATGTCTCGGACCATCACAACCTCCACACATGGACCAGGGGAACTATTCCATGTTCGTCAGCCTAAACAGCTAATAGCCATTCTGAGAAGAACAAATGGTAACCGAGAACCTGGCCATGAAGCGGTTCAGTTGTTGGAGCAGCTCCCCAGGAAAGGGAAAGCAGCTCATCTCACCAACATGTACAACTCGTGCCTCCGATTGAGATACTTCCCCGGTAAATGGAAACATGCCATCCTGTTGCTGCTGCTAAAACCAGCCAAGACAGTGGATATAGAGGAACATTATAGGCCCATTAGCCTGTTACCACACCTCGCAAAGGTCTTCGAGAAAATTATCTTAGAGATTTTTGTGAGGAGAGCTCCGTTATCCCCAATGAACAAATTGGCTTTCAAGCATACCTCAGTACTGAACACCATCTCATGAAATTTCAGACTGAGGCAGAGACTTCAACAGAAGCCCAGCGACAGCTATGATTTCTATAGACTGCACAAAAGCATTCGACTCCTTTTATAAAGGCATTTTATGTCGTAAGATCGCGGATCTCGATTGCCCAGAACATAGTGTCATAGTGTCTTTCCTAAATGAACGGAGCCTAGCTGTACGGGTTTGTGATCAGCTCTCCAGAACTATCCTACTCACATGTGGTGTCCCACAAGGAGCTGTACTATATCCTGTCTTATTTTCAATTTATACTGCTGATGTAGTTGGCAAAACTACAGAACAGCGACGATCGCCGCTTACGCCATCTACAGCAGCAGTATGAGCGCTAAGGCTGCACTACGACAGGACGAAACTGGGTGCCAAGAAGTTGTTCAACAACTGCAGCACCTCAACATCAAGGTAAACCCGGCCAAGACGGACTGCGTAGTGTTCGCCTTACAGAAGGGAAAAAAAAATCAAAATTGCCGAGGAAACTCCAAGTGGCAAACACCACCCTAAAACCATCTAATACCATAGTATACTTAGGTATCAGACTAGACCGACACATAACACTTTCAGCCCACTGCTACTCTAAAGCCTGTACGATCAGAAGAAGATCATATCGGCTACATCACCTAATACTATCCCCCGTCCTATCACTAAGACTAAAAATTAAAATATACAAAAGCATTCTGAGGCCTGCATTCCTGTATGGAGCTCCACTCTTCACCCACCTCCGAGACGGAACATAGCGCCACCTAGAACAATTCCAGAATACGGTATTGAGAAGTACCGTAAGTACACTTAAAAATATCATTAAATTGTACAAACTCAAACCTATCCCAACTTAGGGTTGGAATATCGGAACGCGATATATCGATATATCGGATTTGAAAAACCGATATATTATATCGTTATCCTAACACCCGATATATCGAGATATCGATATTTTGCACCGATATATCGGTGATATTGATATTTTAAATTTCCTTTATTCTTTATCATATTTTTAATTTTATCCGTGAGCTGTACTTAACATTACAGCTTAATTATTTAATCACTAATATGAAATTAAGCTTAAGAAAAACAGCAATATGAAAACTTATTTTTTTGCGTGCCAATCAGGTTTAAGTTTTGCAGGTGAAGCAAAGAATATTAACTCATATTATTGAATGAAATAAGGTTAAAACAATTGAAAAGCAGAAGCAAATATTCTTTGCTTCACCTAAAAGTAAAATTTGGATCTAAATTCTGCTGCCCGGGGTAAGTGTCCCCCTTACTTCCCTTAGATCCAACCCTGCTGACTTGTTGGTGAAAACTAAAAATAAAGATTACAAGTTTACAAAGATTATTTAAAAATACAATGGAAAATTTAATTAATAAAGCTGTTAAACTGACACAAAGGACATGTGAAATAAGTAAAAAAATATTGATTAATAACTTTTATAAAAAAGAAGTATAAATACCATATGGTATGCTAGTATGAATATAGTTGAAAAACCTACTAAAATATATTGTATGAGAAACTTGGTTGGGAGGTGCAATCAATGCAGAAACACAATTATCATAATTATCTGGATATACTTTTCATACAACTAAATCTTTATTGTAATTATACTACTAGTAAGTAGTTATTGTAATTAATAGTTTTCATATATATTATTTTATCTTTCATATTGTTGTGGACTACCTTCTATTATTATTATTATTATTACGAGAAGATGGCAACACTGGGTTTTCGCGGGGAAGCGGAGGGCAGTCTAGCTTGGGGTAGCCATTGTGATGTTTGTGTTATGTACCTTGTTCTATTCTCAAGTATAATAAAGTACTTCACCCTCGATCCATGTTTTGCATTAATGAACCCTTATTGCATGAATAACCAAAACAGAAAAATGGCGACGAGGATGGGATCGAGGCGTGAAGTATAGTATTGTGTTTACTCGTGTGCTTTCTTGTGGTATTTTTTTAAAATCTTCAACAAACTTTCACCATGTCATTTCCTCGCTACGATCATTGTAAACCCGAGAGCTGGGCTGAACATTTGGAGAGATTTCAGTTCTGGCTGGACGCAAAAGGAGAAATTACTGACGTTCAAAAACGAGGTTTGCTGATTGAAACCTTGGATGATGCTACGTTCCGGGATCTAAAAGGATGGATTGCCCCCAATACACTGAGGGAAGTGGTTTACAGTGATTTGATGAAGGTACTGAGTGAGAATATCATCCCCACATTAAATCCAATGGTAAGTTACATTAAGTTTGTTAATAGGAAGCAACTACCTACAGAGGGAGGAGTTGCTTACATGGCTGAACTTAAAAGACTTGCAATTCCTTGTGATTTTGGTGGTTCAGCTTCAAAAATAATTTTATACCAATTTGTCTGTGGATTAAATAATCCTGATATTCAGGCACGATTGTTTACAACTAAGGACTTGACATCTCTGACTGCTTTGGACATTGTAAAATCTTGGGAGAAATCTGAGATAGATATACAAGAAATCAGGGGTCCACTCAAATCAGAAGTATATAAAATTAACTTTTCAAACAACAGAGCAAATCTAAACAACAGTTCAGCTGCTAAGATTAGATGTTTTCAATGTGGAGAGGTAGGCCACATAGTGAAAAAATGTTCTATTCCTAAGCACACATTGAAGTGCAAAAAGTGTGGAAGAATTGGACATGTTGCCAGGGTTTGTAAACAGAGGTTTTCCCGAATGAATAATAATATTTCTTGTTCCCCGTCACAAATTCCTGAGGATGAAAACTCTAATTCTACTAATTTCATTGCAGCCAAGAAGACAATTTCTTCACGTTCTGAGGCACCTGATTCTATGTCCAGTTTTCCATGTATTTCATCTACAGATAGTAACTTGGGAACAGAGAGCTTTAAGGGTGAAAACGTTTTTACAGTGTCTACAGCTCATAAAGATCCGTTTATTGCTGCAGTTTTAATAAATAAAATTCCTGTAGAATTTGAGATTGACTCTGGATGTTCTAAAACTCTCATGAGCCTGGCTTCATTTCAAAGGATCTTCCGTAATACTGAGGTCATTCCCCAGCTGAACCAACCTAGTTTGGAGGTGCGAACATGGAGTTCAGAAACATTACCAATAATTGGAGAGTTTAATGCCTCAGTTACATTTAAACATATTTGTAGTAATTTACCAGTGTTGGTTGTAGATGGTGTTGGTCCTAATTTACTCGGGCGTAATTGGTTTGACCCTCTTAAGATCACTCTGCATGGAGTAAATCTGAATTTTCCTCACATTACAGCTTTTGATAACTCAAAGGAAGAGTATCTTCGGACCATTTCAAGTCCAACTGTAACAGGCAACGGAACTGGTATGTATAAAGGACCTGAAGTTCACTTAAATTTAGATCGCTCAGTACCTCCAAGGTCAAAAGATAGAAATTGGCCTCAAGCACAGTCTGTATGGGCCATGAGAACTCGTCCATCAGGTACCACTGGGAAGACACCAGCTGAGTTGATGGGCCGAAAGTTTTCTACACATCTTTCACAACTTCATCCAGCACCAGATTCTGGTTCTATGGTCTGCTCCATGTGCCCCAAGTTCATGGAAGGTGAAACTGTGTGGATGCTGAAGCACACACTCAACAAGAAATATTGGATCTCAGGTGTTATTCATAAGATCATTGGTGCACGGATTCACGATGTGGAATTGTCCTCAGGCGAGGTGATTAAGCATGTTTCTTCTGACTATCTCAGAAAACGCTATTCTGAAGAACCTATAGATGGCACGTCACCTTCCGCTTCACTCATTGATTCCCCATTGGGTCAACTTAGGTCTTCTCACCGGGATCCCATGACTTCTTGTGAGCAACGGACTGGAACTACTCTGGCTAGGCCCAGTATGGTGGACAGATCAAAAATATACCCATCCACCTCTCGGAACTCTTCAATTCTTTCCAGTGCATCATCATTCATTTATAATGCTGCTCAGGTAGCTTCCGATAACACTATAGATAATGACAAGGCACAAGAAGACGAAGGACCTCTTGCTCCATTTCTGAGCGAAAATCATCATTCTCCAGCATCAAGTGAGAGTTCCTCTTTCTATGGATTCACAGAAGATGATGGTCAACTGGAAAGAGATGTTGCATCTTGCAGGGGTCAAAGGAGCCATCCTGGACACAGACTGCCTAACTACTCTGAGCCTCTGCAGCACTCTGTAACTAGGTCTGGTAGGATCTCCTGACCACCTCCTCGTTTCAGTGAATAATAAATAGGGGGGAGAGGTGTTGTGGACTACCTTCTATTATTATTATTATTATTACGAGAAGATGGCAACACTGGGTTTTCGCGGGGAAGCGGAGGGCAGTCTAGCTTGGGGTAGCCATTGTGATGTTTGTGTTATGTACCTTGTTCTATTCTCAAGTATAATAAAGTACTTCACCCTCGATCCATGTTTTGCATTAATGAACCCTTATTGCATGAATAACCAAAACAGAAAACATATAATTCATAATCTGTTACATTATAAATTAACACATTTTTTTTCTATAAACTTCATTTTTTTCATTGTATTAGTCATTTCTGTTTGTTACCATATTCTTTTATTGTTATTGGTACTGCCACTGCTGTTATCTTGTTTTTCTTAGCACTGATGCTGGCCTAAAACTTAAACCTGATTGGCACGCAAAAAAATAAGTTTTCATATTGGTGTTTTTCTTCATTGACCTCAACGAAGCTTCTCCCTCATTTATTTTTATTTCTACAGTCAACCATACTTCCACCATCGATAACAATATAGAATTACAAGAAAGAATTATAATAGAAAATAAAAATAAATACTACAATAAAAAAAATATCTAAAAAACAAAACCGATCGATGATTTAAAAAAAATTAAGATTGAAAGGGACAAAAAAGAAGAAGTTAGAATGGATATAATAACCTGCACAATTTTCAAAGATTATAATTCATTCCTAGACTTGTGTATAAAATTAAAAAAAAAAAGAATGATGAACATGGCCATTCGAAATTGTTGTAATACAATAACAATAAGCTAGAAAAATATATAGCAAAAACTAAGGAGAAAATTAAAACAATAAATAGACAGAATGTAATTTACAAAATAAAATGGAAATAATACAATGAAAAGTATTATAGAGGAGAAATGTCGCAAAATTTGAAAACAAGATTAAAGCAGCATAAGACAAATTCCAAATATCCTAATAGTAATAAAGAAGTGCTCAATTTCAAAATCGATATGAAATTGAAAATCATTACATAGACATAATAAATAAAATAGGTATATAATGAAAGAACTAATAATTGTAATGAAAATAGTAAATTTAAAAAAAAAATAAGATCTAGAAGAATTATTAAAAGAAAAGAGAACACTACCATAAGTATTACTAGATAGTGAAAACACAGGCCAGAATATTCAAGAATAGGAATCGTGGCACATCAGGCAGATCCTAACAACTAGTTTTAAATTTTATTGTGTTTCAACATTTCACAGTGTGTCATATGCATAGTTATAGGTCTACTCGCAATTGTACTTTCGTACTTTATTATGAAATAGGGTCCAGGTTTTTCCTCCTTATCCTTCAAATAAACTTAAGAGTTTAAGATTACCAAAACAAAAAATAATCTGGATCAATCATCCACCAAATTGAAATAAAATAGACAATACTATAAATGTAAATAAATTGTTGCATATAATCATTGGTTAAAATATAGCACATGTTAATTTATAAATATAATGGGGTAAATATGAGAATAAACAATATTTATTTGCCAAACAATAATTAGTAGATGAGACTGCAACACATATACTGTTAATTAATCCTATGTAAAGACTAACAGGTAATAATATAAATGGTGATTGTACTGAAACATATATCAGACGAATTACATGTTTTTAGATAAATGTTTTGAGAATGCTCAATGCCTGCATGGAAACTTTATAAAATACAATTTTTTTTTAGAAAAATTTGTAGAATTATATAATCTATGAAATATGGCAAAAAGCCTTCAAGATAAAAATGAATTATAATACTTATTTTTTTTACCAAAATATTATTCTTTTCTATATTTTTTTATAATGATTCATGAATAATAAAAAATATTGTTCTATAAATAATATTTATATTATTTCATAACCTTCTCATAAATTTCATAACGTTATACTCATTTAATGCACGGCTTCTTTGCTTTTTCATCCATTTCCTTTCAATATATCGATATATCGATATTTTTCTACCGATTATCGGTGGATATCGATATTTGGTTTTGCGATATATCGATATTTTTCTTTCCAACCCTATCCCAACTCAAAGACTCCTTAAATGTAGTCATACTACAGAAAAAGGAGATAGTAAGAAAGAATATGTAAATATAAAAATTACCAATAAATATTCAAAAGGGGAATTGAAAAAAAAAAAAAAAATATCCAGATCTCCAGATTATCTGGATTTTCAGACATTTTTATTTATTAAATGTTCACATTAGATAATCATTTTTAACCATGATATCATGAACGTAACTCTGTATAAATACGATAAATGCTCGATTTTTAGTTCGATTCAACGTTCAGATCTTGCATAATAAATTATGGTAATAAAATGCTGATTGTTTTTTTTTTAATTTACGAAAGGTTTACTTGAGTATCACAGGATACAGGTCGATTGACTCACCAGATATAAATTGTTTTAAATCCTTCCGTTTAGATTTTGTTTTGCTTATAACCCATATTACCCGAATTATCTGAATTTTCGATTAACCGTATTGCCTTTGGCACCTGTTAGTCCGGATAAACGAGGTTTTACTGTATATTAAATCAGTATGATCTAAAAGAAAACATATAGTAAGCATGGTTAATATAGTAACTGAAGTAGCAAGATACTTAAAATAAAGTTATATGAGAAATATGACTATAATATAAATAAAACGCAGTAACATATAATTAGCATAACACTTTAAAATAACATAATATGAAAAATAGAACTATAATATAATTTATAACTATAAACAATAATTAATCTTGGTATTACGTTCAGCAATAACTATAGTTGTTAAGTATGACAAGTGGTTTTGTTAAACAATCAAATTAAGATTAAATGAATAGTTTGAAATAATACAGTCTAGATGGGAAAGTTAAATTGAATAATTATTAAATTTAATTACAACTAAAAGAAATAAATAAGTTTTAAAAAAATAGATAATTAGTTAAACTTAACAAGCACTACAAGAAAGCCTTCTAGAAACTCTATCATTAAAAATCATGATTTTTCTAAAAATCTAGTAAACCTGTCCTAATTTTTAGCACACTGGCAGATTTTAATTTTTAGCAGGCAGCAGGACATGTATTACGAGCACACATGTAAATATTGTAAAGCGTATGCCGGATAACAATTCATGTGCATCATCATAAAGTGTGGAATTTATATACTAATTCAATCACAAAATAACTAAAATAATGAAATAAGCAGATCAATACATACTTCGTTTACACCCTATTATTGGCGATATTTATAAATTATCAGATACTTGAATTTTAATTTCGAACAAATGAATAAAAAATTTATTGTAAGCAAAACTAGAATAAATGAATATTATATGGAGCGTAGAATCGAAAGTTCGTTAGTAAATATACGTTTTGTAAATACTGGTATGCCTAATGGGGATTTTCACGCAAAACGTCGAAGATTCCGCCGACGAATCAAGCAAAGGAAATGGAGCAATCAGTCTAAACGCTGAGCAAGACAATACGTGACGGAAGTTTGTCTTGCAGGCGTTTGGCGCAGTTGATTCTCTAAGCTGACTTCAATGTGAACCTTAAATTATGAAGATACACTTAAAAATGATATGATAGTTCCATTTATCATTATTTTTCATTCATTTATTTATTATTGGAAGGAAAAATATAGCCTACAGTGTTTCAAATTGCAGTAAATAACTAGCCTGTCAACGTATCGCCAATTCAGGCATTATCAGGACTAAAATATACAAGATGACATAAATGCAGAACGTGCACATCTCATTCCAACAGCCAAAAAAAGTGAACCAAATAGAAACAGTATATTGTTCATAATGTGTTCAACATAAATTCCTGATTTGCTTTTTTTTTTTTTACTTTCACTTACCTATATGGGCCATCCTCAAATAAGAAAAAAAATTTCACAATTGAATGTTCAAATAACGATTCCTACAAATCTACGATAATCTTGAATGGACAACCCCCAGATGCTAATGAGAACTGTTAAAATAATTATTGAAAAATAAATAAAAAATATAACATTATTTAATATTAATTATTTTTAATTAAAAATAAGTAAAGAAATTATTGGCATGGCGGAATTGCATTATCTTCGAGGGAATGACATCAGTACTTTGAGAGAATTATTACACTAATTTAGTTATGGATTAGAGGAATGCGGTAGTAGTAAAGCATCTACTCGATCCAGAACTATGATAAGACTTAGCTTTCCTAAAGTCGTATATTTTAACTTACTCTCATTCCATGAGGCCGTGACGGCCGAGCACATTGGGGTGAGGGTCACAGAGTGCTCGGTTCGGAACGCTGTGGGTTCGATTCCCACCTGGGTCAATTAATATTTATTTCGCGGCGATCCCACGAAATGAATCTTTACACTCCCACTCTGCTTAGTATGCGGCAGTGACGTAAAGGTAGACGTCAGGGGTTGGCAAAAAGGCCCACTTGCCGGACTAGTTCCCCCATTAATACTAGTACCAATACCAGTACCAGAACTCTCATTCCATGATTTGCGGCATTTCTCAGAATCAGAAAGTCCGACTGGTTTGTCTGTGTATATAATTTTTATACCAATTAAGTAGGTTTAAGAAGGTGTCTTTCATAAAATATATTATATCTTAGGCTTGATCTAGATCTTAATTTGATCTCTCATGCAGGTTCTATTCTCTATCATAGAAATGAGGGAATTAAAGGAAAGAGAATTACAAATTTATATTTATTGGAACATAATTCCAACTAGAATGGTCATTTTACAGTAACAAAAATATTGCTTGAAAGAATCAACAGAACAATTATAAGACTATTAAATTTAAAAAAAAATCTCAAAAACTTATTCGGTAAAACGTATGAGGGAATTACATCTAATAAAAATACGAGCCGCCAATCAGTTTTTCAATTACACAGTGACGGTCATGTGCCAACTGAACTCTCCGGGATAAAAGCAGGTTACAAATGTTGAAAATAGCTGAAAAGATGACCGTTTTAATTACTTTCACACACAACCTCCATTACCGAAAAATCTGTAGAATTTCAGAATATGAGGGAATTACATAAAACCTCTGGACACTCCTTTTTACTAATTTTAAATTTATAAGAATAACAGTTCAAATACTTTTGATTATAGTTTTTAAAACAGAAGAATATGACGATTTAAAAAGTAAGAGGAAACTTGCCAAATCAAGACACTAATTGAAGTACATGCTACAAAAGGTGTCAAAGTCGGCATTTGACACCGTGAGAGAATTACATTTTGAGGCTTTAGATATTTTTTTCATATAAAATAATATAATTGACAGTTTCAAAACCAAATAGAAAGAAACCAAAAAAGTTATACTAGTATCAAACAATTGAATATTTTTAAAAATTAACAGGTTAGATTTGAGAAAATGACTTAAAAACTCTTAGAAATTTTTTTGAGAATGTATCATACATAAAATATACAGCAAGTGGAAGTAATGCGATCGTAAACAATTTCGAATCCGAGTTTTCAACAAAAGTAAGGTCGCCCGAATCCAAAGTCTCGGAAAATGGTCTATATAGGAGTGAGTGTTAGCGCGCGCGCGCGTGTGTGTGTGTGTGCGTGTGTGTGTGATAAGCCTATCTCATAAACGAAAAGTTGTACGAAACTGAAATTTAGTATTTAATGTAGGTATACGCCTGGTATGTTACAGTAACTTTTTCGCTAAAATCAACTTACCGGAGGTGCCACTTAGTATCTTCGATTTTACACTTTTTTACAATTTTCTCGAAAACGACTCTAAAGATTTTGATAAAACTCGTCATAGCAATGTACAATTCACGTAAATGGCCTTTAATATCGGCTAGTTCTTATTATCATTGAAATGGTCTAGCCTGGCTTAAATGCCGAATTTTTAAAATGGCTTCCTCTAAAGTACCTTTAATTTTGTTTATTTGAAATAATAAAACGTTTCTCATTGTTTTTAGCAATAAAAAATGGATAAACATAGACTATGAAATAATTTATGCACTATGAAAGAATTGACTAAAGGAGAAATATTTTCCCACGTTGAAAAAAAATTTCCGGAAATAAGAATAGTGTCCTGCGGTTTTATAAGAAGAATGGGAAATAACGTCTTTAGATTATATAGCCTCTTTAATTTCTAGCGTTAAAGATAGATTGCTGAGCAACAAAAGAAACAAAGTAGGTCATAATAGACATCAATTATAATATAATATTTTTGACCACAATATAACTTTGGGAATATGTTTAACTAAATGCAATATTTGCTTCACTTTTATTTTATTTTTTTGTAAATACGATATTTTTGACAATTTAAATTATTTCAAATATGAATTCACAGAATACACAGTTTCACAGCGTTTATATATATATATATATATATATATATATATATATATATATATATATATATATATATATATAAGCGTTTATATATAGCGTGTTTATATATATATATATATATATATATATATGTGTGTGTGTTAGAGTCCCATTATCCCTTTTATTCTTATTAGATCTCCCACTTTATTCTTCTTCTTCCTCGGCGCTACGGTCCGTGTGGGACCTGGGCCTCCTCTACGATTCTTCGCCACTCTTCTCGATCTACTGTTCTCCACTCCTCCAGAGATCTCCACCGCCTGACACCAAGTCGTCTCAGGTCCGCCTCCACGTCATTTATCAACCGGAGTGGTGGCCTGCCTCTTCTTCTCCCTCCTCCTGGTTTTCCATAGATCACTTTCCTTGGCACCCTTTCCTCGGGCATCCTTTCCAAATGGCCAAGCCATCTTATCCGGGAGGCCTTAATGAACGTGACAATGTCAACCTCTCTGTATAGTGCAGTTATCCCTCGGTTGCAGCTGGCTCTCAGTCTTCTTTTCGTTTATACTCAGTTTCCTCTCCGCTGCTGCCGCCTCAAGTTCCTCAAGGACTCCTGCCAGGGATCTGGCCAAGATCTTCACATCGTCTGCATATGCAAGATGCTGTGCGAGGCGATTAAAGGTTGTGCATCCCGGGTTTATCCTAATGGCACGCACAGCTTTTTCCAAGCTCATTTTGAAGAGTAACCACACTCTTTCGCCTTTGTAAGATTCCTTCCGTTATTTGGTACTCTTCGGATATTACCCTCTGAAGCTTCACCCGGCCTCTTGTACCACCCATTCTCACTCTTATCAACCTGGTCAGTTTCTTTGAAACACTCAGGGATAGGAGGTCTCAGAGTAATGTCGAGTCTCTGAGGTCCACCGAGTCGTAGGCTTGTTTGAAGTCTAAAAAAGGTGATTTAGGTCGACGGCGTACTCCATTGTCTACGCCAATGCCTGGCGGACTGTGAATATTTGGTCTATTGTGGACCTTCCTCGTCTGAAGCCGCATTGATATTCCCAGACTTCTCTTTTCATGTGGACAGCAAGTCTCCGGGGTAGTAGCCCTGGCAGTGGGCAGTACCTAGTAGGCCAAGCTCAACAGTGAGATCCCTCGGTCAGCTTCCACTGGCCCCCTGCCGTCGTTGGCGTGATCCTTACTTATTGAAGAGTAACTTCTTGAAGTGTTCTTCAGTGTTCGATGAATCATTCTACGCCTCGTCTCGTTCCATGCTTCGAGTTTTATCCTAAATTCCTCGTCGAACCAGTTGTTTCTTGTTGGTCCAGATCTTTCACCTAGCTCCTCCATCGCTGCTCTATTTCAGGCTCCTTCCAGATGTAACCTTGAGGTTACACCCTCCACCCTCCACCCACCACCTCCATATGATTCTGAAAATCTCCCACTTCAGAATCATAAAAACAATCCAAAACCATTACTGGTCCTTCACCATGCTTTATAGTTGAGTGTAAGAAATCATCCATAAATACCTCACATACTGTCTTCTAGAGCCAAGCATTTCGAATTTAGATTCATCAGTCCATAAGATTTTCTTCCAAACCTCTTCAGTCCAATTTCGTGTTCTTTCACAAATTTCAGACGCTTTTCCTCATTCCCACGACGAAACAAATGGATTTTTCTTGATAGCAAAGCCTTTTTAAGCCCTAACTTAAAATAATCAGTATTCTTCTAACAAAAAAAGGAAAGACATATGTACCTCTGACTTCAACAATTTCTGGAACAAATTTTATTGCAGCTGCATTTTATTTTCCAGGTCTCCCAGAACGTTTCAAGTCCCTCCCTAATACTCTTGTTTTTTTTGTTATTTTTAATAATAATATAGTGTATTCCTGAAATAGAAACTTCCACTTCCCTTTGAATTACACGAATATTTAGATCCCACCTTATGGCAAATAATAGCTTTCAGTCTGTCAAGAAGATTAATTTTCGAGAAAATGGATAACTTAATGCGTCAGATTACATTATCAGTCAGATTCACAAAACAACACCAAACATTCTGGAAATAAAAGTGCAACCATTAAAAGTAAGAACTTTTTACATTGTAAAGAAAAGCTTCAATTTTTTATAAAAATAAATAATAATACTTTTAAACGAAATTGTTATCCCTGATTGAACTTGTTAAAAACGATGATTTTATGGATGACTTTTGTTTACTGGTTCGTGTACAACCTGCATACCACCTTCTGGGAAACTCTGTTATATATAATATAAAACGTATAATTAACGTACATATAATTAAAGTATGGTGAAACATAAGATCACATAAATGACGACAAAACATAACACATGGAAAAGACTAATCAAATAGAGATATTGCATCCAAAACTGTTCATCATTTCTATAAACATTACATGTTGAACTGTTTGGTCAATCATTTTTATTGTTGATGTGATATGTTGATGTATTTTTCAGTCCTGATAATGCCTAATATAGCGAAATGTTGATTAGTGATATTTGAGAGACAACGCTTTTTTTGTGAATCTTCTAGTAATAACTGATAAAATTAGTGAACTTTAATTGGGGTAAATGCATATAAAATAGGGACGACATTTTGAACACGCGTATATTTTCCATTAGAGCACACCACCACACAGCGATGCCAGTGTCCACACAATATGAACTGCCTGCGTATATTACATAGACACACATAATAATTATTATTTCTGACACCCTTTCAATTTCAAGAACCTATAATACAAAAGATAAATAATAAAAAGAAAATACACTTGAAATTGCATAAACAAATACCAAAAAGCAAGAACACAGAATATTTAAATTTGCATAAAAAAAAATTATGTTTTCTGTTTGTTTGTTTTTAACAGAATAAAATTACAATAGACCATAAAAGAAATTGAACTTTTCACTAAAATATATTGTTCTCATGATTTTAAGTTCATCACAAAAATTTTTAAACTTGATTTTTCCCAATGGCTTGGTGAGGAAATCAGCAATATTATCTTCAGTTGCAACATATTTTGGAGTAATAATATTGTTCTTGATGAGATCTCGGATGTAATGGACGTTGATATCGATGTGCTTGCAACGCTATGTATTTTCATGATTTTCAATCATCAATAGGGCACTTTTACTGTCCATGAAAAGACTTGCATTACATGAGGAACCATTAAATTCAGTAGCCAGGGACTTACTATAAACGAGCTCAGTGGCAGCCATGGATGCAGCATAGTATTCGGCCTCTGCGGTGGAGAGAGCTATAATTGGTTGCTTCTTCGAGCATGAGACCAAGTTTCCGCCAAAGAAAACCGCTATACCGCTGACACTCTTACGATCGTTCTTATTGGCTGCCCAGTTAGCATCAGAAAATGCATTAAGACAGAGCTCATCTGAAGAAGTGAAAGTAAGGCTCAAATCTGCAGTTCCTTTTAAATATTTTAATATTCGCTTTGCAGCCTGGCAAGTACTTCGCGTTGGTTTATTTAAGTATCTGTCAAGGTAAGCAGTTGAAAAACTAATGTCCGGGCTTGATATCACCGATAGATATGTTAAACAACCAATTAATTCTCTGTATGGTACATTATTTATAATCGGTTCAGCCATGTCCACATTGAAATTAGCTTCCATTGGAGTCGCTGCTATTTTGCAGTCATCCATATTGAATTTTTTGAGAACCTTTTCAATAAAATGTTTTTGGCTGAGCTTAATTATATTAGCAGTTCTTTCTACTTCAGTCCCTAAGAAATGATTTAGGTCTCCTAAATTCTTGATATTGAACTCAGTTTCTATTTTAGTAATTATATTTGCAACTACATTATCATTTCCGTAACAAGAAAGTCATCCACCCATACCAGAATATAGATATCTTTTCCAATATTTAAATAAGCATCATTGCCAGATCTTTGTAACCATTTTCTACACAAAAGTAATGAAAACATTCGTTCTATACCTTGGGAGCTTCCCGAAGACCATCCAGGGCACTATTTAATTTAAGAACTTTTCCGTGAACTTCAGGCACACTTTTCGAAGAGTTAATGTATATATTTTATTCCAGTTTGCCTTTCAAAAAAGCTGACGGCACATCAAGTAGCGTTATTTTAAAATTCTTTGTCAATGCATGGTTTAAAAACATTCTAACAGTGGGTACTTTGGCTACTGGAGAATAATAATTTGTTATGCTCTGTTCCTGAAAACCTTTCGCTACTAAACGTGCCTTCTTGGTACCATCATCTTTGGTTTAAAAAACCCACTTAGTATCTATGACATTGCATCCTTTTGGCGGTTATGATATCTGCCATGTACCAAATTTAGTAAGAGCTTGAAGCTCATTATCAATGGCTTCTTGCCAACCTAGAGCAATAGCTTCCTGGAAACTAATAGGATCTTTATTATTTGAGTATACACAGAAAGCTACGTGAAGAACATAATCTTTTAAATAATTTGGAGGTAGTATTTATCTTCTGGAAGTCAATTCTGGAGACATAGCAGGAGACGTTTTATCATCTTGATCAAGGACTACTTCAGTCTCTACCTCTACTGAATGAGGTTCATATTTTTTTGGTATTATCGGGGGCATTGACAACTTCTGAGTATTTCCTATCTGATTCGTCAAATGTCACATCCCTTGTAATAACGACTTGGTTGATGGCAGGAACGCACTAACGATACCCATTATCTGCATATCCCACCATGCGAGCTTCTACAGCCCTTGGTTCTAATTTACTAGGTTTGGGAAGTCTGCAATACCAGGATTCACTACCAAAAATCCTCAATTTATGGAGATCCAATTTGCAGAAAAAAGAAAAATATCGGCAGGAATTTTGCCATTTAGGGCTTTAGAAGGGCACCGATTTATTTGGTAAACGCACATCTGACCGCCTTTCCCCATAAATTTTTGGACAAATTGCTATCTAAAAACATACATCTAGCTTTATTCAATATAGAAAGATGCCCCATTTGATGTGGAGAATATTCTGCTGTAAATTCTCTCTTAATTCCACTTTTAATACAAAATTCAAATTCATTCTAAGCCTGAAGACTGTTTTAACTTCCGCATTGAGCATTAAAATATATTCCTTTAGGTGTTTTTCAGTCTCCGATTTAGGTTTCATTAAGTAAACAACACCAAAATGGGAATAGTCATTAACTATAGACAGATAAAATCACTCACCGTTAATGGTGTAGTAGTTGGAAGACCTCCAAATGTCACAGTGTAGTAACTCACCAACATGATGTGATCTAGGAGTCTTCGATTGTTCGAACGGTTGACGCCTTGCTTTCCCTTTTTCACAGGTGTCACACATATCTTCGCTGAAAGGCAAACCCCTGAGTTGCAAGCCTCGCCGATTAATGTGACCTAGCCTCAGGTGCCACATAATGCCATTACTGGAATTTTCTTTGCTGCTGAAATAACATGAAAAACCTTTACATAATTTAAAATTACAAAGGAAAAGATTACCTCTTTGTATGCATAGTATTTGTCTTGCACACAAATTTTTGCTTAATTTTTCATAAAAATAACTTTACAACCAGCTATTAACAATTTTTGAACAGGAAGTAGATTGTGAGAAAGTTCTTTAACTAAAAGTCCATCAATATTGATATATTTATTAGCTTCCTCACTGTAAATCCTCAAAGTGTTTTTCTCCTTACCCTGTATAAACTATCCATTGGCTATTTTAATGTTAATAGGAGAAATAGATTTTACATTTGACATGGAACTCCTCATAGTTTCACAGAAAAGTGTATCTGTAACTCCACTATCAATAATAAAAGTAATATAGTCTGTTTTACCTTCAATTTTTTGTGTCGTTATGGCAACAAAACTTATATCCCGCTCAACAATTTTAGTTTTCTTGCCTCGACCTCTCACGAAATTGCTTCTTCGTCTGAAAAATGTTAATTTCAGGCAGCGGTTCCTAAAATGCTCAGTTGAGCCACATTCATATCAAACGCCTTTAGTTATCCTAGAGTTAAATGATGATGTTTCTTTATTACTTTTACTTGCATTCATGCCAACCTGTTTCATTTTCAGTTGTTGGCTTTTAACGAACTCTAAAGTTATATCTGAATTGATAGTTTCCAAAACTGTAACGACATTGTCAAACGTACTTAGTAAGGTCAAGAGAAGGTTACAAATTTTATCATCGGCATCCGTTTTCGATCCCATCGATTCTAATTCTCGAACTATCGAATCGAATTTCATGAAGTGAGTCTGCAGATCAGCCGAACCACATTTTAAATTGAATTGCTTTTTCCTGATAGCTAATTTTGTCATCACACTCTTTCATAAAAAAATATTTTGAATATTATATGATGAGATGTCTCAGCATCTTTAACATATTCAATAAAGCGATCACTCAAATACTTCACAATTACAGAACGTGGAAGTATATCTTGCTTTTTTAATGTCTTTATCCATTTCAGATAACTTTTTGTTGACACTTACAACGTCCAGCGCTTGTTTTTCTTCTAAGATTAATTTTACACGGTACTTCCAATTAGAGAAGTTCACGCCATCCAACTGTGGAAACCCTTCCTTGTTCAAGGACGAGGAATCAGCCATTTCGTCTGTTTTTTCACACTCTCGGGGAAGTAACAGTTCGAAAAATTGGGCCACTCACTGGGCCCATAACCTGATAAAATTAGTGAACTTTAACTGGGGTAAGCTCATATAAAATAGGGACGACATTTTGAACACACGTATATTTTCTATTAGAGCACACTACCACACAGCGTGGCCAGTGCCAACACAATATGCACTACCTGCGTACATTACATAGACACACATAATAATTATTATTTCTGACAACTTCATAATGGTTTTTGTCTCTTTTTTTTTGTTTGTTTTGGTTTTATCATTAATTAATTGAAATTTTGATGAATATTTTTTTTTCCAGTTTATCTTGAAGCCAAAGCGTAAATTAATTCCACCAAAAGTATCATCAGTCGAATCATCGGTCGAACATAAAAAAAAAGTCAGATCCGCTTTTCCTACAAGGATGCATGTTTCAAGAAAAAATAAAAAGCCCTTTATCGGTTACGTACAAAGAGAGCTAGTTATACCAAACTTTATGCGCATGTGGACGAAGCATCAACACGATGACATACACCTTGATATTTGTGAAATTGAAGATCAAGAAAAATTCCTTATTGGCGGCTACGAATCACCATCAGACTATTGTTCGGACGAACAGCTGATCCAGGTAAGGCATCTTATATAATTTAAGAATCAAGTAAGGATACATTTTTTTTTTTTGCTGTACATATTGGGACTAAACAGTTCCTATGGTATAAGGCAAAGTAAGAAAAATAAACTTTAACCATCAATTTTATTCAAAATAACTTCCGTTAGCTTCAATACATATTTCCCCAACGCCCAACTTCAATTTTCAGATCACGTGTTGCAACTTGTTTGTCAGTTAACTATAAAAAATAACGCGATCTGAAAATCAAAGTTCTACCACATCCACCATACAAATCTGATTTGTCTCCAACTGACTATGATATGTATATGTATATATGTATATATATATATATATATATATATATATATATATATATATATATATATATATATATATATATATATATATATATATATATTCCAAAATGTAAATGAGGTAAAATTTAATATGAGGTAAAAGCAAATGGAAGTTATTTAGAATAAAAATAATACAGTTTTTTATTAATAATAATTGTAATAATTTTATAATAAAGTTTGTTTTTCTTTAGTATGCCTCATATCCTAAGCTCTCTAGCATTTCATAGGTCCCAACCCAATACAATAAATGATATAATAATTCATTAATTAATCATTACTAATTGATAACTTGATATTTCCATTTAAATGTATTTTACTGTTACTCATTTAATAACTTAATATATTCTACCACGCAGACTCAGAAGAATGAATACTTTTTTATTCCTCATTCTTATTATTAGTTATTTAAAATATTAATAATTCGTTACATCTACTATTAATAATTACTTTTATTTTTGAAGAAATGCAATAGAAAATTTAACACAAATAGAAACAAAAAAAAAGTATTACGGCAATGGAATATCCGTCTGCCGGAGGTCGATTTAAAATAGTACTGATTTCTTGAAGAATTTATACACAAAGCAGAATATTTATACCTAAGATCAAAATTAGAATTCGAAATGAACTAACTGATAATTATATTCTTTTTTTTTTTTTTTTTTTTTTTTATTCTTTATTTTATGATTTTGAAATTAACAAAGTAATAATTCTTGTATAATTAAATAAACGCATACATAACTTTAAAATGTTAATATGCAACTATAAAAAAAAATTATACAAAATGAATTAAAACAAATATATACAATAAAAGGAAAATAAACTGATGAAAAATTTAAAATAAGCTTGTGAACTGTTTACGATAAGTCAAGACATGCCTTGAAAATTAATTTAGAAGGTCAAGCAGGTGGGGTTTCAATTAAATTGCTTGAATTATTTAATTTAATTAAATTAAATTCATGCCGGTGCCGGGATTCGAACTCAAAAACTTTGGGTCTGTAAGTGCGTTAACCCGCTCGGCCACCCCGACCCCCAATAATAAGTGTCTATAATAGCCAAATACGTTTTAATACATTGTTACTTCGATTCGTCAATTTATTTGTTTTTCGTTACATGTAAGTTTATTGCATAAACCTTTTTCTGTTGGCACTGTAGACCGTGGAGATCCTTGGCCGCGCGATGTGGTATTCATACCACACCGCGATTCTCAATTTAGGTACACGGGGTAGGGTCATCACTCCTACGTCCGGCCTTTTTGTGAGTTGCCTCCAAGTTGGCTGACGGGCCTCACATACCCGGGGGGATAAATTGCTTGAAGTATTTAATTTAATTAAATTAAATTCATGCCGGTGCCGGGATTCGAACTCGCAACCTTTGGGTTTGTGAGTAAGTGCGTTAACCCGGTCGGCCACCTCGACCCCCTTATTGCATAAACATTACTCAAAATACAAACCTTATGTTGGTGAGTATGAAAATCATACATTTCGGTGGGAAGGATACAATCCCCCGATCACCGGAGCCATTTTCCGGGACAAAAGGGCTGAAGCAAGGGTGTTGCCTGTATCCAAGCATTTTCAAGATATACTTGAAATTGCTTGACTGACGTAGTGAAGCAATGGATGAGGAAATTTCGGAATTTATCCCCTATTTACCCTGTTCTTGCAGTTGAAGGAATTTCATGAAGCGGTAGGTCTCAACTTCCGGAATACTGAGTATACGGCTGTGTGGGGAAATGAGGAAGGTGACCTGCGCATAGGTGATCAGGTGTGCAGAAGAGTGAAGTCCTTTATGTACCTCGGATTCCATCAGGACAATGTGGGGGCGTCGAAGTAGATGTCAGTAGACGGAAATTGCGGGTGCTGGCGCACCGATTAGAGCAGCCAATCAGAAGCCAGCATTTAACCAGGTGACCTATGGCAGAAAATTTGAATTTGAATTTTCACCTCGACCTAACCCTAACTGCCACATGGTCTTTCCTCGACCCAACCTAGACCACCACGTGGTCTCACCTCGGGCAAACAACCATTGGACCGACTCTCTTTTTAATCACGTGACCGTCGGGCTACGCGCACTTGGTCACGTGACCATTAGGCTCCGCTTTGTGGCGTTTTATTGATAAACTAAACTAAATCGAATTGAGAAACTAACGGTTTTGTAGAGGCTGTGTGTCCGGCCGACATTTTGTTTTTGGATCAGCCAATCAGAAGCCAGTATTTGGTCACGTGACCGATCACGTGACATGGTGTCAAATTTGAATTTAAATTTCGACACTTACGGTTTTGTGGAGGCTGAGTGTGCCCGACCTCTATTTTGTTTTATTTCCACTGCCATCACCACTCCTACAACTTGAGAGAATTAGGGTTTTGTCGAAAGGTACCCCCTTATAGTATGTAACCTTCACACCAGTTATATAACCTTAACCTATCCGATGACGGGTCAGGAACCCACTTTATACTTTGTGACCTTCCCAACGGTTACATAACCTTCTGAATGCTTGCATAAGCTTTACAATATTTAACTTTAGCTAAACGTAAACACGTTGGAACATGTATAAGCAAGTTGGATGATGTCCACATGAAATGTGAACATGGACTTTGATAAAATAAATAAATAGTAGGGCCCCTTAATCCTATAACAGTTTTTGGTCTTTGAACTGTTAACCCTTAAAACATAAACAAAGAGTATGGTTTCTTAATTCTATAACAGCTTTTGGAGTTTGAACTCCTTATCCCCAAAACATAAATAAACAGCAGTGCTTCTTAATCCTATAACATCTGCTGGATTTTGAACTGTTAATCCTCTATGTTTACTGATCTCGCTGAAACATAAATAAATAGTAGGGCTCCTTAATCCTATAACAACTGTTGGACTTTGAGCGGTTAATCTCTAAAACATAAATAAATAGTAGGACTTCTTAATCCTATATAGACTTGTCCGAACCTGTCCTCCGCCTGTCAGATAGGGGCAGAATGAGACCTGCTCGACTCGAGCCCGATGCTCAACGGGTGGTGGGGGTACTATGATCAGTGTTGGGGGAACCCGAAAGCCAACCAGATTCGAGTATTCTCGTTCTAAAAATAGGGCCGTTTTTTTGAAACTCAATCCCATTATCTCATCCTGAAACATCTCTGGAAACGTGAGAGTTAATATTTATTTATTTTTTAATTTTTTATTCATTTTGATTGTAGTGTAGTTTTATCACTTTGTTCCATACAAGTTTTTCAATTCGTTTGAAAGTTTCCCATTGTTTATTTTTTTTCTTCTGTATTAGTTTTTTATTTTTTTTTAATTGTTTATTCTTTTTTCAAAGTTAGCATTAATTCTTCTGTTTTCAATCAATTTTAATTTTTTCCTTATTTAATATTTTTATAGTGTAGAGTTCATTCATGTTTGGCTACCCTGCCACGACATTGATGCGTTTCCTGCGGTAAGATTTTTAATTCTGAAACGGAGTCCAGAAAGCATGTATGTCGCTGTCAAAATGAAACACCGCTCGTCATGACAAAGCGAAGCCGGTTGGAGGCGGCTAGAGGGTCTTTATACGAGATCGAGACAGCATTCGGAGGAGAAATTAAGACTTTTTTTCCTACCATGTTCTGAACCAATCGATACAGTGGAATTTCTCTGCACTCAGACTGACATGCTACATCGGTTGATTTCAAAATATTTGGCGGGATCGGACGTTCCCCTAAAGTTTAATTTGGTATTGGAAGCTTCGTACGAAAACGTCAAAGGAGACACGTTCGATCGTGCTTTAAAAAAAAAAACACATAACGATCTACGACATTTCTACAATCTTGAATAGTCTCAGCGGAAGCTACTCGAAAATTCCTACCGAGATGGTAGAGATGACGATGAAGGAGAGCGGATGGTTCCTTAAATGTCTTGACAGTCTTCTCCTAAGAGTCAATTGATTTAGACCTCTAGGCACTAAATAATAAATACGCGTCATAATTATATTTCAGTTTATTTTTTATTTTTTTTTAAATTAGTAGATGTTTTTTATTTTGTATCTACACTATGAAAAATGACCAAATAAAAGAAAGGTTTAAAGGAAATTTTCAATTATTTATCGTTTCCAGATGCTATTAAAGATTTAATTTTTTGAAGATAGTTTTTTTTTTTTTATTTTAGTTGTTTATGTTTTATTGAATCAAAGTTCACAGTATATGTGTCAACTAAATCGCGAATAGATGGCGCAGAATTAATGGTAGCCTTTGGGAGGTTCCACAATTTATTACAATAAGTTTTAATTACAACTCTTTTATTATGATATCGCTCCATTAAAATTTTAAGAGCAGTGTCATAACTCAAGTCAGTTGACATCCGCATGATGGTATAGAAGGATCAATCCCTAATAACTCAAATGATTAACTGGAAGCGTAGAAATTTTCTCAAATGCTGAACCTTCAAGATAATGCATGGGATATAATAACTTTTGTTTAGGGGTTAACATGACATTATCATGAACTAAGGAAACAAATTTATTATAAAATTCATTCCAATTTGATGTAACATTAAATTTGGACAATGACATTTGAGGCATTTCCGAGTTATTTAATAAAGAAGTGTTAAAAGAAGAACCTGAAATATTAAAACCTCCATCAACTCGAGTTGAACTTGCACTGGGGATAACAGTTCCAGAAGCACCTATTATAATGAACTTCATCCAAGCCATCAGATAATAATTGTAAATTAAGATAAACATCAAACTTTTCCTCAGCATCTTTATATTCTGCTCTTAATCGAGCAATAAGTAAAGTCGCATCCGGTAATGATTGAGGATTTGAAATATCAAAAGATTCTAATTGACTCTAAAGTAGAAGAGGTTAAAGCAACAAGACGTGAGAATAAAATCAAAGATGGTCTTGGAGCCATTGATATTTAAAAAAAAAATTTAAATCGAAAATTAATTTCACAAACAAAATAAATTGACTATTCCACTATAGAACGGTAGTAAATAAAACAAATGTAAATTTAAGAAAATCCCAATTGTTCAAACAATGAGCAAACAAAATAAATTTTATCAAAATAAATTGAAAATGCCACTATAGAACGATAGTAAATGAAGCAATTTTAAATGTAAACCAGGCCCGATTATTCAAACAGTGAATAACCAAAAGATGAAATAATTATTCATTATAACTTGTTAATTAAAACTAAGGATAGAAATTAAATCAATAAATATTCACAAGTTGATAGTAAGCAAAGTTTAATTTCCTCAAAAAGAAGTCAGAAAGTTATATCTCATCAATTATAACGTGTAACCTACCACTAGAACTGATAATGATTAGGCGCACTGTTGAATTGAATTCAAAGTTAGAAATAATAGATGGCACTGGATTTCCATGGCAGTGGAGGGAAAACCCGCTCAGTAAGGAGTGAATTACGTATTTCAAATCCAAAAGCAGCAAGTAACCACACGATCAGAATGGCCGGTACAGACAGGAAATCCCATAACAAAGGCAGCTTGCTCGGAAATTAAAACTTAAACAAAATTTACTCTAAATAAGTGAAAACATATTCGAGAATAAGGTCGAAAAAATCAACCGATTTAACTCAATAAATCTAAAAATGTATGCCTCTGGTAAGACTCTGTACGATATTATAAGTGGGCTGTAAAATTTGTATAATATTATGATATATAGCTCAACTAGATTTCAGGAAGCTTGTAATCTTTCAAACTTCCTTTGTTTTCGTTATGGCTTAAGTTAACAACGTTTCGGGCATAACTAGTCCATTTTCAAGTCTCTAACGATTAATCTGCATATTGTCTTCATCACTTTTTATTTAGTCCAAATCTGGATTATTGTCATACTTTTCCTAATAAAATTAATTTTATATGTCCGTACGTCTGTTCCCATGGCTACTCCTTACGAAACTTAGGAAAAGTATGACAATAATCCAGATTTGGATTAGATAAAAAGTGATAAAGACAATACGAAGATTTATTGTTTTAGACTTGAAAATGGACTGGTTATGTCCGAAACGTCGTTAACTTAAGCCTTAAAGAAAATAAAGGAAGTTTGAAAGGTTACAAGCTTCCTGAAATCTAGCGTGTTCATCAATTGTACAATATTATATTTTAACATAGGAAATTAAGAAAACTAATGTCTAGGCTCACCTGGGGCATTAGGCCTCTCAATGAAGTCATACGATGATAAAAAAAAAACCAAGGAACCAAAGGACTTTCAGGTAGCAAAGAAAAGGAGAGGTTTTTTATACCTTTAACTTATTAAATTGTATCAGCAGGTCGAGCGAGAGATGAAAAGTACCTTTTCCACGACTGGTAGACAGAGCACATACTTGAACTACAGCACAAATTTAAATCAAATAAGTGGATAACTCGGGCGAACTAGTCTCTACGGCGTTGTACATATCTCCGCGAGAGGTACTTTTCCACGACTGTATAAATTAATATGATTATAATTAAATCATGTTTTTAAAAGGGAAAAAACAGTCTAGGAAAGACAAAAAATCAGTTGGAAAGTTTACGTAAAATATAAAACTTAAATATTGAGAACTGAAAAAGGTACAAATCTTTGACTAATAATAATAATAATGTCACCAATCCTGATATTATGAAAGGATTAAAAGGATCTATATCATTGTTTGTAAATGATAACGAAACTTCGTTTGCACTCATTTTAGTTTTCTAAATATAATTTAGAACTAAGCCTCCTCACCTCGTCAAGGTACAAACATTGTTAATGCATGTGTTAATGCATCGGGAAGGTTTGTTGAATATTATTGTTGTTAATATTTTGTAACACATATTCTTTTTGGTCTTTAGTGGTCCTTTTTGTCAACACCTGACGGCTAATTAGAGTGGGAGTGTCAGATTTATTTCTCGGGAGCGCAGAAAAATAAATATTATGCCCCAGCTGGGAATCTAACCCACAACGTTTCAAACCGGGCACCCTGGGACCTTCGCCCCAACTTTCCCGGACATAACGGCCTCGCCAGGGGCCTTCATTCACACATCTAATTTTCAACTGGTTTACAAGCGTTATAGCCACGCCAGGGACCATAATACACATTTCATAGCACTCATTCTTTGGTTTACAAATAAAAATATCAATAATACTTGGACAATTAAAATAAAAATATCTGATATGGACAATACATGACTTCCTTGTACGCCTATAAAACTATAAATCGGTGGTTCAAAAAGTGATCGTGAATTTAGTTACTAGTTTCCGAAGATTGCAGTATCTCAAAAACGACACTCGGCGTCGCATTCAACATCCATCTATTGACACAAACACACACAAATGGGGAGGAAAACCAGTATTTTACACTCAATTTTAACACTTAAAACAAGTAATAAAAATGCTTAATTGGATTGGAAACCAAATTGCGTTTGTAGCCTTTATTACCGAAACATATAATTTATGTATTTAATTTAAATTTAATTTTTGATGTAAGCATATTATGACCTTCAAACAAAGTACCCTTTTCGGCTTACCAATTTTAACCAAAATATAGTAAATACATTCATATCGATATAAAAGTAATATTTACCAAATTTGAGATGTTTTACATTATATTTTAATATAATTTTTGATCAAAGTCTAATATGATCTTCAAATAAAGTACCGCTTCCGGTTTTCCAATTTATACCAAAATCTAGTATGTTATTTAAATCAATATATAAGTTATAAATACTAAATTTGAGAAGTTTTACATAGTATTTTAATATAATTTTTGATGGAAATCAATTATGATCTTCAAGTAAAGTACCACTTCCGGTGATCAAGCAGTGACCAAAAAGAGAGGTTCACAACTAGATTATACTACAATCCTAAATACAAGATTTCAACTTTCTACGACTAACCGTTTTTGAGTTATGCGAGATACGAACGTACGTACAGACGCCACGACGAAATAGTCAAAATGGATTCAGGGATGGTCAAAATTTCCGTTGAAATCTGAAAACCGAAATTTTCGCGATTAAAATACTTCCTTTACTTCGTACAATGAAGTAAAAAAACTATCTTCAAAAAATTAAATCTTTAATAGCATCTGGAAACGATAAATAATTGAAAATTTCCTTTAAACCTTTCTTTCATTTGGTCATTTTTCATAGTGTAGATTAAAAATGAAAAACACCTACTTATTTAAAAAAAATGAAAAAATAAATTCTTCTTCTTGATCTTCTCTCTACCGGGGAACGCAGTGTGAGATGTCTTTCTATATAGCCTGATCCATGCATCCCGGTCCAGCACCAGCTCCTTTCTCCTCCTCCATTAGAGACCTCTCCTGTCAAAGGCCTCCTTCAACCCTTCATCCCATGTCTTTCTGGGTCTTCCTTGCGGTCTTTTTCCCTCTGCGACAGTTTCATATGTAGCTCGGGGAGTGCGATTCTCTGACATCCTAGACACGCGTCCATACCATCTCAAGCGATGTTCTTCTAATATATCCTCGATTGGTCTCATATCGAGGCTCGCTCTAATCGTTGTGTTCCTCACACAGTCCCGTCTTGTCTTTCAATACCTCATTTTCATTGCTTGGATCTGACTCTTGTGTTTAGTAGTGAGGGTCCAGGATTCGCTGGCACATGCCAATTTCAGAAGAAAAGTGTTTTTATAAATGACCTTAGTGTGATTTGTAATTTCTTTTCTTTCCAGGAACCCAGCCTTCAGGGAACCGAAGAAGCTTCCCGCAGTCGTTATCCTCTCTCTTATCTCACCATCTACCCATCCATACTCATTCAGGCGAGATCCAAGGTATTTATAATTGCTCCTCTGTTCAATGTCTACTCCACCAAGCCTTAACACTCTGTCCGCGCGGTCGTTTTTCCTTCCTGTCCTCATATATTTCGTTTTCTTTGTATTTATTACCATGTTTATTTTTCTTAGTTCTTCTTGGAAGATGCGGAGGTTGGATTGGAGGTTCCTGCATTTGCTTCCAAATACAACCAGGTCTTCTGCGAAAGCTAGAGCTGTGTGTGTTACTTTTTGGAGCCTTCTAAAGTCCAGCAGGAAGGGTCTCATTCTTGGTACTGATTTTTTGAGTGCAGTGTCGAGAGGAATTATGAAGAGGAGAAGGCTCAAACTGCAACCCTGCCTGATGCCGATATTGGTTACAAACTGTTTGGAGCTGCAGTGGCATGTTCTGACTACATTTCTTTGTTTTTAATATAGTCTTAAGATAGCTTGTCTTAATCCTATTTCTATTCCCATTTCCTGCAACGCCTTTTCTGTGTCTAGTATTTTAACTCTGTCGAAGGCTTTGGACAAGTCAATAAAACAGACATATGTTTCCCTGTTCTTTTCGATTACCGTCCCAGAAATTTGCCTTAATGTAAATATCAGGTCTTGACAACTTCTATTTTGCCTGAATCCGTGTTGTGTATCATCAAGGAGTGGCTCAGTGGTTGTTCTGAGGCGTTTTTCTAGGATTTTGGAGTAGACCTTGCTTGGAACAATGAGAAGAGAAACTCCTCTATATTTTTTAAATTCTCTGTTGTCTCCTTTTTTGAAGATGGGTACTATCACTGATATTTCCCAGTCCTTGGATATCTTATTGTTTTTCCATATGAGTTTCAAGAGGTGTTGGAAAAACTCTAAACCTCTTTCTCCGAGGTATTTCATCATCTCCGGGGTTATGTCGTCGATGCCTGGAGAACGTCCCAGTTTTAGAGAGATTATTGCATCTATAACTTCTTCATCAGCAATGTAGTCTTCTTCTTTCCAGCATTCAGGAGATATTATAGGTATTATGGGTTGACTGAGTTTCTCTGAGTCCTCAACCTGCTCGTCTTCCAATAATTCCCTGAAATATTCAGGCCATCTCTCCATTACTTTTTCCTGGGATGCAAGAATATTTCCCTGTTTGTCTTTAACATGTTTCAGGGCGGGTTCCTTTTCTCTTCGCGTTCTTCTCAGCGCTCCATGGAAGAGCTTCTGGTTATCCTTGAAATTCTTTTCGAACTTCCTTTCAAAGTTTTCCCATGCTATCTTTTTTGCCTTTTGGACTATTTCTTTCGTTTTTTTCCGTTGTTCTTTGTACTTTTTGTAATCTGTTTCCGAATTAGAGCTGAGGTACTCTTTCCATCGTATTTTCCTTAATTTTACCTCTTCCTTTACTTCCTCATTCCACCAGGGTGTCTGCTTATTTCTTGGGCCTACCTTACTTTTCCCGCACACTGTTTCTGCAGCTTCTATGATAATTTTCTTGAGAGCACTCCAGCTTACCTCTATATTTTCAGAATCCCAAGGGTAATTCCTGGATGCAGCTTTTTCTTCTATTACCTTTCGATATGCTAAGGCAGTTTCTTCGTCTTTTAGCTTATAACTGTTTATTTTTGAACCACCTTGTGTTATTTTCTTTCTTCCTCTTCTTTTTGGCTTAATACATAGGGTGATTTCCATTTTCAATAGCATATGATCGCTGCCTATTTCCGTTCCCCTCATTACCCTGACCTTAATTATATTTTCTATTTCATTTGATGGGTTAGTGGAATAGTCGATTATGGATTTTTCATTTCTCGCTGGCTCTATTCTGGTGTATTGGTGGATGCGTTTGTGTGGGAAAAAGCTGTTTGTTATTATCATGGCGTTTGCAAGACAAAGTTGAGGATCCTCTCTCCGTTGTTGTTGGTTTCTTCTTCCCCATATTTTCCAAGAGCTCCCTGCTATCTTCCTGTGTCTTTGCCTACTCTGCCATTGAGATCACCCATTATGATGGGTATACCCTCGCATTCCTCCACCTCCTTCTGTAGTATTTCGAAGAATGCGTCTTTTTCCGTAGCCGTTGCATTGTCGTTGGGTTCATAAGAATAGAATAGAATAACAGAATAGAATGATGTTTTGTAATATATATATATATATATATATATATATATATATATATATATATATATATATATATATATATATATATATATATATATATATATATATATAACACGAGCATGTTATGAAAACATTATTAGGGCTTGGTCTAGTGACCGTTAGCCCGGTGTTAGTTGCCTTATCTGCCTAGAATTAAAAGAAATAAAATTAAAATAAAAACAAACCCTTTATACAACAAAATAAACAAGTCAGTTTCTCCTCATATAGAACACAAAAATATTCATATTAAATGATTATAATTTAAAATACATATTATCATAAAGTTTAACCAGGATCAATTATAGTTAAATTCCATTATCAGCTCTTGCCTGTAATTATAAGCTATTCTACAGTATTTTATTATACTATCCCAATTTTTACCATTTAAATAATCTATAACTTCGTTATTGTTAAGTTGATTTGTATTAAAGCATTCCCTTCGAATCTCCGATAAGATTGGGCATACGGCGAGAAAATGTTGCGTATTTTCGATTTTCCTGGTGTTGCATAGTGAACATATCTGAGCTTCTTCCTCATTGTATATTTTATAATTTAAGTTCAATATTTCACCTCTTGCCTTAAATATCCACTTGATATCACTTATTTTTCTGTTGCTGAATAAATAATTATTTTTCCCTAAGTTGTGAGATAGCTATTTAAATAAGTTAAATTTAATAGACTTGTTTTTCTTTTCTATGCTATTTATATCGTGGCTTTGTTGCACTTTATCTCTAAGTTTCTGCAAGACATTTTTCATATCTCCAATATTCTCAAGGTTAACCTCATGTTCCATATTATAGCTTTTTGCCAGTTGAATTAAATTCTTGAACCAAAACACTTTATTTTGAACAATCTCATTTGCTAAATATTTTGGTAATCTATCTTCTTTCATACTTAATACCTTTAATATATAATTATGATGTATCTTTAATGTGTAGAGAAAAAGAGGCTCTAAACCGGTTTCCAAGTGAATTACGAATCTTGGTGTATATTGCGGTAGGCTGAATAGTTTTCTAATAAAAAAGTATACAAATTTTTCTATTTCATAATATTCTTTATTCTCCCATATTTATGCTCCATACGCCATAATAGAAATACTGAATTGGACACTTGTATTTTCGAAGAGTAGGGTATAAGATTATTTGACATACAAAATTTCCGTGCTACATTTATTCCTGTTTTTGCTTTTTCCTATTTATTTTTAAAATGCCTACTTAGTGAGAGAGTGCTGCTCAAGGTAATTCCTAAATATTTATAATTATTGAATACTTCTATCATATTTTCGTTTAGAAACCACCTTTCATTTTTTACGATCCTACCACCATTACGAAAAACCATCACCTTGGATTTATCCAAGTTAATTTTTAATCCCCATTTTTCACAGTATAATTCAATATTATTTATCATTAACTTTAAACTAATTGGGTCTGATGCCAGCGCAACAAGATCATCCGCATATGCTAAAATTTTAATCTTTTTATTCTTAATCCATATTCCTCCGCCTACATATTTTTACAGATCATTTATATAGCATGAAAACAAAAATGGACTCATGATACATCCTTGTTTAAGACCTCTACAAGTTTCGACAAATTTTGCCATACCTTCTTTGTACCAAACAGCTGCCTGCACATCCTCATACAATTTTTTTATCACATTAATGATTTTAGTAGATATCCCTAAATTATATAATTTATAAATTAATGCACCTCTATGTATTTGATCAAAAGCTGCCGAGAAGTCTATGAAAAATTCATACACTTTACCCCTTTTTTTATTAAGTTTTATTTTGATGATACTCATTAGATTAAAAATATTATCAACAGTTGAGTAGCCTTTTCTGAATCCAGCTTGGTATTCCCCAATTATATAGTTCGTCTCAGCCCATTCTGTTCGTCTTAATTGTACCAACCCAGTAAACAATTTCCCTACTGTGTTAATAAAATATATTTCTCGGTAATTGTTGGTATTACTTTTATCTCCATTCTTGTGTATTGTAAGTATTATAGATTGCTTAAAACATTTTGGGATATTACCAGTTTCAAAAATTTTATTAAATGTTTCCAATAAAATTTCTAAAAATATATTAGTGGCGTACTTATGAAATTCATAAGGAATACGATCCATCCCTGGTGCCTTCTCATTCTTAGCTCCATTTAGCACTATTTTTAATTTTTCTAGTTTAAATGGTTCGTCCAAGCTGTCATTTCCTACCATCTTTTCAGAGTAATCTATCTCCCTGACCCGTGTAAATTGATTATACATATTATGAAAATGTTCAATCCATGTATCACTAGTTATATTTTCTTCAACTGTAAAATATTTGTTCCAAAATTGATTTACAATATTCCAAAAATCTTTTGTATCAGTCACTGTTTCAAACTTTTCTATTATGCTCGTATAATATTGTTTTTTATTTTCAAGGCAAATTTTTGTATAGTTCTTGTTTTGTAAACAATAATTATTTCTATCTTCTTCTGAGTTTGTTCTTCTGTATATTTTAAGGAAATGAAATGATAATGCCCTTGCTTTTCAGCATTCACTATTGAACCATTTTTCTTTTCTTTTAACCACTGTTTTTATATTGGGATTTGAAATAGCCGATTTTTTAAAAATGCAAATCAAAGAATTTAATGTACTACTGATGTAGTATTTTTCGCGTTACGCCACAATAATCGATAACCGAAGACCAATTTTTTCTTATATACGTGTTTTCTCCATTTCGGTCATTTTTAGTTCTGCCATTTGGAATTATAATGTCATTTGAATAAAAAAAATCGATTAGTTTGGCTCCTCTAGAATCTTTAATTTTATCTTTTTAATTTTCTATTACAATATAATTCTGTATAGCGTTTTTTGAGATGATTTGTAAGTTGGATGTTCTGGCGTTCATATCTCCTAATATTATAAAATTAAGATTATTGTTTTCTTCTACGACTGTTTCAAATGCCGTGTAATCATTAATCGTCGTTTAAATAAACAGGTATTAAGCAAACAGTACTATCCGCAACTGACAATAATATTATATCGTACCCTGATAACTTATGAAACTTTGCACCCATCTCGACTATACCCTCTTTAATTCCAAACAAACATCCACCTTTCGCCCTACCATAAATTGAATTTCTTTTAGCCGGAATCCATTTTAACTTATAATTGGGAAAATATTTAACATAATCTATGGTATTACTTTCTTCTATAAAAGTTTCAAAAAGTAAAAATATTTTAAAAGATGTTACATAATTAAAAAAACTTAGTTCCTTTTTATTACTTAAACCAAATATATTATAGGATAAAATTCTAAAATTATTTATTGAGACATTTTTATCTACTGTAAGGTCAGAAGCATTTTTCCTAAATCTAGAGTCAGTTAATATACAAATATTGCTGTTACCTTTTTTATCTACATTTTCCTTAACTCTATTGTGATGAAGTTCTGGGACGAAATCGAAACTTGTCCCTATTGTCTTGTCCCTATTGACTTGTCCCTATAGCTATCACACCTATTGTCCCTTCTGCTTTTCTTTTATTAACAGCCGTTTCTTCCATTCTTGGTTCTTCTTTGCTTATACCTTTAATGATTTCTTCAGCTTTAATAAACTATAGGCTTTATTTTTAAATTGAATTTTACCTCTGAATAACCGAGAGGGATATTCATTTCTTCATTCACTGTTTCATTTCTTTTAAACAGTTAAATATACATCTTCCGTACTCTAATAAGCTACAAACAGTGAATAAACATTGTTCCCCTGTGTGAGAAAAAATAAATTGAAATATAATTATGACGCGGATATATTATTTAGCGCCTAGAGGTATAAATTGATTGACTCTTAGGAGAAGACTGTCAAGACATTTAAGGAACCATCCGCTCTCCTTCATCGTCATCTCTTCCATCTCGGTAGCAATTTTCGAGTAGCTTCCGCTGAGGCTATTAAAGATTGTATAGATTTCGCAGATCGTTATGTTTTTGGTTTTAAAAGCACGATCGCACGTGCCTCCTTTGACGTTTTCGTACGTAGTTTCAAAAACTAAATTAAACTTTAGGGAGCGTCTGATTCCGCTAAATATTTTGAAATCAACCGATGTAGAGTGTCAGTCTGAGTGCAGAGAAATTCCACTGTCGATTGGTTCAGAACATGGGAGGAAAAAAGTCTTAATATCTCCTCTAAAAGCTGTATCGATCTCTTATAAAGGCCCAATACTATAAAAATATTAAAAAAGGAAAATATTAAAATTGATTAAAAACAATTTTTAAAAAATTAAAAACTAATATAGAAGAAAAAGTAAATAAACAATGAGAAATTTTAAAACCAATTGAAAAACTTATACGGAACAAAGAGATAAAACTATACATAACCAAAACGAATAAAAAGTCTTTTAATAAATAAAAAATTAACACACACGTTTCTTGAAATGTTTCAGGATGAGGTTGAGTTTCAAAAAAACGGCCCTATTTTTAGAACGAGAATACTCGAATCTGGTTGGCTGTTGTGTTCCCCACCACCGATCATAGCATCCCCACCACCCGTTGTGCATCGAGCCCCCATCGTACGTCGAGCAGTTTGAGCTTGCCTCGATCTTGTTCATAGAGGATCGGAGGACAGGTTCAGACAAATCTATATAGAATAAAGAAGCCCTACTATTTTTTTATGTTTTAGAGATTAATAGCTCAAAATCCAACAGATGTTATAGGATTATGTGGTCCTACTAATTATTTATTCAAAGTCCATGTTTACATTTCATCTGGACATCAACCAACTTGCTTATACATGTTCCAACCTGTTTACATTTAGCTAAAGTTAAATATTGTAAAGGTTATGTAAGCATTCAGAAGGTTATGTAACCGTTGGGAAGGTTACAAAGTATAAAGTGGGTTCCTGACCCGTCGTCGGATAGCTTAAGGTTATATAACTGGTGTGAAGGTTACATACTATAAGGGGGTATCTGACCCTTCGACAAAATCCTAATTCTCTAAAGTTGTTGGAGTGGGGATGGCACTGTAAGCAAAACAAAATAGAGGTCGGGCACACTCAGCCTCTACAAAACCTTAAGTGTCGAGGTTCAAATTCAAATACTGGCTTCTAATTGGCTGCTCAGAAAATAAAATGGCGGCATATAAAACAAAATGGCGGAAGGGCACACTCAGCCTCTACATAGCCGTTAGTTTTCAAGTCGCCATAAAACAAAATGGCGGTGTATAAAAACAAAATGGCGACATATGTAAACAAAATGGCGGCATATAAAAACAAATTGGTGGCTGGTCACACTCAGCCTCTACAAAACCGTCTCTCAAGTTGCAATAAATAAAAGTGGCGGCCGGGTACACTCAGTCTCTACAAAACCTTAAGTGTCGATGTTTATATTCAAATTTGGCGCCATGTCACGTGACATCAAGCCTCTTACGTCTCGAAATATGATCGTTGCTTAATTATTAATTATTTAATAGTGTTAATGTTAAAAATCTGAATGGTATTACGGGCTGTTTTAAGAATGTGTTAACTCTGGATGTCTCTGAGGAAAAAAAAAATACGGGTTGCTGTCCTAAATTGTTATTTTATGGCAATTAACAGTAGCGGTCAGTGTTAGATACATAGCATTCCTGTAATAAAGAAAAATAAAGCAAAAAAATAATCGTACAAGATCCGTTATAACATGTAGTTTCACTTTTTTGGTTGGGTGTGTCAAAAAATAAAAAAATGGTTTGACATGCCTCTTGGCATATGAAACTATCCGGGAGCGGTACCAGAAGATGGATGACCCGCCCCTCCAAAGAACAATAAGCAGTGTAGTTTGATCGGTTTTATACCCCCCTCAAAACGATGATTGCCATTCCCTGAAGGCTAGGCGATACATAAATGTTTTTATTCGCTGACAAAGAATTGGTCTCGGCACCCTTTGAATGGGGTTCATCCAACCTTCGCTTCGTCAGGAATCAGTCCAGGATTCCTTTCCATTTCATTCCTACTCCGCTGATAATGAAGTTTTTACAAATATCATTCTTCTTTTTTTTTCTTTTTTTTTGTTCATTTCTTTTATTTGATATTTCGGTTTCCTTTGAGCTGCTGTAGATTTGTAGATGTTTCCCAATCGGGACAGTTTGCATCTCCGTATCTGAAGTAATTTATGATTTTTCAGTTACGGTAATATTTTACGAGCGTTAAACTGCTTTTTTCGTAGAAGAGCTTTATTTTATTCTTCGATTTTTTTGACAGATCTGTAATTATAAATATTGTTCTATTTTCACAATTTTTTTAAAATAATGATTTTTATTTCTTGAATATTTAATATTCCCATAAGTATTTTTTGGGGGGAGAGGAGGGGAGGTTGGGTGCATGTAATTTAAATAATTGTGGCGATTTATACAAGTCTTTAGGTTCTCCTCTTTTATTTTATTTTTTTATTGAGCTAGAAAATAATTGCCGGGATTCAAACTCTTGTTCTTTACTATTCTATTACCACTCAGCTATACCGGCCCCCAAGTATAATGTACTTCCACTCATATGTGTATACGATTACTCACACAATCTCAATAAAAAAAATAAAGTCGCATTTCTGAGTAATTTCTTTATCATTTATGTATAGAAACAAATAATTTAATAGAATAAATCCACTTTTGAAAAAAACTACTTTCAGAACTCGGGATCACCTGGGACTTAAGTAGTAACCTACCTGTGTTATCCCCTTGTGTTATCCCCTACGATCCCCTTACATTGCACCTGTGGCCTACGGCAAAAGGGTTGAAAAAAATAATTATTTTATATCAAGTAGTTTCTTTCATCATGTGCACACTCAGCCTCTATTAGCTGGGTACATGAGTCTTTGACAAAGTCCTCAGGCTCTCAAGTTTCAAAAAGCAAAATGGCGGCTGGGCACACTCAACCTCTACAAAACCGTACGTCTCTCAAGTCGCCATAAAACAAAATGGCGGCTAGGAACACTCAGCCTTTACAAAACCTTAAATATCTCAAACGACTGAAAAACAAAATGATGGCCGGGTACACTCATTCTCTATAAGATGGATACCTCACCCTTCAATGGATGGAGGGGACAAACCTTTTGGTTAAGCGTGAATGCTGACTACATTATAGTAAACAAAATGGTGACTTAAAGAGGGAGTATTCAAGGAAGGGGTGAAGCACTCTGATTGACTGGTTAGAGAGGAGAAGGGGTAAAAAGAGGCGTAGCCATACGGTTAAGCTTAGGTCGAGGTGAGACCACGTGGTGGTCTAGGTTAGGTCGAGGTGAAAATTCAAATTCTAATATCCCACCATAGGTCACCTGACCAAATGCTGGCTTCTGATTGACAGCTCAAATTGGTGCGCCAGCTCCCGCAATTTCCCTCTACTGACATCTACTTCGGACGTCCCCACATGGTCCTGATGGGATCCGAGGTACTTAAAGGACTTCACTCTTCTGCACACCTGATCACCTATGCGCAGATCGCCTTCCCCATTTCCCCACATAGCCGTATACGTATATTCAGTATTTCGGAAGTTGATCCTGAGACCTGCCACTTCATAAAATTCCTTCAACTGGAATTACAGGGTAAACAGGGGATAAATTCCGTAATCCCGACATTTCCTCATCCATTGCTTCACTACGTCAATCAAGTATATCTTGAAAATGCTTGGAGACAGAAAATGCTTGAAAAACCTTGCTTCAGTCCTTTGGTTCTTGAAAATGACTCAGAGAGACGTTTCCCAATCTTCACTATGTACAAATCGCTTCCGTACAGGTGTTGAATTGCTTGTATAATCGACTTATTAATACCCGCTCTCCTCAGTGCTGGCCATATTATTTCCCTCGTGACACTATCATATGCCTGCTCCAGATCAATGAAGGCTAAATGGAACTCTCTATTCTTCACGCTGCATTTCTCAATGAGCTGCCGAAGTGCAAAAATATTGTCCATACAGGATCTTCCTACAGTGAATTTAGCTTGTTCCACCACACAGTGGAATCCTCTTCGAGCTTACCCTGGACCAGTCTCCCGATAATTCTACTCACTGAGCTCTGCACACAAATGCCGCGATAATTCTGGCATTACCTCCTATTTTCCCTATTTAAAGATGGAGCAGATGTATCCTGTCCGAAGATCATCAGCTAGATCGTACCCTTTCAGAATCATATTCACTATAGTGGGATGCTCCATTTGCAAGCCCCCAGTTCCTGGAGCTGTTCCATTTTTAGCTCTGCCCTGAGCAGCCTTCCCTTCTTCCTCCGTTACTTGCATAGGGACCGGCTTGGGGTTTTCCTGTATGCTGCCCTCTTGCGTCATAAACTGCGCTCTACTTTCACTACTGTCCCAGAAGATCCCGAACTTTGGTGAGGTACTATCTCCTCTGCAACGTCCCGCTTTTGGACCCCACCTAGCTTTCCAAGGTGGAAAAATATAGTGATCAGTTCCACATTCCCAATCCCTGAACACTCTAATATCTGTCATTTTACAACTTGATTTTTGCCTGGTGATGCAATAATCCAGTATTGAGGATTGGAAACCAGGCTTACTCCATGTGAACTGGTTTATGGGTTTGTGCTGGAAGAACGTGTTCTGAATCTGCAAATCGAACGGATCGCTGACATCGATAAGTATCTTTCAGTAACCTAAACTTCTCCATACCTTCCGATAACTCTGCTTCCTATTTGGCGACCAACTCGTGCATTGCAGTCCCCAAGAATAATGACTTCTTCACTCCCACGGACCTTTTCCAGCACGAGCCTTAAATCCTCTTTGAATTCATCCTTCATCCTGAGTAGACTCATTATTACCAGGACCGTAGACGCCTATGACCGCTACACTTCTGCCACAAACATCAAGATCTACCCGGATAACCCTATCCGATATTTCCTCACAGTGCGTGATCTTTTCTCTGTGTTGATTCTTTTTCAGGAACGACTCACCTGCCTTAGTTCGCATATCTCTGTCCACACCACTCCAGATGTGTACGTACTCGCCCGACCATTCCTGGCCCTTACCTTTCAATTTTGACTCTTTCAGCAAAACTAGATCAAACCTGCCTTTCCACTTCCTTTTACAACAGAGATTTTTGTTGGCGAGGCTCTGAATATTCCAAGTACCAAAGTAAAAAGTCCTTTTCCGTTTCGAAAGTCTACTGCCGTTTTGACTATCTAATTCCGAGGCTCTTCTCTGACTTTACAGCGGGGAGAGTTTAAGGTCTATGAGCTGCTGGCCCAGTTGACAACCCCCAACCTGGAGAACCAGGGGTCTCCTTCCCTTAGATAAGTTTCCTGCCACAGCTGACGAGCCCTATCTGTCCGTGTTTACTTGCGGAGTTGTCCCACTCCTATCCTCCCTGTAGTGATGGGGGAGTGGTTGTTCATATTTTAAGTCGGCACAGTCACCGTCGTGGGGCCCTCTGGGATATTTGTGAGGATGGTCACACCGCTAACCACCCTCCATTACCTTGTTGGCGTCTGCCGCTCATGGTCCGGGAGGTGCAAATCCACTATTCGCCACCAGTGGCCCCGCCTGGTCCTCTGAGCTTGGGGTCTTTCACACAAGGTAGGCACAATAAGAACCTAAATGGTTAATATTTAGCTGGAGAGACTCAGGGATGTTTGCCAACAAAACCAAGTCATCAGTATACATGAGCGACTTAACGCGAATGTTTCCTTTCCTAGCTCCAGCGTATAGGATAAATTATCCAAGAATAAGAAAAACAAGAGCGGACTGAGAAGAAAACCCTTCCGAACTCCAGAACTAACCTTAAACCACTCAGAAATACACTCTTTGCCCCTCTGCGTATGCTACTGTGCTGAACCGCCATATATGCTTTTTAAAGTATTAATAAACTTGGAGGATATGCCAACTTTATATAACTTGATAAACAACGCTGTCCACGTGGTCGAACGCAGACTTTAGGTCTACGAAGAAACAGTATACCATCCTTTGTAAACAAATTGATCTTAATTGAATTCATTAAAGTATCCAGTCGTTTAAGAAAAAGGACAGTGAATATTTTGGCTACCGTGTCAATGCATCTAATGCCTCTATAATTTGAGACATCCCCAAGCTTAAGTGGAGGGAATATGATGGAGCGGCCGAAGGACGGAGGAGTTACATCCATTCAGTAAATATAATTGAACAGCGGAAGTAACTTTTGAAGTAGGATCTCCGGGGCAAACTTGTAAAATTCAGAAATACTGCGGTCGTAACCTGGGGCCTTATTATTTTTTAAGCATGAAATTACTGATTGCAACTAGCGGTAGTAAAAAGAGAGTCTAAAAATGTACTCTCAATTAAAGCTTCCACACACACACAATGCCTCTATTGCCGCGGAATTAGGGTTTAATAATGTGTTAAAATGAACTCATTGTGATGTACAATGTGTGTAGAAGGGGCCATATCTAAAGGTTCGGAGTACGAGGTTGAAGCCGTAGAGTTTTAGTGAAGGGCCGAAGGTAGAGTGAGAAGTAAGGAAGGAGCTAAGGAGGGAGGGTGAGTCGGGGAGAGGGGTAAGGAGTGGGGATAGGCCGGAGATAGGGACGGGGATAGGGACGGAGGTGGGGGGGGGGCATGAACAGCTGCAGCGGTTGCCGATTTAGTCATGACAGTACGCTGTTGCTTAGGTCCCAACACGGCTGATGTGCTAAGAGAGGGAGAGGAATGCTTAGTGGTCACCTTTATTTGGTGATTCACCGGAGCTTCAAATTGGAAAAATAAATCTGTCTGAGTACCTGTATGCAGCGTTTTTAATGATTGCTGAGATCTAGTTATTTCACAGAATAATATATTAAAATTTTGGGAGTTTTCTATCTTATTTATTTTTTTCGCTTCATTATACGGCACTTTTTTAGTAAACTGAATACATTTAATTTCTTTAGTCATTTTAAAAATGGGACATGAACGGTCCAAACTGTTTTGTTCACCATTGCAGTTAATACATTTGTGGGTTTTAGAGCATTTACCATCTGTGTGTTTTTCCTCGCCACATTGAGAGCATATGGTTTTAGGGGTTGTGCATTTTAGTGTATGGTGAGAAAAACTAAGACATTTAAAACACCTTATAGGATTTGGTGTGTATTTTTGAACTTTGATATTTTGATAACCAATTCTTAGAGTTTCGGGTGGGAATGGTGTCGGAAAAGTCACAATATATGAATTAGTAAATTTTTCGTAACCGTTTATTTTGATTTTAATTCTTCGAATATCGTTAATTTTACCATTTAATTCGGTTATTATTTCATTTTTTTCTAGGTATTGTAAGTCATAACATATAATAACTCCTTTACTCTAATTTAGTGTAAAGTGAGGTTTAACAGATGTATTAAATTGATCTGCAAATTTTTTACATTCTAATAGTTTTTTTGATTGTTTACTATTGCTTGTTTCGACGAGTAAATTTCCGTCTCGTAATTTCTTTATATTTTTTACCTCTCCAATTAAATTATTAATAAATTTATGAATTAAAAATGGAAATATCTTTTGGAATCCCTCATCTCCTTCTCTGTTTACTAATAAGTAGGTGGGTACATTACTTATAACTTCGTTTAATAGTATCGGGTCAGGTGGAGTTTTCATCCGACATCTTTTTCGTCTTTTAGTTGAGCTAAAAAATAGCTCATCCATTTTACCTAACTAATCTATTGTTTTAATTGTATTTACAACAGCAAATATAATAGGATAAAAAACAAATAATTAACTATAATAAAAATAATGTATTTAAATAGAGAAAAAAATAGAGTAAACAAGAAAAGAATTTGAAGAATCCTTATCTGTTGACGGCTGGGTAGGTAATCCTCTGGAGCACAAAGTATGAACGATCTATCTCCTTCAAATCCTCTAACTGAACTCACTTCAAAAGGTGTTAAAATGCATATTATGCCATATTTAAGTCCAATTATACAGAGTCACTAAAAAGTAAATAATTATAATAAAAAACAACAATAACAGCCTGCATTTATTTTTATATATAAAAGCATTCACCTTAAATCAACTAACAACAATATTTTTTTTTTTTAAATTGCAAATAATATAATAAAGCTTGAAGTAAAACAAACCTATTGGTTAATAAATATAAAATTAGATCAAATTCTTATAAACATTCAAAATAATAATTTAAACCAAAACCTCAATACCGTGGAAAATATAAAACAAATAATAAATGAATATATAGAACGAAGCTTAATATTAAAAAAAGAAAAAATTAAACATAAATTAAATAGATGTATAAATAATCCTAATATTAATAAAATACAGACTAATAAATTAATTATTGAAGGTCAAGATCATAACCTCACTTCGATTCATGTCACAATTATAAAAGTAGATAATAAATTATCGTTTAAGAAACATAATCGTTTAAGACATATTTAAAAATAATTTAGAAAAATATAATGATTTACGTGAAATTCGTAACCAATTGAAAATAATTCCAATATAGATATACCAATAAATATAAAAAAATTACTATCATTAGGGGTGAATTTTAATTTTTAATTTGAGAATAATGATAAAAACAGACAAAACAAAAAAAATAGTTTTCATGCATAAAATGGATTATGATAATCAAATGGACAAACCTCTGACTATACAGTTCCACGAATTCATGGATTCATAAAAACTCATAAAATACAAAAAAATATGCGAACTTTAATAAGCAATATTGGTAGCTCAACAGAGGCCTTATCAAAATATCTTAACCCAGCTCTTAATGAAGTCAATAGAAACCAAGAATATAATACAAAAACTTCTTTATAATTAATTAATTAATAATAATAAAACAATTCTTAAACTACATTAATACATTAGATGAAAATAGGGAGATAATAAGCTTAGATATTAAATCACTTTTTACTAATGTCCCAGTGGACGATTGTTTGAAATTAATAGAAAAAAATTGGAGCAAAATAGAAGATCATACAGCAGTCAAAGATAAAAAATGTAATGTAGGTGTAATTATATTACAGCTTTTTGTAATATAATTACTTCAAATATTAAGGTGATTAAAAAATTGAATGGATCCCTTATGGGAGGAATATTAATATTAAATTTAAGTGGGATTTATCTAAATGATTTCATAAATAAAAAATTAAATAATATAAATGATATTCGATAAAAAAAAATATATAGATAACATGTTGCTTATTAATAATAAAAATAACTATGACGAAATATTAAAAACATTTAATAGCCATAATAAAAGGATGGTGTTCACAATAGAAAAAGCAAAAAATAATAAAATAAGATTCTTAGTCATGGATATAATAATACATCAAAATAAGATTAAAACAAAATGGACAAAAAAATATCAAAATAGTAACACATTGTTAAATTATTATTCTCATCACCCATTTGCACAAAAAATAAATGTAATGAGAAATATGATAAATGGAGCAACAAAATTAACTGACAAAGAATATATAAATGAGATAAAAACAAAGGTGTATGATATACTAATTGAGAACTCTTACCCTAAAAAATTAATTAATAAAATATGGTTTAATATAAAAGATAAAAATATAAATTTTTGTAATAAAGAAAAAGTCAATAATATAATAATTAATCACCTAAATAGAAAAGTTAACCCAAGTTTAACAAATACAAATCTTAATAAAAAAATGATGACAGATGACAGAAAACAAAAGTAAGGGATAAAAAAAATGGTATAAAAAGGGACATGAGTAAAAAAGGTATAAGCCAATATTCTAAATGCAATACAAACCAGGCCTAACAGAAGATATCAAAAAAACATTTGCACAATACAATTTTCCAAAATTAAAATTAGGGTTATATAATAATAATAAAATACAACACAAAATATCAAATATGAAAGAAAAAATAGAACATAAAGGAAGGCAAAACGTTATTTATAAAGTAAATTGTGAGGGTGAAAAATTGGTGAGATTTCATAAAAACTGGCCACTAGACTTCACCAACACCTCAATAATTTTAAAAATGTAAAGGCTACAGCATTAGCTTAACATTGGATAAAGTCCAACTATAAATTTAATTAGGGATTGATAAATTATTTGCCACTTCTATAATTTTGTTTTTATTGAAAACTACTTTCAAATGTTATGCATTCATCTTCAGTTCTAAAAACACACACAAATTCAAAAATAAGCAATTCAAAATACAGTTTAGTATTATTATGCATATTAAATTAAATGTAATATAATTTTTTTTTAAATTATTTATTTTATTTGAAAAATAATACAAGCTGCCACACTCAAGGGCAATAGGTAATAGGGCTATTAGAATCAATTCATTCCATGTGTACAAGATAAACGAAAAAAAAACATAAGGAGATAAAATAAAAATAATAAATATTAGATCAAAGAAAAAAATGTACATTACTAGTAAAAATGAATAGACAGAAGATTTAAATAATATCAAAATAAGCAAACAACCAAGAAAAGAAAAATTAAGTTAAGTAAAAATAAAAGAAGACATCTTAAACACATTCATACCTATATACAATATTTACAATCTGCCCAGGGAACTCCGAACCAAGCTCTGCCCTCCCCTTCCCCCACATGTGAATGGCAAAGCCGGACTCCAGGAGACCTCAGCGCTTCTCACCCAGTCGCGTCACTGGTTGAAGAACAGTGGAGACTGTGAGGGCACAAGAGCCACAGATGCTCAGGACATGAGTGGAGAAGCTGGCCATTGCCAGAACTCCAATGCACATTTACAAAAAGTCTCGAGGCCACTGCCGTTTCAACCTTTGAGGAGGGTGGTTCATGCTGGAAAGGGATTGTACTAAGAGATTAGGATGATGAGTAAGGCTCTGATGAAATATGGAGAATTTGTATGGAATTAGGTCAAGAATATACGGGGTGTTAAGGTCATGGTGTAAGGTCTTGTTTGAAACATAATATGGGGCATTGACTATAGTACGGAGGACTTTAGACTGGAAGGATTGAATACGTTAGATGCTCAAAAGTTTAGCTGTCCCCCTCAGTTCTAGTCCGTAGGTCCAAATAGGTTTCAGAATGGAGTTGTAGATTAACAGTTTGTTGGCTATTGAAAGATGAAATGTTCTCTTCAGTAGTCTGTATACCTGGCCAAAACCGTGATTAAGCACTGGTCTTTTAAGTCTAGTATGAGGGTTCCAAGTAGGAAGCCAAGATACCGGACTGTCTGAAATGGTAAGTGATGTGGAATTAAAATGGACTGGGAGACAGGGTCTGCGTCGGAGGATGAATGTGACATGCTTATATTTTGATTCATTGGCCTTGATACGCCAATTGTTGCACCACTGTTCGATCAGGGAGAGATGCCTTTGCAGGTTTAAGGATGTCATTTCAGGATCGTAATGGGATGATAGAATTGCGGTTTCACCGGCAAATGTTGCCAGAAAAATATCGGGGTTTTTAGGAAGGTCAGCGGTAAATAAAATGTAGAGGAGTGAACCTAAGACCCACCCATGTGGAACACGGGCTCCGGTTGGGTAATAGTTGGAAAATCCAGTACCGCGGCGAAATCTGAAGGAACGGTTAAAGATGTAGGATCGAAGGGTTAGGAATGAGGATTGGGGTAACTGGATTTTAAGCTTGAAGAGGAAACCATTGTGCCACACCCGGTCGAAAGCTTGTGCTATGTCCAGAAAGGCGCCAGTACAATATTACTTGTTTCAAGTGCTAAGGATATATGATCAACATTTTGTTGTTCAGTTGTTGTTCAACAGTGGAATGTCCTGAGCGAAATCCAAACTGGTGTGCAGGGATTTTTTGGGATTCGAGTATTGGGAGGATGCGTTTTAGAAGGATTCTTTCAAAAATTTTGAAAGAATCGGGAGCAAGCTTATTGGCCGACAGGATGAGGTATTATTTACAAGTTTACCTGGTTTATGGAAAAGGGGAATTGTGGAGTGTTTCCACATCAGAGGAAAGTGGGTTGTGCGAAGGCTACAATTGTAGAAGTAGGTAAGGAGTATAACCGCTTTTGGGGGAAGTTGGCGAAGGGTCTGGGAAGTGAGGATATCGTAGCCAGGGGATTTTCGGGGTTTGAGGTTATTTATAAGGAATTTGGCCTCAGAGAGGTTGACAGCTTTGGGTGGTAAAGAGAGAGGAATTCCTTGACCATAGCAGTATGGATGAGGAGGATATCAGGATGGGGAATGAATATGTTGGAAAGATGCTTGGTAAACTCCTCTGCCCTGTTCCCATCTGACGGAGCCCAGGATTCATCCTCACGTCGGAGAGGATGGGAAATATTCTTGTATTTTAGGATTTTTTTTGTTACATTCCAGAGGGAGTTATCGGAAGCTGATAGTGGCGAAAGGTAGGAGTTATAGGATTGTGATCTATAGGTGGACAAGTTCTTTTTAATTAATTTAGAATAATGGTTATATATTTTCCGATCGTCAGGATGCCTGATTCTTTGCCAGAGGGCCCTAAAACATCGTTTGGAATGGATAAGGTTTTTAATGTATTGAGGTAAAGGATTCATTTGGCGGTATTTTGGGGAAGGAGGAGGTGAGGATGCATTCCAGACTACTTGCTACATCATGGTGGTGTAGAAATTTACAGCTTCATCAAGGTCTTGAGGAGTTTTTAGGGATACTCTGAGGTCTATGGAATCTGTTATTATTCGACGGAAGAGGTTCCAGTTTACTGGATCTCTGACAAATGAAGGTGATGCTGATTTGGGTATCGGCGACATTGATTAGAGGGCTGTGGTCTGAGGAAAGGTTATCGAGTCGGGAAACTGAATAATTTAGTGGTCCTACACCTTTGTGGATGAAAAAGTCTAGAAGATCGGGATTACGATTGGGATTGGTTGGCCAGTATGTAGGAGAATCAGAGCAGAGGATGTTGCTACGATGGGAATTAAGTGCAGACAGCAATGTTTGCCCACGTGGTCATCGGATGCCTACACCCCTCAACTCAACCAGAAGCTATAAAGGAAGAATTAATGGCCATGGGATTCCAGGTTCGTCAGGTATATTTATTAATATCAATATATTTAAAGAAAATAAAGAACAGGCGGGTGATAAGAAAAAAATAGCCTTACCACTATTCCATGTTGGCCTTGAGCGATCGCCCGGGGTTGAAGAAATGGAATAGTGGTAAGGCTATTTTTTTCTTATCACCCGCCTGTTCTTTATTTTCTTTAAATATATTGATATTAATAAATATACCTGACGAACCTGGAATCCCTTGGCCATTAATTCTTCCTTTATAACTTTTGGTGGAGTTGAGGGGTGCAGGCGTCCGATGACCCCCCTGAGCGCACTCTCATGGCGCAGTTGGTAGGTATGGAAATCTGCCTTTGTATCCAACAGATATTTTACAATACTTTTGTATGTGGCTGGGGTGTCAGGCATTAATTTTGTATCATTAATGCGACTTTGGCACGTATATTTTCCTGTGCCTACTACGTTGTTTAATATTGGCACAGTAGTTGAAATTTTTTTATATTTCTAATAAATATTGGTGGGGGCTTAGGTTCTCTGGGAATCGGTGCTGATTTCATATCTTCCGCTTGCGTATTTGATAATAGTTGGTAAGGGTTAGGAGTAAAGAAAGGTAATTCAGCAGCCATAACTTGCCATAACTATCAGGTTCGGAGGAGTATTTCTTTTCGATCGCCTAACCTTTTGTTTGGCAGGTGAAGTTTGAGGTGCATTCCCTAGGCTTCTCGATCTCTTGCCTGTTGTTGCTTTGCAATACATCACCATATGGAAATATCGCATTTCATGTTAAATTGAGCGAGAGAAGAGGAGAAAAAACAAAGCAAAAAAAAAAAAAAAAGGATAAATACTTTTAAAAATTATGTAAATAAATACGCGGACAGAAAAGAAGACAGTGTGACGTAGGTTTGCTCCGTGCAGAAGCAGAATGCCTTCTGTAGGGATTAATGACGTCGTCCTCTGTGTACCCGCTCTTAAGTCTATTTACGAATTCACCATAGCGTTTATATATAAGTGATTGCTCACTGTTTATTTATGTTTTTTGCTTTAAATAGAATTTCTTTTCATTTGAAACTACATTGTTTTCACAATTAAAATAGTCACTTTTTAAAAAGCGATCTAAGATGCGTGCAACTAAAAGCTGGCGCATGCGCAGAACCAATATAAATTAGTAGTATAAAACATATATGAATTATGAATTTCATTAAGACAAGAAATCAAATGCATGTTGGTACTCACCAAGATTTAAGTAGATTAAATCAAACAGAAAATGTTGCATTGGTTTGTTCTCGCACTGAACTAGTAATGGAAATGACTGTAATGGAAGAAAGGTGGGGTGTTTTTAGGTAAATGGTACGATTTAGGGTTCGGGGTTTTTCCAGTAATTCCGGTGAGTACTAGTTTTTCTGTTATGGACGAGAATACATTTAAGATTGGGCTATTGGAGATATTTATTTGGTCATTTAAGCAAAAATCTGGATTGTAATTGAAGGATTTTATTATTTCAAGTGCTTCATACATATTTAATTTGAGACTGTTTTCAACTTGATGAATTAATTTAACTCCTGCGTCTTTGAGGAATTTATATTTTTTTTATTTAAATGAATTGCAAAGTAGGAATTCTCTGTCTTATTATTATATGCACGTATTTGTCCCTTTGATCTCTGATTTAGTGATCTCCCAGTTTTTCCTGTACACTCATTAGCTTGCATATATGTATATCGTGTGGATGGGTTTCCGGTAAATTCCAAATTCATGACGTTTGTTTTTTATTAAGATTTCTAAACCTAAAAAGTTTTTTTTTTTTTTTTCTTTTTCCAGTTCTACTTTGAATTTAATCGAGGAGTGAATTTCGTTTATTTCCTTTAAGAAATTATTTATTTGTCTTTTCGTACCAGATTATAGGCATATAATGTCATCTACATACCGATACCAGTTTATGATATGTTGAACTAATTGAGAATTGTTTGGGTCAAGATTTCTGACCTGTTGACAGCTGACGAATTTAAGAAAATTTTCGACTTGATGATTTATTAGTGAGTGAGGGACAGCAATAAATCTAAATAGGCAAACTTCAAATGCTTCTCCTATAAAAATCCATTTTTTCGTAATGTGGTACTCTTCATCCTAGTAAAGGATATACTCATATATATACACACTTAATCTTAATGTTGACAATATCTATTTAGTTTGGCATATTGGCTTAATTTTCACACTAATAACAAATAACTAATTTTTTTTTTTTTTTAAGCTCAGTCTTGAAAGAAGGATTTATTCAAGAAATGATATTTTGTTCAGGAAGCCGCTAGTAAGACAAGAACAAAAAATGGAACTGAATTCCGTTTATAAAAGAAACGTAAAAGGAAAAAAAAGTATTTATCATTCAAGGCTTCTTATTAAAAAAAAATTAAAAAGAGGAAAAAAAAAGGTGGTTCCCAAAATTAAAGAAAAACGATATACCAAAGCAGAAAAACTTATACTTCGACGCATGCGCATGCCTCCTCCTCGCATTTTACGACCTAAGCCACGTCGGCTTCGTCCTAAACGTAGGGACAAGGTATATATTTTGGTTTTGATTTTTAAGATAGGCCGTTAAGCCTTATAAATATATAAGCCTCATTTAAAACTGCCCTATTCATTATTTTTTGTTGAATTTATTTGGTTGCTTTAAAAAAAAAATTAAATAGAAACAATTGAAAAAAAAATGAAATACAGAGCGAAGCCTGTGAAAGTGAAAAAAAATGAAAAGCCTCGTTTCAGTTGGATTGTTCCTATCATCTGAAATAAACACTGGTTTATAGAAAAGCTTTACTTATATGTAAAATACAGGTCCTGCTGCTGGTAGAGATGGGAAATCGATATTATCGAGTTATCGATATTTTCCTTCGATATTCGATATGATAATACCTATATTTGGTTTACGGTAATAACGTAATATCAATATTTTATTCATGATATTATCGATAACACATTGTAAAAAAAAAAATTTAAAGTAATTATAATTAGCGAAGTCAAAGTCAAATACTCTTCCATCCCTCTTCTACATTCTGTACACGCCCCTTTCGGTTTAGTATTTTCGAAAGGTTACAAGAATACAAAGGTCCATTATTGCAAATAAAAAAACAAAAGGAGCGTGAATAGAACATGGAGGAGGGAGGAGGAGAAAATCGTTAAAATATCGCTAATTTTTTTTAATTAAATTTAAAAAAAAACTTCTAAACGAATAATATTTAAATTCTGGAGTTCATAAAAACAATGTCTTAATTATATCGGCACAGAAATATCGATATTATAATAGCAATATCGTAATGACATCGGCTAAGAAATATAGATTTTATAAAACAATATCGTAATTTTATCGGTACAGAAATATCGATATAATAAAATCACTATCTATATATCGCCAAATCGATATCGATAATATAAAAATATATTTTAACGATATCGGCACAGAAACGATATTTCAAATTATTGTTAATTTTTTTTATGAAATGAAAGAAAACATCTAAACGAATTAGGATGACATTAGGAGATACCAGTTTCTTTATATTTAAATACAGGTGTTAATCAACTAAATAAAAAAAATATTATAATATCAGCACAGAAATATCAATATTATAAAAACAATATCTTTATAATATAGGCAAAAAACTATAGATATTATAAAAACAATATCGTAATTATATCGGTACAGAAATAATCGATATTTATTTTTATTAAGTTTAAAACATCGGTTTTAAAAACAATATTATAATGATATTGGCATAGAAATATCAATATTATAAATATATATATATATATATATATATATATATATATATATATATATATATATATATATATATATATATATATCTTGATTATATATATGGACTGAGAAATAACGATATTATAAAAACAATATTTTAGTGATGTCAGAAATATGGAAATTATTAAAACAATATCTTTATGTTATCGGCACAGAATAACCGATATTATAAAAACAATATCTTCATTACATCTAAATATATCGGCAGAGAAATATCGATATTATAAAAGCAATATCTTAATGATATAGGCACAGAGATATTGATTTTCAGAAATTTTGTTATTATTAAATAAATTGTTTAAACGAAATGGAAGAAGATTAGGAGATAACCTGTTTCTTAATTATTTAAATCATGATTTTATTGAACTTAATAAAAAACAATATCTTAATTATATTGTCCCTGACATATCGATATTATAAATATAATATATTAATGATATCTGCACAGAAATATCGATATTCAAAAATATCGATAATTTGTTATAAAATTAATATTAATTAATGTTTTAATTTAATAAAAAAATTAACGGTATATCTGTACCGATATCATTAAGATATTGTTTTTATAATATCAATATTTTTGTGCTAATATAAGGATAATCATTTTATAATTTCGATATTTCTGTACCGATATAATTATGATATTTTTTTGTAATATCATTAATCCTTTACCAATATAATCAATGTATCGCTTTTATTGTGTTGAATAACATCAGGATTTAAATATTATGAAACAGTTAAAAATGAGAAAAAATCTCCTACTCTCGTTCTAATTCGTTAGTTTATAAATTAATTACAAAAAAAAAATATTTTATTTAATAAAAAAATTAACGATATTTAAGAATATCTATATTTCTGTGCTGACGTTATTAAGATAACGTCTCAATACTGTTATTATAATATCGATATCTTTTTGGCGATATTATATGGATAATGATTTTATTATACCGATATTTCCGTACCGGTAAAATTACAATATTGTTTTTATAATATCGACATTTTTGTACAAATATCATTAAGATATTGTTTTTATGGCATCGATATTTCTGTACCAATATAATTATGATATTTTTTAAAAATATCGATATTTTTGTACCGATATAATTATGATATTGTTTTTTATAATATCGATATTTCTGTACCGATATAATAATGACATTCTTTTTATAATACCACTATTGATGCTACTTGATCTACTGTGATGTTATTATGATGAAATAAATAATCAGTATGCAGTCAACAAAGTATATTTTTTATTATACAAGCCGACATTTCGGCTCAATCATGTGAGCCATCTTCAGGGTTATTTTAGCTCCACACTCTTGCTTATCTCAGTTCTGTCACCATTTCGAAATAAATTGTCCTGATGATGGCTCACATGATTGAGCCGAAACGTCAACTTGTATAATAAAAAATAAACTTTGTTGACTGCATCCTGATTATTTATTTCATTATTTTTATAATATCGATATGTCATTTCCAATATTATTAATATATTTTTTATATAATATCAATATTTCTGTGCTGATATGGTAAGGATAATGATTTTATAATATCGACATTTTTGTTCAAATATCATTAAGATATTGTTTTTATGACATCGATATTTCTATGCAGATATTATTATCGAAAAATGAGAAAAAATCTCCTACTCTTCGTCTAATGCGTTAGTTTATAAAGTAATATTTTTTAAATATTTTATTTATAAAAAAATTAACGATATTTAAAAATACCGATATTTCTATGCTGACATCATTAAGATAATGTCATTATAATATCGATATCTTTTTGGCGATATTATATGGATATTGTTTTTATAATATCGATATATTTGTGCAAATATCATTAAGATGTTTTTTTTATATTATCTATATTTCTATGCCGATATAATCATGATATTGTTCTTGTCTAAAAATGTACCTAAAAGTATATACAATCACAAAATATTGAAGAATAAGAATTAAAAAAAAATAAGAGTTTTATTGGCATCATGACATACGTAAATCTCATGCTTAATGTCCCACTGCTGCCGAAGCCCCGTATGCCAGGAATGGGAGAACAAAAAAAACGTTGGGTCAATTGTAAATTGCCTGGTTAAAAATGTTATTTTTAATTTTTTTATATTTATTTTTTTCCTTTATTGTGATTTTTCTTATGTAGGACTATTTGTTGGTTCGGGGATGAATAATGGCTACGATGTACTACGATGATTTGGCCTTAAACCACTCCAGGTACTAGACTGACAGAAGATGTTTGCTGTAAAATTAGGATTTTTCTTCTTGAAACCAATTGCAAAAGTAGATCAGCATTGGAAAGTGGAATCTCAGGACAATACTCACAAAATTCAATTTGTATATACTATCGTCCTATTTGTCGATACAGAGTAAACTGCAACTTGCAATAATTAACTGGCAGGAAGAACTTTTGCGTTAAGGCATGAGAGTAAAGGGAAAATGGGGGAGCTGGGACACCAAAACATTTCAGCCAATCAGGAGCCAGCATATGGTCACGTGACCTATGGCGGGAAATTTTAATTTGAATTTTTGCCTCGACCTAACCTTAACTGCCACGTGGTCTCGCCTCGACCCTACCTTAACCACCATGTGGTCTCACCTCGACCTAACCTTAACTATTAGGCCACGCCCCTTTTTAGTTACGTGACCCTTATGCCCCGCCCCTTTTAGTCACATGGTTCAGTAACGTGACCCATTGCACCCTCCGGTATATGCTCCGCCTGCATATTTTAGTCACGTGATCCAGTCACGTGACCCATGAAACCTCCTGACCTATTCTCCGCCCACATGGTTTTAGTCACGGGATTCAGTCACATGATCCCTTTGTACCCTCTGGTCTGCGCTCCGCCCACAAGGATTAGTCACGTGATCCAGTCACGTGACCCACGGCACCTCCTGACCGATGCTCCGCCCACAAGATTTACCCCCTCCACCCATTGAAGGGTCAGGTATCCACCTTATAGAGCATGAGTGTACCCGGCCACCATTTTGTTTTTCTTACACTGCCATTTTGTTTTTCTTACACCGCCATTTTGTTTTTCTTACACCCGCCATTTTGTTTTTCTACTGTTTGAGATACTTGAGGTTTTGTTGAAGGGTCAGGTACCCACCTTATAGAGGATGAGTGTGCCCGACCTCCATTTTGTTTTTCTTACACCGCCATTTTGTTTTTCTACCGTTTGAGAGACTTGAGGTTTTGTTGAAGGATCAGGTACCCACCTTATAGAGCATGAGTGTACCCGGGCGCCATTTTGTTTTTCTACCGTTTGAGAGACTTAAGGTTTTGTTGTAGGGTCAGGTACCCACATTATAGTCTGTAATCTCCCCAACGGTTATATAATCTTAACCTATACGATGAAGGGTTAGGTACCCACTTTATAGTCTGTAACCTCCCCTACGGTTATATAATCATAACCTATGCGATGAAGGGTCAGGTACCCTCCTTATAGGGCATGAGTGTACCCGACCGCCATTTTTTTTTTTCTCTGGGTGAACTGTGAAACCATAAATAAATAGTAGAGTTGCTTAATCCTATAACAGTTTGTGGACTTTGAACTGTTTTATCTCTAACAAATAAATAAATAGCATAGTCCTTTAATGCTATAACAGCTTTTGGACTTTGAGCTCTTAATTCCTAAAATATAAAGAATAATATAGGATTTCTTAATCCTTCTACTAAACTGTAAACAAATTTAGCTTTCGCAATAATGTTCTATCTCATAACCTTCCTTGGATTTTGAACTCTCAATACTTCAATGATATCAGGATAGGTAATGATAATATTAATTTTAGCTTAAGTTTTGTACCTTTTTTAGTTCGGCATTAAGCCTTAAGCCTCTTCACCACGTCAAGGTAAAGGTACAACGAAGAGGTTTTTTGCAATTTTTCTATTTATTTTTTTTTTAATTTAATTTTTATTTATAATGTAACACTTATACAAAATAAAGTTATAATACAAACATAAAATTTGATCTTGTGAAATTTATACAAAACAAACATAAAATTTAATCTCCAAACTAATACATGTAAGAATTAAATAAAACTTAATTTTTGAAATTAAAAAAAAATATATATATTTAAACAGAATAAAATATAAGCCTTCTCTAATCTATGATATAATAAAACTAAACCCTCTAATTGTATTTAAATTTAATTTGGAAAAAAAAATAATAATGATATCATGAAATGTATAATAAGCAGAACATTTTGCTAAATGGCAGGCTGATCGGCATAGCAAATATTAATATCGTAGCCCTGAGCAATAATAATTATGAGCCTGATAAGAAAAAAATTATTTTCGATACAGGTAAAGATAAGAAAATATTTAATAAAAATTTAGGTTTTTTGTTGTTGTATTTTCGTGCAATTAAAAGAGAAACAAAAGCATTGGAACAATTCTGTTGAACTAATTGGAGATCTATTCACCTCTCATTCACTCACACAATCAAGTTTGCGGGTTTTTAGACCTCGCCAGTGACTTACATTAAGGGTTTACAGGTGATTAAACCTTGCCAGTGACCCATTCTATTTAGGGTTTACGGGTGTTTAAACCACGCCAGTGACCCATTCCATTCAAGGTGAATAGAATTTAAACCAATTATTTTTTATCCAGGCTTCTAAAGCCTTTGTCCGATACTGCGTGCATTTTTCTTGAGAAAAATTATGCATGATGCAATGGTTGCCTTGCTCATCTAACATGAGTGAATCAATTTTCGGACAACCAAAATCTTCCAAGTTGACTATAGAACAATTGTACAAATTTTGTTATAGAAATAGTTTCTTATCTCGACCCTTAACAAAAACAAATTTGTAATTATAATCAATAAAGTTGAAAATTTCTTCAATAATTTCATATTCAACTTCCCCATATTCCCATTTAATTTTATGATAATAATTTTCTAGCCAATAGTTTGTTCTTCTACTTTTATCAGTTTGTGTATATTGCTTCGATGGTTTAAAAATCCAATGTCTTGACGACTTGAAAGCTTGATCAAAAAGAGAAAACTCTTTAATAATATAACCTCCCAGGCTATCTACAAAGCACTGGAAGTCTACAATTACTACACTAACCGAAACCATACTGAACACTGAGTAAAGGATTCACCTCATTTTATACCATTCGCCGAACCGTACCAATTAGAGGGTTATATTCTACGAGTCTATCATGTATAATTAGACAATATGCTGTAGTATTCGACGGAAATATAGTTTTTGATTCGAATTCTAATCTTACATCTACTGGTCCACTTTTTATAGATTCAGATTGTTTCGAACAATCTAATTACGATTAAAGATGCTTTTTCTTTAATGTTTTGTAAAGAAAACAGCGGTTACATTTGTGCGCCATAATAGGTATTTTGAAATGAAGAGTACATATGGTAGAGCAGGGCGAACCGATTGGATGAAATATCTATATTCAAATCATCATATGGATAAGCTTTACAGTTTAAAAACAATTTGACGTTGGAAATATTACAATGATCAAAGTTGCTTGCATCTTTTACATGATTATTCAATCTTTCAGTTTGAAAAGTTAATATGATATAACGTGGTTTTTCCAGCTGACTTGAAGTTTTAACGGGCCAGATTTGTCTCTGACTCGCTGGTAGTAAAGGATAATCGTAAAGTTCCCAGGTTCTAAAACCTAGTGAAAATATCTTTTCTGATTTGAGATGACGCATCAAAGCCAGTCTCTGATGTTCATTTACTGTAACATAGGGCAGCTTCCAGCATAGCCTCTGCAGTTCTATTTTACACTTTTCAGCCGCCTCAATTCCGGTTCCTGGTCGCTTTGTTATGTAGCAGTTTTCATCATGTCTACTTCTAACAAATATCAGTTCTTGCTTCACGTTCATTACAATCTTCTGATAATCTTCACAGAACCCAAGAAGAGATGATAAAGGAACGCATAATTTGAAGTACCCCTCTGCTGATGTAATGTTTAGTGTATCATTTTTTGGATAGCACCATCCCCAGTTATCTAAAAACTGGGAACCTCCCTTGAGCGAAACCAAATTTTTCAAGGTCGAAGTAATTCCCGGATTTTTCACGCGATCTATTTCCACTCCACTCAGTTCATATCTTATTTCATCAAATAAAAATGCAAACATGTTGTTAGTTAATTTTGATGCACTGGGAACTGCTGAACCATCTTCCTTGAGAAATTTTCCTTCGACGTAAAGCAGACTTTGACTAGGAAGAGTATACAAATCTTGATGTTGCAGACTGATACGTATTTCATCCCCTGGCTGAAGATTTGTAGATGAATAAGGATGATATGAATGAAATTCAATCCCTTCAATTGAATTGTCAAAAGTAGCAGTTTCTTCCAAATTTAATATTTCCGAAGTCCAAACCCATGATTGCCCCTGATTGGGAACTGTCTATAAGATATCAAATAAATAGAGGAGGCACAGCTGATCAATTAGTTCACGAGTATTGATATTGTTTATTGTTTTAAGAGATTCGATTTGCAATATCGCAATCAATGATGTTCTTCAACACAGTCTTCAGCGGAATGATGATTCTTTTAGTGGATATCTCTTTATATACCTTTCTGAAGTCCAAACCCTTGGTTGCTCCTAATCGGGGACTGTTTATATGAGATCCAGTAAATTGAGGAGACACAACTGGCCGCAATTATTAGTTCCTGTCTTTTGATATTGCTTATCGTTTTTAGAGATTCTACATTTTTTCATATAGTGAACGAACTCAGGTGGAGGTTCAGCCCCACTACTATCGAAGAAGTAAACCAATTGTCCAACTTTCTTATAGCATACCCAGTGAGTACCTTTTCCGTAGCTCTTGTCCAAATTGAAAACTGCACATTCGTTATTCCACGGTTTACTAGGAAATTCGTCTTTCATAAACACTCCACGGAACGCACGTATTTTATGCACTTTCGCCAACAGAAGTATATCGAAATTGCTCAATTTTGTTCTAGGTATAATTCGTTGAAATTGTTTAGCTTCATCGCTCAGTTTAATCGCACTGCCTCCAATCCGTTTTGGCGTCATGATAACTCGCTTAGCTTCTTTCGCGTAGTATGATTCGCGGGCACAGTGTTTTTAACCCGAGCGATCGTAAATATTTCCGAGGTCCAAGACGGTTGATAGCCCTTAGCGAACTGAGCCTTGTATTTTGAGATTCTCACTCCATCTCCGATTCTATATCTGGCGATCTTTACGGCGAGTTCCTTTTTACCGTACGCTTCGAGCAAAAGCCGTTTTTCGATTTCCCTCCCTCGCACATCTATCGGCTTCAATATTTTCTTGTACTTGTCGTAGTCATCCTTTGTCGCTAGATCGAGTTTTAGATTTGCCATAAACAAGAGCTCAAAAAGACCTGATGTGCCACAGTAATCAACATCCCCCACGGAAATAATATCTTTGCTAATTGAAACAACTGCATCTCCAACAGTGAACCTATTGCCATCGTAGACTATACCGTAAATCGTGTCGAGATCTTTTATGTCATTGTTGACTAGTTTTTTAATATACTTGGAAGCTACCTCGCCAACCTCTTGCAAGCAGTGCTCAACTATTTCTTTACCATCAGGAGCTTGTGTTTCTTCTCTCACCATTTGCAAAGAGGATCTCGATTCCTTGGTTGTTACAACCGGGCTAGCATCTTGGGGACTATTTTCGAACACTTCCTCCTTCAAAGGACCACCTATTGCTCCATCGCCCTCTGGAGAATCTGTATATAACCATCTAGGTCGCAATGTTTTTAATGAACTAACCATTGGTGTTTCCTCAATTCTCTGCCTCTTTATTCCCTCAATCAGTGATTGTGATGTCATATCAGATAATTTTTCCTCCTTCTTTATACTCGGAGAGTAAAAATGTGACTAATTCTCGATTAAAGGTGTTTTGATAACGTGTAATCTGTTCATCGAGTCGATGACAGGTTTATATTTTTCCTTCAAATACTCATCAATTTCCTCTCTACTTCTCTTCAACAAGTTGCATTTTTGTTGAATAGCTCTTCTCATTTCAACAATTTGGCGAGTGGCCGTTTCAGAAGATGTTGACGGTTCCATGTCTACTCACAGACTGACCTTAAGGTGAACATTCAAGGTATTACATAGGTATCGAAACCTTTTCGATATCGTCCATCTGAAATCTCTCTGTCTTTATCTAAAACGATAAAGGCATATTTATCATCTTTCCAACACCAATGGCATATTTTTTTGAAAGATTTCAAATCCATATCAGAGTTGACGTGGTCATCGTAGATCCTTCTCAAATTAAGTTCGACTTGTCGGAAAAGAATTAGAAGATTTGCATTTTCTCTTACTAGATGTTTTGGAATTCTGGTATAACTCTGACTCAAGTAGAAAATGTCGATACCATTATGCCGGCCCATGCAAAAGTACGCTCGAACGTTATCTTGTTTATCGCAGGCGATGTCATCGAAAATAAATATAGAATTGGCACGTGCTTCCTTCGGCGGTGGTACATTTGAATTGTCTTCGTATTGAAAAAAACCTATATCCTCTAAAGGTTCTAGTATTCGCGCTAGTTGCCTATATTTTGGCTGATGTAAAGATTTTGCGAATAAGTAAATATTCTCATACCTCAAACATTTAGGATCGTAGATCAAACTCAACATGAGATTTGTTTTCCCGCAATTTGATGGTCCACATATTAGACATCTGATAGAGTCGGGCAATAGAGGACCGTGTCTCGATATTTTTATATCGGAACAGTCCCGATCTTCTATATTGGAAATATGCAGAGTATGATGTTGCTTTACCAGACGCATGTTGAAGACTGACAAGAATAGCTGCACTTCTCCCCCTTTATATACTTATCGTGCCGACTGGGACCTAGCGAATATTTTAGGTTATGATAAATAAAAACTAAAAATAAATAAATGAAGATTAAATGTTTCATAAAATTCATACTTTCGTTTGAACTCATCTTAGTTTTCTAAATATAATTTAGAAAACTCTCCACCTCGTCAAGGTGTGAGTGCATCGGGGAGGTTTGTTGATATAATATTGGTGTTAATATTTTGTAACGTACATTCTTATTTGGTCTTTAGTGGTTCTGTCCTGACAGCTAACCAGAGTGGGACTGTCAAGATTTATTTCTCGGGGCCGCCGAATAATAAATATTAACTGCCCCAGGTGGGAATCGAACCCACACCGTTCCGAACCGGTCACCCTGGAACCCTCGCCCCAACTTGCCCGGCCATCACGGCCTCGCCAAAGACCATCATTCACACATCTGAATTTCAACATACTGGTTTGCGAGCTTTTATAGCCACGCCAGAGACCATAACACGCATCCCATAGCACTCATTCTTTGGTTTACAAATAAAAACATCAATAATATATCAACAACTAAAAAAAAAAAAAATTAAATTTACAGAATTAAATATTTAATAGCATCTGGAAGCGATAAATAATTGAAAATTTCCTTTAAACCTTTTTTTTTCATTTGGTCATTTTTATAGTGTATTTTTAAAAAAAAAACAACAGCTAAAGCATCTTATTTAAAAAACAACTAAAAACATCTTCTTATTTTAAAAAAAAATGGATTGTAATATATTATGACGCGTATTGATTATTATTATAGAGGTCTAAATCGATTGACTTTCAAGAGAAGACCATCAAGACATTTAAGGAACCATCCGCTGCCCTTCATCGCCATCTCTTCCATCTCGGCAGCAATTTTCGAGTAGCTTCCGCTGAGGCTATTCAAGATTGTAGAGATGTCGTAGATCGTTATATTTTTGGTTTTAAAAGCACGATCCCACGTCTCTCCTCTGACGTTTTCATACGTAGCCTCCAAAACCAAATTAAACTTTAGGGGAGCGTCTGATTCCGCCAAATATTCTGAAATCAGCCGATGTAGGGTGTCTGTCTGATTGTAGAGAAATTCCACTGCATCGATGGGTTCAGAACATGGGAGGAAAAATGTCTTGAGGTCACCCCCCAAATGCTGTCTCGATCTCATATAAAGGTCCTATAGCCGACTCCAACCGCCTTCGCTTCGTCATGACGAGCGGTGTTTCTCTTTGGCAGCTACTTACATGCTTTCTGCACTGCGTTACAGAATTAAAAATCTTATCGCAGGAAACACAAGTACGTCGAGGGAGCGTGGTCTGGCATGACTTTTCATGATAAACTTTGTTAAACTGATTGCTAAAATCTCTGCCGCAATATTGACACTTATTTAATAGCGACATGGTAAAAAATAAAAAGTTAATTTAAAATGAAAAGCAAAAACACTAACTATAAAATAAGGAAAAACAAATCAAAATTAATTGAAAACAAAAGAATTAATCTTAATTTTTAAAAAAATCAAACAATAAGAATATTAAAAACGAATTGAAAAACTAAGATAATAGAAAAAATTAAACAATGAGAAAATTAATCGATGAGAAAATTAAAAATGAATTTAAAAATTGATATGAGACAATAAAATAAAACTACACTCCAATCAAAATAAATTAAAGGTTTAAAAAAAAAAAAAATCAACTCACACGTTTCCAGATATGTTGTAACTAGCACGATGAGATAATGAGGAAGAGCTCCACAAAACGGCCCTATTTATAGAACGAGAATACTCGAATCTGATTGGTTGTCAGATTCCCCCACCACAGATCATTGTACCCCCACCACCCGCTATGAAGCGAGCATGAGTCGACATGCTCTGACCCAAGTCAGGCGATACTCAGGCAAGTCGAGCAGAGTATCAATAAAATATAAATTAGTATTAATACTAATTATGAATTAGTGTTGATTAAGTATTAATTAATATTCATTAATAAAAATTTACTACATCGTGTTCGAAGTTATTAATACCGACTCGTGTACTTTGAAAATATTTCAAAGCTGTGAAAAGGTATAACCTCTTTGGCTAGCGTGATACTACGTTTCGATTTATCGATATATTTTAGGAATTGTGTTAGTGTTATAAACAGGAGATAAATAGAGTTAGGGAGATCGAAGTGGGGTCCGAGTACACACGAAGACGAGTGAGTATCACCCAGTACTTCGATGAGACCGAACAGTCTCGTACGGCTCCGAGGACATCCGAGAGTAGCCGAAAGGACTCGAAAACATCGCGAGGACTGATTCGAGTGCAATTACGAGCCAGGTTTGTTTATTATAATTAAATTAATTGTCCAGAGTGATACAGCCGTTTGGATTCGTCGATATATTTTAGGGATTAAAAGTTAATCCTTTTAAGACCATTATTTATACTATCAGATATTAAAAATACGTAGTACATTGAAAAGTTGTTTTGTTTATGTTTCAGCGAGATAAGAAAGGTTGGGGATTAAGAGCTCAAAGTCCAAAAGCTGTTATAGGATTAAGGGACTATGCTATTGATTTATGTTTTAAGGATTATCAGTTCAAAGTCCAGCAGTTGTTATAGGATTATTGGATTCTACTATTTATTTATAGTTTAGAGATAAATAGTTCAAAGTCCAGCAGTTGTTATAGGATTAAGAGACTCTACTAATTATTCATATGTTAGAGGTAAACAGTTCAAAGTCCATATTTGTATTTCACCTGGACATCATCCAACTTGTCTATACATGTTCCAACCTGTTTACATGTTGGTAAAGTTAAATACTGTGAAGGTTATGTAAACATTGGGAAGGTTACAGGATGTAAAGTGGGTATCTGACCCTTCGACAAAACCTCAAGTCTCTCAAACAGTAGAACAACAAAATGGCAACAAAGAAACAACAATGGAACAACAAAATTGTTTTTTTTGTGTGTAAGATAAACAAAATGGCGGCCGGATACACTCATGCTCTATAAGGTGGGTACCTCACCCTTCGTCAAAACCTCAAGATTCTCAAACGGTAGAAAAACAAAATGGCGGGTGTATGAAAAACAAAATGGCTGTCGGGTACACTCATGCTCTATAAGGTGGGTACCTGACCCTTCGATAAAACCTTAAGTCTCTCAAACAGTAGAAAATACAAAATGGCGTCGTAAGAAAAACAAAATGGAGGTCGGGCACACTCATTCTCTATAAGGTGGGTACCTGGCCCTTCAACAAAACCTCAAGTCTCAAACAGTAGAAAAACAAAATGGCGGCTGGGTACACTCATGCTCTATAAGGTGGGTACCTGACCTATGCTCCGCCCACAAGATTTACCCCCTCCACCCTTCAATGGGTGGAGCGGGTAAATCTTGTGGGCGGAGCATAGGTCAGGAAGTGCCGTTGGTCACGGGACTGGATCACGTGACTAATCCTTGTGGGCGGAGCGCAGACCAGAGGGTACAAAGGGGTCACGTGACTGAATCCCGTGACTAAAACCATGTGGGCGGAGAATAGGCCAGGAGGTTTCATGGGTCACGTGACTGGATCACGTGACTAAAATATGCGGGCGGATCATATACCGGAGGTTGCAAAGGGTCACGTGACTGGATCACGTGACTAAAAAGGGGCGAGGCATAAGGGTCACGTGACTAAAAAGGGGCGTGGCCTAATAGTGAAGGTTAGGTCGAGGTGAGACCACGTGGCAGTTAAGGTTAGGTCGAGGCAAAAATTCAAATTCAAAATTCCCGCCATAGGTCATGTGACCATATGCTGGCTCCTGATTGGCTGAAATGTTTTGGTGTCCCAGCTCCCCCATTTTCCCTCTGCTCATGAGTATCAATACTTTCATAAGTTCTTACAGTTTTACTCAGATGTATGGAAATTACTACAGTTGAAATGAAATATCTACGCAAAATTAGAGAGAACTTAGGAATCCCTACGTTATAAGGTTCTTTACACAAGTGTCAGCTGAAATGGTTCGTACATATTTGCAGAACGAGTCAGGATTGGAACCGACGGAAAGTGTTGGAAGGCATGAGACTACTAAGAAAAGCTATGATTACGTACAGAAAATGTTTTTGCAAATTGAGAGAGGCACAATTGATTCAGCTTGCACATGATCAACAAGATTGACTCAAGTAAATTGAGACTCCTCCAGACTGAAAAAGGAAAAGAAAAGGGACTCAGCCGATGCTTAGTAGGACATAGACAGGACATTCGTTTTAAACTAGACTGGACACCGATTCCGTACAGTTAGCAACATCCTGATGTGCCAGGTTACCAGGTTAATGTTTTACTTGAAAAATTTTAGTATTTCTGGAAAGGATACGCTTATATCTTATATAAATATTGTTGAAGTGTACATATCCGGCCCTTACGCCGAATTGCCCTTTTAACCGTTTCGAAAGCTTTTGACAATACGGTAGTAAAAATGTTATTTAAACAATCTAAATAATTGTATTTATTTCGAATAATTTCTTCACATTACAAAGCAGGTATACAAAGCATAATGGAAAAATAAGGAAGGAATTTTTTCCTCTGTAACAGCATCCTTGATCCTCCCCCTTCTATATATTATATTATTCCCCTTCCTCCCATCCTGAAATGTGCGAGAAAAATTATTTTCATATCCACCAACATAAGATTTGTATTTTAAATAATATTTTTGGTAATTTTAACATTAGTTTTTATTCAATTTTCAATTTTCATGCTTATCCTTAAATCTTACACCAAATTTGGCGATTATAGATATTTAGGTGATTATTTGCATTCCCAATATTAAATTCCCTTTCCGAAAAAAAATTTAAATCCCTCACCGACAAGCAATTCTGCTCTGTTCTATGACAAGTGTTTATGGTGTACACATACTCTTACTATGACGTTGTATCGAGGCAACTACTGGCTAGTTCGATAGCTAAATTATTTTTCCAATTATATTCCAGATCCCACTTTCATAACTCAATGAAGATTGTAAAATGTGAATCTTAGACAAGCTTTAAATTTTTATGATGATTACACCAGTATAATAATCCTCCGGAAACAGACTTTTTTGCACTTACTCCAAAACCGCTCTTGCTTGAATAATGAGTCTTCCAGATACCTTGTACGCACTTACCCCTTAAGGCCGGGGCATCAAGATGGACGTGGTTGAAACGTAGGCTTGAATGTAATATTTAAACATAATCGCCTAAGGAATATTTTTAAAAATAAAGGAAAAATCTAGCTTCAAAAATAAAAATTTATAGGTCTGTAAAGTCGAACTTTGTAAAATTTTGTAAGTATTTGCCCCAGATCACCCTATGTGTATATACATATATATATATATATATATATATATATATATATATATATATATATATATATATAAGATGATATACTTTAAATTGGGTAATAGGTCAGAAACAGTTTTTTTAACTCCTTTCTTAATCTATTTTATTCATCTAAAATCCTTCCATGAAATTACCGATAGTGAAAAATTATTTTATTTTTTTCCAGATACTTAGAATAAAAAAGAATTTAACAACCGTTCTGCGAGAAGCGGCATCACTTTTGAAAGAAGAAAAAAAAGAACAAGAAAAGTACGTCTTTGGCGAAAAATATATAATTGATCCATAGAAACTATAACAATATTTAAACATAATTATAAATTAATTAGGACAGTTTATATTATTAGGATATTAGTATATTATTAGGATAGTTTATTGTATGATCATATATCTATCTGGATATGTAGTTATTTACATGCCCTAAAAATGGATAAGCTGATGATTTGGTTTTAATGAGGAAAGATAAGGAAACTATTGAGATAAACTAATTAAGATAATCGGGATATACCCCCTCCCCCCGAAATGCACTAAAATATATAATTTTCATACCCACCAACATAAGATTTTTATTTTAAGTAATATTTTTGGTTATTTTAACAATAGTTTTTGATCTAATTTTCATGCTTATCCTATAAACGTGCGCCAAATTTGGTGATTATAGACATTTAGGTGATTATTTTCCTTCTGCCTATTAAATCCTCCCTTGAAAAAAATTTAAATTGCCCTTCGAAAAAAAAATCTGCGTACGCCCCTGTGCAGATGAAAAGCAAGATCTGATGTATGTAAAGTTGGTTATTATCAAAACAATATTTCTTTGTTATATCAAATGGTTATCATGTATGTGACTGCATTCGATACTTTAGCACACTTCAGCAGAGGTACTGCGTCGGATATGAGATTTCAGAAGAAGATAATAAGGCAAATACGAAACGAAGTTATCAGAGATGCAATAAGCATTTTCTCGATTAAGGTAAAAGTGGAAGAACGCTAACTGAACAGGATTAGGAATGCCATATGACCTAGAGTCAAAAGTTTCATGGAAGTCATGAAATGGGGTCAAAGACTGGGATGGCACAGAGGTAACTCAGAGTAGCAGATGCGAAAATGGCCATGGACACAAATGGTTTAAGTGAACTGAGCTCTATGCCAGAAGGCACAGCAGAGTTGATATATGAAAAAAAAAGGATACGAAAAAAACATTTCCGTAATGCGATTTAAGAGCTTGTCATTAGTAAGCCCTTTCTGGGACCTCATCCTTAAACCCTTTCATTATTGTGGTGCTCATCTCCGTACCTGATGCACACGGCAGTGAAGCCGCAGTAATTTTTAGTATGCTAAAATGTTGACAACTGTAGTATTGTGGAGGGAAATTTTCTTTCTTAGGTACATAGTTGCATACTGCAAGAGGGATTTATTTACATGCCTTACAGCTCTGATGTCCTCAATAGTAACCTTGGTAGGCACTGTGATCACTAATGGTGTTAGGTGGGTTTTCTTTCCCGATCCATCTGTTTTGTAGAGCTTTCGTACATCCACTGTTCCGATCGGTTGGAAAGCCTCTTGTCGTGTATTGGAATGGATACATGTAGATTCTTCAACGCAAATCAGTTGTGGGTTTTTCCATATTGTTGGGCATAAGTATGAAATTCAATTCCTGTATTGCTAAATCGGAAAATAATTTGTTTTCAGTCTTCCAAACTTTCTAAAATGATATTGACACCCGCACAGGAAGTAAGTTTCGATTTTCATTTTCCCCAGGCTCGTTTTGAATTCGGATTGGAGGGATTGTCTTCTTCGAAGGTTAAGGCGCAGACTCCGTCTCTGTCGCCAAACCCGCTAACACTCTGAAACGGTTTGACGTCAGGACACTAGTGTCCACGACGGTTTTCAGCACTTTTGCGGCAATTCCAGCAGTTCTCTTCTGGTTCCGGTTTGCACGTTTGTCACAGGCCTCGAGTTCTCGCCATCAGAAAATATTGATGACTCAGGGAGCGGGGTACTCTGCACCAGATCCTTCTCGTTCTGATTACAAATAGCTGATTGCTAAGTGAGGGTAAAACTATTCAATGTCTCGTCTTGCAATGAAACTATCTAAACTATCTGACCGGCAGATTATGAACTCATTGGTGTCGATGGCCTGAGTTTTTGAGTTGCCAAACAGGTAGCGTCAATGGAAGATTGCCAACTGAATCACTTAAAATATTTGTTTCCAATAAACTAATTATATTTTTTAAATATAAATATATTTAATAATATATAAATATAATATAAATAATATAAATAATATTAATTAATATAAATAATATTAATAATATAATGAAATTATATTACATAATGTTAATGTAAATGAGAAAATTTACAATGCATTTTAAGTTTTAAAATGCATTAAAAATTTAACATTTAATTTAAGTATTTTAATTTTAAATAAATATCTTGCGAGTAATATACAGTTTTATCGCAGGCATTTTTATATACCTAAATAAATATTTATATTTTTGCACATTACTTTTTATCTCTTCTCCGGAATCAGTCATTACCCGAACGGTCATGGCCATATGAGTTCTACAATAGTTTAATGTTCCGTAGAGCGTGTTTAGTATAAAGAAAATAAAAATATTCATATAATTATCAGAACTGACTCCATCAAAAGCTTCAGAGAATTCTAATACGGTTCAAAACTACCATTTGAATTTATTTATACGTACTTTGACATAATTTGACATAAAAGTGTTTAGCATGTTTTCTACTTTTTAGACATGTTTTTTTTTCTTCTCATCTATGAAGTGCTAACAGACTAAACTATGTTTTTAATCAGTGCCGATATTATAATATAGCTTGTTAATTAGTAATTCATATAAGAGACATGCCATTGACTCAATAATAATCAATTCAAAAATTGATAATTGATCTATACAATGTACATATACACCACTGAATAAAATTAAATCGAGGCTCTAATCAGAATGTAATTTTTTTAATTTAAAATTACAGCTAATAAAAAAACATTCGAAAATTATGTTACACTGATTGGCATTGATCTCCCCATTTCAAATTCTTCGTTTCTGTTTTGTCTGAATATATTTGTAAATTAAGATTAGAAATTAACATAAAAAAATATTACTTAAAACCAATTTAAATTTATAATTCATTTATAAAAATATGATTATTATTTCAATATTCCTAACCAGATTACAACAACTAATAAAAGGCGCGCCGAACTATCTCAAATACGAAAGATTGTTGAAAAAGAGGAGGAAGGAGGACGAGATAAAGCGTAAGCAAAGATTAGTCGAAGGACGTTTGAAGGCCCAGCTGGCTCGTCAGGCTGTCCTACTTGAAAAACAACGTTTGCTCTGTCGTACTAAAAAAATACGAAAACAGTTCGAAGAAGAGGTAAAGTTATTCCAAATTTATAATTTAAAATCGTAGAGTGTTGTTCTTATATAAAATTCTATATGATATCTTACAACAATTAAACTTTATTGTGATGCAGGAAAGTTCACTATCGTCACACAGTGGTTCAACTTCCTGATTTAGGTGGACATAACCTTTATGATCGTGACCTGAAAAAAATATTATATGGCGGTCTGTTTCTAGGTTTTTTTAAAAAATAAATCTAATAAAATCATTTAGATACACAATAGTAGACATCAAATAATATTCAGATTAACATTAGAATCAATCGTTCTAGAGACAAAGTATTTTTCGGTGTTATAATGTAGTTCTTCCACAATTACAAATCAAGTTGCCTCTAATGGTCTCAATTCACAATTAGTTTATCTTTTTCTCATCCGTCAACACTGTTTTAAGAAAAGTAATAAGCAAATAGAAATAGAAATATAGAAATAGATTGCGAACTCAAATTAAATAAAACTTGAATCAGATTTGGTTGTCAATAATTCATTAACGATTGGTATTAGACAAATAAAAAACCATCAACAGAATTGATTTTTATTTTAAAGTTGGGTTTTTTTTTTGTTTTGTTTTTAAGAAAAATAATACAAGCTGCCACACTCATGAAATAAATAATAAAATAATTAAAAATATATATAAACGATAAAAATAAGTAAAATAATATACATTATAATATACATTGCAAATAAAAATAAATAGATAAATAAATTATATATACCTATAAATAATAGCAAAATAAGTAAACAACCAAGATAAAGAAAATTAAAAAGTAAAGTAAAAATAAAATAAATCTTTTTGATTGAACACATTCATTCCTATGTATTTCATTCCTATTTATATTATGCCCTAGGGGTCTCCAAACCAAGCTTTGTCCCCCCCCCCATATGTGGATGGCAAAGCAGAACTCCTGAAGTTCTCCGCGCTTCTCTTCCAGCCGCGTCACTGGTATTGAAAGCCAGTGGAGACTGAAGGGTGCACTAGTAGAATTGAATTATTATAAACCTAAAGGAAAAAAAAATCCTTTTTGTCTGAACAGAAAGAAAACTTCATATTTAAAAAATCCTTTTTCTTGTGAGATTTATCCCATCTGTCACCAATTTAACAGAATATCTAATGACGGTATGCTACAAATGGCTAACAATGTGTTCGTCTCCGAACATTTGTTTTCTCGATCATTTGTATAAAATATTTGTAAAACGAATTTCAAAACCGAGTAATGACGATTATATTTGTTTGGTTTTAGCTATAAATCAACAAAAATTTTTCACGCTATTTTAAAGGTTTTTAAAAGAAAAAAAAATTAAAAACTACTTAAACGCAAAAAATCGCCTACAATTTCGTGAATGACATAAAATTGTATGGCTTGTCCAGCTCAATTGGTATTTTGTCCCATTGTGCGTCACAAAGGTCTTTTTCAAGTAGATGCTTACTATAAATTATGAAATTAGTGAGGAAACACGAAACATTGGTATGGAGTTCTATTATTCTGAAGGTTTAATTTTAAATACAAGATCAGTTTCAGTTTTCATTATTTATTTATAAGAATATTAAATTTTTTGTTATAATTAAATTTGTCATATTCTATAGTGATAAGCGAATATGTTAGCACAAAAAGAAAAAGAAAATATATATAAAATAAAGAGCTCTGTTCAGCTAGTACAGTTACTGCAGCGAGAGAAACTTCAAGGTAATTGGAGAATCATTGGAATTGTAAAAGAGGACATCTACTGTTTTAATTCTTTTAATATTGGACTTTTGTAATATGTATAGGGCACTCCCTTGAAGTTCGATGCCTAATGGACAAACTCATATCCTTCTGTTTCATCCAATGGAAGCTAAGAAAAAAAATAAAAGATGCTGAAAATGCTTTATTTTATATCTCGTGTTTGGAGAATTATATCGATATGATTTTTTTTAGCTAAACATTTGTTTTTAGAGTACGTTAATGAAAAAATATAAACATTAAAAAACAATTGATTTTTAGTCAATTAAATTTTAAAATGTGTTTAAATTATTAAGTAAACTAGCCTCATAGATTTTTTCAAAACAAAAATGATTGCAAATTTGGATTCAGCACATCAATGAATGTTAATGTTGAAGAAGCCATTGAAAACAAAAAACATTTTTTTTTTAGTTCCGAGTGTGCTCAAAATTTTTAAAGCCACAAAATTACGTTTGAGTTTGAAGCTCTTTATCACCTCTTCAGTTTACCCGATAACGTTCTTGCACTTGTTAAAAAGAGGGGAGTTTCTTCTTTCCATACATATAAAAATTATTGTATTATCTTAGATGGTCTGGGTAAAAAAACGTTAGACCCTTGGCAAAATTTTTATTAAACTGCTTTATATTATAGTAGACAAAGAAATAAGAGTAAGTAATATTAAATATCAGAAACCAAATATTTTAAAAGAAATAATTAAATTTTGGAGCGATCTGGCAGGTTTATTGAGTTATTTGTAATAAAATTATAAAAGTTTAATATTTACTATTTCTTGATCACAAATATTGTTTATATATTATGATATGTACATGTATAAAAACCTTTTAGGCCATATTTATGTGTAATATAAAAACATTATTCGTGATCCAGAAATAGTAAAATTTAGTGATCCAATTTTTTAAAACGAAATAATTGAATTTTAGAGCGACTTGAAGGGTGTATTGACTTATCTGTAAATATAATGGTATTATTTACGGAGTGAAGTATATTAACACATTTTTTTTATTCGAAACTGGCCATAGATTTGGTTTTAGCACTTTGAAAAACCTCTATATTCAAATTTTCGAACGAATCTAAAAATAAAATTGTTGGCCTAAAAAGTTTGCCAAATCAAATTTGTTTTTAAAGATTTAAATAATCGCTCATAATTCAGGAACCAATTTGGGGCATCAGTAATGGTTCTTAAACTACGCAATTTGCTTTAACAATGATGTTCCTATGTGTTTTAGAACCAACGTTATCCGAAAAAAACCTCAATTTTGTTTTTATATGATAATCACCTTTTTTTACCCAGACTATCCAAGATAATGCAATAGTTTTTATATGTATGGAAAGAAGAAACTCCCCTATTTTTAATAATTCCAAAAACGTCGATATCGGGTAAACTGAAGAGGAGATACAGAGCTTTAAACCCTAACGTAATTATGTGGCTTTAAAAATTTTGAGCACACTCGGAACTAAAAAAAAATGTTTTTTTGTTTTCTATGATTTTTTCAACATTAGCGTTTATTGATGTGCTTAATCCAAATCTGCAATCATTTTCGGTGTGAAAAAATCTGAGGCTAGTTTACTTAATAATTTAAACACATTTTAAATTTATTTGACCAAAAATCAATTCTTTTTAATTACATTTTTCCTTTAACATACTCTAAAAAAACAAATATTTAGCTGAAAAAATCATGTCGATATCATTCTCAAAGCACGAGATATAAAATAATGCATTTTCAGCATGTTTTTTTCTCTCAGCTAATAAGGCCTATTGGATGAAACGGAAGGATATGGGTCAACTGTTTTTCAATGTAGAATTAGCCAAAAAATATTGATCAAAATCGGCGACGGACACACCGTGCACTCCTCTGGTAAGTATTTTTCAACTATAGAACAACGAGAAGCTGGTTATAGCTTTTTTCAACTTCAGAACGCAATTCTGGTGCATCAAGAAAAGGTATTTTGTATTTTATCATTACTATTCGTAGACTATAGTATTTTTTTTTTATGTTAAAATTGTCCGAGATCCGTACTTTTATTCAATAAGGTAGAGAAAACTGCCATTGTTTTAATAGGTCGAGGTTTTAAATTCGTCTCCCTGGAGGTTTTTCTACTCGTCTCGGGCATCCGGGGATCACGGATTCAGATAAGGATTATAAGGATTCTGAAATTCGTCCCACTTTGTTTGTTATCCCCACCCCCTCTTATTTTCAATTAAAAATTTCTTTCTAATCTTCAATGAATTGTCTCATTTTTTAATAAAATAATCAATAACTAAATTTGTTTATCATTTTAATGTATTTTTATGTTTAGTATTGTAATTTCGTTTTGGGAGAGTTATTTGCCTATATTTAAATGTCCCTGACTTCAAATAAATTGTAAATTGTAAAATTAATAGAGAGACGAATTTCGGGACACTCTATTGTTTTTGTAAGTATTGTTTTTGTTTACTCAGAAGAAAGATTATTTAGTTCTGCCCAATAACGATACCAACATCTTTTGGTGTAGAACAGAACTGCTTTTATTATTTTTTGGTAATTTCCAACTATATTTTAATACATGAAGTTTCGAATTAGGCTTAGGGGGACGATATTTGGGCACCTTCCCTTACCTATGTTAAAAAGTTTAAAACTCCCAAGATAATCTAGGGATCCTGAGCTATATATATTAAACTAATAATTGGCATATTTTACAGCGGACGAAACACTTCAATGAATTTATGAGGAATGTAAAATGTGACCAAAGAAAAAAATTGGCACTCAGAAAGAGAGTATTAAAAACTCGAAGACGACTTACTGAAAAGAAAGTTTTAATGGGTCACAAAAAAAAATTAGAAGGTAATGAAAACAATTTATTCAGAAATTTTGGCAATCATACTTCCAAACTGATAACATTTATTATCCAATTTTATACATTTGTTAACGTTTCGGAGCATTTATCCTCATCTTCAGAACTAAAAACAAAATTTTGATATTGCATTCAACAATTTCTTTAAAAACGATTTTTAAGTTATAACATGAAATTGAATTATAAAACGATACAATAATTCCAAATTTATCTTAAATTGGTCTATTTTCAAGGAATATAATAATAAAATTATATTAATATTATATTATAATATTATATTATGATAATATATTAATATTATATTAATTAATATTAATATAGCATTATATTATTATCAATATAATATTGATTATTAATATCAATCATGATATATATAACATTGAAAACAATTTTTTTTTCTAATGCACGGTGTGTCCGTCGCCGATTTACATTAAAATTTGTTTAATGATTCTATCTGAAAAAAAATCGAAACGTGCATAGTCAAGCGTAACGTTTAATATGTCCTAGAAGCTGAGAAAAAAAAAAAAAAACATACTGAAACTGATTTATTTTATATCTCGAGTTTGGAATGTGACATCGATATGGTTCTTCAACCATAACATTGTTATTATTATTTTTTTCAGAGTGGATAAAAGGAAAAATGCAAAACGTAAAATATTGATTGGTTTTTGATCAAATAAAATTTAAAAAATCCTTAAATTATACCTTTAAAGCGTGGTGGTAGAAATATCTGACAAATTTTGAAGAGCTGTAAAAAAAAACAACCAATGTTCCTAAAAAAAAGATTTTATTTTATAAAAGTTAATTCAGAATAGTATTATTCAGTCGGTTTTAAAAATTATAATTTCCAAATGTCGCAAATTAATAGGTGAAGTGAATTAAACTGAGAACGTGCTCAACTACGTGAATAGGTACTCAGTAAAATGCTTAGTCTGCAAAAGTATGGATCGACATTTTTCCGAGTACCTACTCACATACTGAAGCACTTTCTCCGTTTTATTCATTTATAAAGATGAGCAGGTGATCCGAATCAAATATTTGGAACACGTGCTCCATCCACTAAGCAAGTATTCCATTGTGTAACTTCTCTTTATTCGCATTTAACCGGACCATCTGTTCAGTTATTTGAGGAATAAGCACGTGCACAGTTTTGTTCACCGAGCCCTTGTCGGTGCTTTTTCAATGTAGAATCACATTTTAAATGTAGAAAAACATTTTGAAGGAAATCAGTGACGGACACTCCGGATATAAGTAAAACTTATATATTGCAATCATCCCTACCTGATATAATCTCTATTTAAGAACGTGGAATTAATATTTTGTTGCCTAAAAATTATCGGAAATTATATGACCCCCCCCCCCCCCTCCCCTCGCACTTTTGGTGATTTGGCTCGAGATGTGAACATCTCATTTTTAGTTGGCATCCGCATGGTGGTATAGAAGGATCAATCCCTAATCTCATTTTTATGTATGTTATGCTATATTTATATTATTCCCTTTTATTCCACCAATAACCAAAATAACCATCCTTGGATTTTTCTAATCTGGTCAATAGCCACATTTAAATCCGCTGTTAGACGTGACAGCGTTCCACTTCGTCAGACGTAATCATAAATCGAAAAAAACAAGGGTGAAAGAACATTCACCATGGACGAGCCACGAATTAATTCAGTCAGCACAGGTCGTCCATGTTAATTTATACTTGAAATTGGATTTCTGACACACAACTTATTTATTAAAGTGGAACAATATTAGCTTTATGACTCTTGAATTGAATAATGAAATTTCTTAAGTAAAATTAAAATATATTATAAACATACTATTTCACACTTCAATTTAATTATAATAAATTTTTAAAAACTTAAACTTAATAAGTTTGCCTATTTAATACAATAAAATTTAAAATTCCTACCAATGATTGGGAATTTGAAATTTCGATTAGGTTCCTGTTGTCTATGAGAAAACTATTAGAATCACCAAATATTATATTACTCACAATTTCTCCAAAATGTATTTATTAGATGAAATGATTTTTTTTTATTATTAAAATTAAAGTGACAGCTTGATACGAGTATGAAACTGAGCTTGAAAAAGGGTAGAAAGACGACAGAAAAATTGAATCATAACATTGAAAACACTGAAATATGAAGCCCTCTAATCTTCAAAAAATGGTTTGAAAGACGATCTTATCCTTTTTTTTTCCATTTAAAAAAAAATTATAAATAACAGATTGGGTTTGCTTTGAACTGAGCATACCGGTATAAACAGAGAATATATCCTTCCCAGCATTGATTAAATATCATTTATACTATTAATCAATATAGATTAAGAAATCAAAGATCCACTTAATCCCACATTTATTTTATTAATAAAAACTTTTTACAACATTTTTATTTTACAATATTTTATTTTGCACTGTTTTAGCTCTCTTTTTTGCACAATTATTGGTCATTTTCAAACTATTTTGCTGCCATCTAAATCAAAAAATCGATTATTCTTAACATTTTACTCAAGACTGTGCTTGTTAAAATTTTAAATTTTCTATTTTTCCTAAATGTTCTTATTTTCTTCTTTGGCATATTCATGTCGTCTTATATATTGGTGACTTATCATTTCTAAAATCATAAATTAATATTTCACTACACGCACTTAAAACTATTAAATTAATATTTGGGCAGAATTTATTTTTTATTTATTTATTCACATTTATTAAATATAGTAAAACCAATTTCAATTTATATTGTTCTCCATATCTTAAACACTATTAAACAAAAAAAAAACACTGTTACTTACCTGAGGCATACATCTATCACCCATATTAATTTAGTTGAAAATGAGATAATATAAGATTATATTAGCGTATTCTATGGAAATTGCTTTTGAAACTTTTTGTTGTTAGCTTTTAAAAATTCCATATTTTATTTCATGATTCTAAATGCCCATTCTGTTTGAAGGTGTAATTTCCACACAAAAATCTGCATCCAAACTCGTGATTTACAAGCCAAGGCCTCACCTAGTGAGTAATGAACTTTACGTTTCATCTTATGTCTTGGGAGGGTGAATGAATTTTCTCAGTTCGAATGATTTTCCGACTTTTTAGATGTAGGCTAAACGGAAAATGAGAGAAAATTTTCCGACATTTCATTTGATTTTCCTTTTATATCTTGTAAACTTAAAGGAAAATATATGTGAGCAATTCGTTTTTTGGTTTGAAAAGTCCAGTCGAGTTTTCGTGAAAAATTAACTTACAGGTTTCTTGGATTTGTCTTAAAGTTCATTACTCACGAACTTTAAGACAAATCCAAGAAACCTGTAAGTTAATTTTTCACGAAAACTCGACTGGACTTTTCAAACCAATAAACGAATTGCTCACATATATTTTCCTTTAAGTTTACAAGATATAAAAGGAAAATCAAATGAAATGTCGGAAAATTTTCTCTCATTTTCCGTTTAGCCTACATCTAAAAAGTCGGAAAATCATTCGAACTGAGAAAATTCATTCACCCTCCCGAGACATAAGATGAAACGTCGGAAAATTTACACTCATTTTCCTTTTATTCTACCTCTAAAAAGTCGGAAAATCGTTGGTATTAAAGAAATAAAATGAAAAGTGAATGAAAATTAGGAAAATTTCTACATTAATTTGTCTTTTAGCCTACCTCTATATAGTCGGCAAATCGTTGGAATTGCTAAAATCCATTCCCCATTCACGAGTTATAAGAGGAAAAGCGATGAAAAGCCGGAAAATGTTTAAAATGATTTTCATTTTAGCCTACCCATAAATAATCTCAAAATCGCCTGAACCGCGAAAATCCATTCAACCGTTTACGAAATATAAGAGAAAAAGCAAATGAAAACTCAGAAAATGTTTTACACTCATTTTTTTTAGTCTACCTCTAAAATGTCTGAAAATGTTTCACAAGATATAATTGGAAAATTGAATGAAACACATTCATTCCGTTCTTTATTTATTAATTCTCGAACCGTAAACTATTGGATACCACACCAGTCCTCGGATGCCATTTGTGCCCACGAGGCCGCAGGTTCCTCACCTATGGTATATACTGCTGTGCTTCTTGCATAATTGTTGTTCTAAGACAGAATGGGGAGGGGAGGGACGACGCAAGAAACAGCATCTAGTATATTACGATTATTATACTATAGGAACTCATGTATTAATATGGCGATGTATGGGAAAGTATTTTCTGCTAAACTTCTATATAGCCTGAATACTAGAGATCACCTTCCCACTTCTATGATGTACGAGATTGAAACTAGGTATTCATTATTGGATAAACTTATAAAAGATGTCATGTTTATCTGTTCATATAAAAAAGAAGGCAACATAAGGTTTCATCTATGAAATGAAACTCCATATCTAATTTATTAAGACATGGGATTACTAATGAAAATATTATAAAAAGCAAACTAATTTGGCATTGGGCACATTTATCTAATACCTGGTGCTGTTAACACAATTTATATGTAAATCCATATCATAGATATTAGGTTTTTAACCAGGAATCGAACTTGAGATTTTTTTTTTGGCGGGGGGGTCAATTCATGACAAGATTTTTATTTTTATAATTTAAAAATCATTTTTTTGATTTTTGTCAAGAATAGAATAAATAGTTATTGTTGAGTGAAAAATGAATAGAAAATCATTCTAATTTTTTAGCTATATTTTCTTTTTCTCTTTTTGCGAACTGAGAGCGGTGTCATTTTATTCAGCGTGAAAAAAAAAATATTAAAAACGGTCAGTTGACCAATTTTTTATTTATACGATATGCTGAAAAATTAACTGTCGACAAACCAAATATAAAACCATAAAGTAAGCAATTATGTTTTAACTACTTATTTGATGTTTAATCCTTAGTTATTGTATCAAAATCTGTTATAACAAATTGTTTGCTTCTGTTCATATAAATGTTTATTCATCTCTTCCTTTATTCAGCCTTACTTCAATGCTCTCCTCAATTCCATCATACGATCCCATATCTTGATTCATCAGTTGAGCTTGTGAATTGACCCAAATGGGACGTGAAAAAACACATTATTCGAATATAGTTCAGAAACTGCGAAAAGATTCTAATGATTTGTATCAACATTTTTATGAATAGAAGTAAACAACTTGTTTTAATATATTTTTAAACAATAACTAAGGATTAAAGATTAAATTGGTAGACAAAATATAATTGTTTATTTTATGGTTTCCTATTTGGTTCGTCTGAAGTTTATTTTTCAATAAAAAAAGGGGTTAAATTACCGTTTTTCAATATATTTCTTCTTTTTTCACGCTGAATAAAATGTAGCCTCTCTCAATTCCCTAGCTCTAATTTTAAGCAAGTTATTTAATGCATTATATTTAGCAAGTTATTACAATTACATAAGTTATTACAAGTTATTACAATTATAAGCAAGTTATTTTAAGCATTTTATTTAATTTTATTTAAAGCAAGTTATGGTATTTCAAGTTTTATTTTAAGCAAAAGAATAAGAGTTATCTGTGACCAAAAAAATATTGCTATAATAAAAAACTTGGGGATTTTAAAATCTGCCGCTTTGCAAATATTTGGCTTTCCTAATCAGAGGTAGATTCTTTCCTAACGTAATTAGGGATTTTCAGATTAGGAAGGCATCAAGAATAGAACAAGTTTTGAGACTATCATGAGCATGGAGCATATGGATTCGTGATACAGGGACCTAGCCATATATAAATTTAAAAAAAATTGGGCACCACTATCCCATAACTGCTCAACTACCCAAGAAATCAAACGATAAGAAATTAAATAAGAAATTAAAGCGCAGGAAATTCAAAAACAAAGTATACCAGAGACACTGGATTATTCTCTCCCCACTGTGTAGTAGGATTTATAAAAAAAAAAGTTGTTTTATGCATACTTCTCACAACCGTATTTTAGAAAATTTTAGGTCAAACCAGGAAAAAAAAGGAATTATTATTTTATCAGGCAGTGAAAGCTGTTTTTACATTTTAATATATTATTAATTCATATTTCAATTACTACATTTTGTATTAATAATTTAATAACATTTATATTTTTAAAAATAGCTTTTGCAATAACCTCAAAATAATAATTTTTTTTTGTTTTTTTCAGCGGCCACCTTAGCTTGGGAATCATATACGTTGTCCTTTTCAGCCTATGAAAAAGTATGCTTTTTTTATAAGTAGTAAAACGAACCATTTTTTCAAATTTAGTTTAATATATATATATATATATATATATATATATATATATATATATATATATATATATATATATATATATATATATATATATATATATATATATATATAAAATATATATTTTATTTAATATAATGCATACCAGCATCAACATTTTACAACTTATTATGACTAATTTTAATAAATTAATGCTTCAACAGTTAAACGCTGATCACTCAAAGAATTGAACTGACAATCTGAATCATTTCATTCATGAAAAAAATATTGGCATAGTGCTCATACACGAACCTTAAACTAAAAATTACTAAGTTATTTGTTTCACACACAGACTGCGAATCTACCAAAGTATAATAATGTACCATACATTAATAAGTAAATAATCGTCGGTGTCGACTCCAATTGCTGGTCCATTGTTAAGGGGGCGTTTACACGGGCAATAAAAATTGCACATTGCCCAGCAATATAGCCCGGCAACATTGCTGGAAAAATTGCTCCGAAATAGATTGCCGAAAAATAGTTTTTAGACGGGTCACACATAGAAACAGTGATAATCTTCGTTTCTATTGGCTGAGGCGAGCGCAGCCATTTCGGTACTGAGTTCTATACTAGGTTTTACTGCTTAGTTTTGAACTCATTGTTTTTTCATTTGTCCATTTATCCACCACTCCTATAAACGTAATAAAACATACGGTAACGAAACAAACTATCGAAGAGAGACTGAAAAAATAGGGTTGGGAGTGAAAGTAACAAAGAAAAGAAGTTTCAGATTCAAAACAAACGAACTATTGTTCCTAACTAATGTTTGTAAAGTGGCTCCAAGTAAATTCCTTTATCAAATTCACATCGTGATGAAAAATTATTCATTGGCAACGCTATTTATATTAAAATGAAAGTACAATTCAGAAGTAAAGGTGTAAATGTAAATTTTGAAGCTAAAAAAAAAAAAGATATTGCATTGCCTTCATGTCATATTTCATTAAAAAATGAATCAACATCACCTGTGAAATGGGTTACTTCTGGTATAAAGAGACAATTAGGGTATGGCAGTGCAGTTGATAATGTATCAGCATCAAGCATTTCCCAACCTTTAGTGCCATCAACAGAGTCTGAGATAGATAGTTGTTCATTTGAGCCGGAATCAGAAGATGATTCAGGCAATGAACAACAATTTAAAAACATAATGCGTAGTTGAATGTTAGTAGCTATTCAAAAGGATCCTAAATGTTTTTTAGGTTTACCAAAGAGTGCTTGCTATTTGATAAAAATACTCAACACAGAGAAACTGTGTAACAGTGAAACTGAAACTGACAATTCCTATGCTACCCAACTCCTTGCGCTTGATTATGTCAACAGGTTATTCCTAAACCAGTACTGACAATTTATAGCAAAGAGGACTATGTTATTACTATTTGGTTAAAAAAAAACATCTGCTATGTTTCTGGCAATCTGCTTTTCTAAGGTAGGTGGGAGTCCTAGAAACCGCATTTGCTTAATTTATTTATCTAATATCTACTGTATTTGTATCGCTTCCACAAGGGAATGGATCAATCAAACTGTATTATTGATTTATCTTAACTTAAGATGCTAGAGACCACATACCTCCCTACTATGGTCACTAGGTTGAGATGTCATCAATACCATTGGAGATCTTTTCCAAGGGTGTCGCGTTTAAAAATTCACTTAACTAACCTATATGATGCTAGGTAGGGTAAATATAATAATAGATTTTGACGTAAGATCTTACTTAATTTAAGATACGTCATTAATTAAACTGCTGGTCAATAATTCACAACCTGAATTGACTATCACATATGTATTTGAGAATACTGGGTCTAACTTGCTTATTAAAATTTTACTAAGGTACCATATAATATTAAACAATAATAGAATAGAATAGAAGAATAATTTTATTCTGGGTGCCTTAAGAATAATACCTTTCAATACTGTCTTATGACTGGGAAATCCCGTTCATGTATGTCGAAAGAGAGAGTTATGTAAATATTCATGAAACATTTCCCTGAAGGGGCAATTAACGTTAGTATGTTAGTGGATGATTGCTAATTAGTATTCATTTACTTAATTAATTATATTTGTTAACAGATTTGGGAGGTCAGGTCTCATATTATACTTGAAAGAGAGCCCTATCTGAGACGTCGATTCGCCGCTGCGTCCTCATCGTCTCGTCACCTCCGTGCAATACAGTAATCAGCGAATACCGTCTCCTCGTACGTCTGTCTCTCGTGGCAGCAATCTGGCTAGTGGGGAGAGGGAAGCCTCCAGAAGTGATAAGCTCTAGCGAAGTGGGGCTTAATCCCGCAGTGCGGCTTCCTTCTGCCGCGTCCTCGATGGCACGCGGCTGGCGTTGCAATGGGGAAAAAATAAATGAGACCTAGGGCCCCTAAAATATATGTAACAAAAAAAGAGGCGGAAATTTGAGGCAGGTAGAGGAATCGGAGGCTGTAAATCCGACAAACACAATCGAACAAATAAAAAAAAACTGTATCCGATCATAAGATATAAAATAAAGATCAATTAATATTTACAATATTTTCAATAAAATAATAAGAAAACAATATAAATTCTGGTATAGAAAAGAATAATTAATGTTAGCCAATCACGTTCAAGATTTGGAGTCTTGATATCGCAAGGCCAGAATTTTAATTGTATATTCCTTAATCATTGTTTATAATTTAAATAACTTTGTCGTTCTTTGTATTGTAAATATCCATATGTATGTATGTATGTGTGTATATATATATATATATATATATATATATATATATATATATATATATATATATATATATATATCCACCAAGATGGCCGGCGAAGTACTCGATTTAAATTTTGCTATCAACACATTGAAGGATGTTTTGGATTACAATCTCTTAAGAAAAGATCTGCGACCGATGGTCGGTAAATCTATAGAACTGTTGGAGAATTACGTAAGTAATATTTGTAATCGGTCTGTTAATTTAGAGGGTGGAGAGCTAGTTAAAAATGATAACCTAACTTTGTACAATAACATTACATATTCCACTGTAACAAAGAAGGCAGTGTTGAAAGTTCAAAATAAACCTGTTTTTAAAGCAATTATCAAGCCTAAACAGGAATTACAACCGAAAGAAATTAGTACAGAGTTTAAAGCTTTAGTGAATCCTAAAGAATTACATATTCCATTCCAGAGGGTTATTGAGACTAAAAATGGTGCATTAATAGTTCAGCTTGACCGAGAAAAAGACCTAAACAAAATTGAAGAAAACATAAAAAATTCGAACAAAATATCATATCATAAATTAACAAAAAGGATTCCTCGTGTTATTGTTAAAAATATTGAGGAGGACATAACCTTGGAAAATATTACTGATTACATCGTTGCTCAAAATGATGATATTCCACTGCAACAAGATAAAATAAGACCTGTAGTTATACTAACTACACGAAGAAACAACACCCGACACGCAGTGTTAGAAGTAGATGTAGCAACACGGGAATTACTACTGTACAATAGGATTAGCTTGGGCCATCAAAAGGTTGCGATTCAAGATTATTTTCGAATAAGAAAATGCGCCAAGTGCTTAAAGTTCCATCACAGCAGTAAGGATTGCAGAGGAAAAGTAGCATGCTCAAGATGTGGAGGGGAACATTCGGCGAGTGATTGTACTTCTGAAGAGGTTAGATGCATCACCTGCGAAAACTTCAACAAGTTCAAGAAAAGCCATAAGCAGCGTCCAATAAACCACTCTGTATTTGACCGAAACTGCCCATCGTACTTGACAGAAATACAGAAATTGGCTTCTAACACTGACTACAGCATTCCTCTACAGTAAGTACCAACGACCATATTTCAGCTATCAACATATACTATACACAACTCGATTTATTTATTCATGGCGTATAGACAATTAAACATCTTACAACTCAATACACATCATTCCAAATACACAACAGACATGCTACAACAATACATAAACATAAAAGGTATAGACATTTTATTACTTCAAGAGCCTTACACAAGGTTAAATAAAATTGTAGGTTATCAACAATCAAAGGTTTTTCAAACAGTAGATAAAAATCCCAGAGCTGGTGTCATAGTAACCAATAAAAATATTGATGCCTGTATGATATTGCAACATTCTGACTCCGATTATGTATGCGTAGAACTATCGTATGGCAAATTAAAATGTATTGTAATTAGTGCTTATTTCGATATCACCCGGAATATAATTTTAGACTTACAAAAGATAGAAAAAAATTTAAAGGATTTCAATAGTTTTAATGGAGGGAGTTATTGTTGACCGTATATTTATATTTAAAGGGAGAAGTTGATCGGGGGTGCGGTCAAAGAAATAGACTTAATAAGTGTGGTCTTATATAATTGTGCCTACGTTTCGGCCTAAATTTTAGGCCATCTTCAGGGCAGCGAGGCGTGTGGTCTAGCGCCAACAGTTGGCAGTGGCCTCTCATCTAACGCGTGGCAGTGGCCTTATAAGTTTGCCACCAATAAATTAAAATCACATAGCTTACTGACGACTGTTCGAACTGAAGTAGGATTTACAGCTGACACTAAAGAAACATTGTCTCATATCTTAAGTACGATAATTAAAGAAGATAATTTAAACACTGACAGTGACGAACATAGACGAATGAGAGAAGACGTACTTACCCTACCTGTTACTGTCGATGACGTAGACATTCGAGATTATGAAGTATTGCAAATCATTAATAAATTAAATGACAAAAAAGCTCCTGAAATAGACAAAGTAGACTCCCGTATGATTAAAAAAATGGCTGACAATTTTCCAAAATTGTTAACTGGACTGTATAAAATCTTATTTGTGAGAAAAGAATTTCCAAATAGCTGGAAAGTGGGTAAATTAACTTTGATTCCTAAGTCTAATTCATATTCACTTAGACCTTTGAGTATGCTCTCTGTAATGAGTAGGATTTTTGAAAAAATACTAAAAAACAGGTTAATGCATCATCTTAATACTAATAATATACTTGACCGACACCAGTACGGATTCAGACCCCAATCAGGAACTGACGACGCTCTCAGTGAACTGGCCGATCATATCACTAGCGCACTCCGGCAGAACAATAACTTATTAGTTGTATCATTGGATATTGCTGGTGCTTTTGACAACGCCTGGTGGCCTGCGATCTTGACTAATCTAAAAAACTATAACTGTCCTAAAAACTTATACCAAATCATTCAAAATTATTTTACTGATAGAAAACTTGCCATTCAGACAACTTTTTATTATACTGATAAGAAACTGACTTTGGGAACTCCTCAAGGGTCAGCATTATCACCTTTACTATGGAACATTTTAATAAATACAGTTTTTGAGACGGACTTACAGAAAAATACTACATTATTAGCATACGCTGATGATTTGTTATTACTTATAAAACGACGAGATTTTGGCGATTTACAGACAATAGCAAACCTGACACTATCAAGGCTTAGACATTGGACTCGACGCAACAAACTTAAATTTAATTCGGAGAAGACTAAATACATAATTTTTACCAAAAAACATAGAGTACCGGAACTAGATATACGACTCAATTCAGTAAGACTAACTCAATGTGACACATTACAATATTTAGGTCTACTCTTTGACAGAAAACTAAATTGGAACAGACATTTGGACAATCTTTATAACGACACATTACGAATTATAAATGGACTGTCAATAGCTGCTAGAGCAACATGGGGCCTCAGATCGGAAGTATTGAAAGTAATTTATGAAGGCGCTGTACTTCCTAAGATGCTCTACGCTGTACATGTTTGGCATCCGGCTGTACAACGTAAAAAAAATTTGTTGAAGTTGCAGAGGCTTCAAAGGTTAATTTCAATTAAAATATGTAAGGGATTTCATACCCTATCATATCGGACTTTTGCCAATCCAACTAAAAATTGACGAACGTACGACCTTATTTAACATTAGGAAAGGAAAGACAGGTTATAAAGACATGACACTAGACAAAATGGACAGAATCACTGACTGCAAGTTTTGGCTACATCCAGCAGCAAATTTATGGACTAGATCACAATGTGCTACTCAGGTCACCGAAAACACTGATGTTTACATAGACGGTAGTAAGGACAGCGAGAATACTGGATGTGCATGGTTATTCCAAGCACCAGATGGAAGCAATGTGGAACAAAAATACAAATTGGAATCCTATTGCTCGAATAACCAGGCAGAAAAATTTGCTGTGCTAAAAGTGACGGAATACATCAGTAACGACCCGCTACTAACGAACACACACATCACTATACATACAGACAACAAAATCTTAGTGGACTCTGTAAATAATTCCGACATTCATGACCATTTGACTGACCAAATTAGACAAAATTTAATAGAGCTTCAAAACAGGGAAATCAGTGATTCTTAAATGGGTATAGGCACATTCAGGGGTTGAGGGTAATGAACGGGCCGATTACCTTGCTAAAGAAGCGGCAAAAAGTGATTTATTGCCCTCATACCATCAAGTACCACTTTCATACATAAAGAGGGATCTACAATTTGATTTGGTTAAAAGATGGGATCAAATATGGGTGAACTCAACCAAATCACCTAGCTTACACAGATTTATACCCCATATTACATCACAAAATTACAGAACTATACACAGTAATGATTACAAACTAACGCAACTACTGACAGAACATGGAAACACAAAACAATATCTCAAACGGTTCAACATTATACAAACAGACTTATGCGAAGAAGACGGACAAATCCAAAATTTTAGACATATACTTTATGATTGTAAATTATTTGACAAACAACGTTTTCATTTGATTAAAAGTATAATTCTCAGAAATGGACAATGACCTGATACAGAACAAAATTTGCTTTCTAAATTCAAGACAGACTTGCTGAAATTTATTAAAAATATAGACTTTGACTCACTGACCAAAGATGGGCAGCGTAGGTGATATCTTGCCGGCTATACTTCATTTTTATTTATTTTTATTTTTGTTTGTTTGATTTAGTTTTGTTTTTATTTCAATTAAACCACTAATTATGTATGTATTAAACCACTAAATATGTAAATTTGATAAATCGAACCAATCATGTAGTATGCCTCTAAGGCATGGAGCATGTAAAAAATAATAAACGGTCCTTATGTGGGGTTACCATGTAAGGAAAAGATGAAAAAAAAAAAAGAAAAAAAAAAAAAATATATATATATACATATGTGTATATATATATATATATATATATATATATATATATATATATATACATACACATATATATATACATATATATATATTCACTTGAAATATGAGCCACGTATATGATGTTGGATGTAGCCAGTTTTTAGAGCAAATTGGTAATTCAATATCGTCGTGTGGTATGTGTTTGTAGTTTTTATCTAGTTTTTGATTTTGTACAATTCAATTTGATAAATCGAACCAATCATGTAGTATGCCTCTAAGGCATGGAGCATGTAAAAAATAATAAACGGTCCTTATGTGGGGTTACCATGTAAGGAAAAGATGAAAAAAAAAAAAGAAAAAAAAAAAAAATATATATATATACATATGTGTATATATATATATATATATATATATATATATATATATATACACATATATATATACATATATATATATTCACTTGAAATATGAGCCACGTATATGATGTTGGATGTAGCCAGTTTTTAGAGCAAATTGGTAATTCAATATCGTCGTGTGGTATGTGTTTGTAGTTTTTATCTAGTTTTTGATTTTGTACAATTCAATCGTCTCTTCTATTTTCAAATTTATTGGTAGTATTCCAGCGAGCAAATTGGCTGCCTCATATGAGAGAGTACAGAAGCCTCTACAGATTTTAATAGCTATAAGCCTTTGGAGTCTCTTTAGTTTGTCCATAATGTTCTTTTTACTTACTGCACAAAGCCAAACATGTGCTCCGTACAATATTTTGGGTATTAAGGCGGCTTCATAGATGAGTCTCAGTACCTCTGACCTTAGGCCCCATCTAACTCGTGCTGCGATTGCTAATCTGTTGATTGTCTGCAGAGTCTGATTGTAGATGTTATCGATGTGTCTATTCCAGTTCAATTTCCGATCGAAAAGTATACCTAAATATTTTAGTACGTCATGTTGTATCAACACTGAAGAACTTATTCTTATATTAATGACAGGGATAGTCCTTTTGCGAGAAAAAATTATGAATTTCGATTTGTCTGGATTGAAATATAGTTTGTTGCCTTCAGCCCAACGAACAAGACGTATTAATATTGTGTTTGTAACTACCTCTAATTCCTCAAAGCTTTTACGTTTCACCAACACCAGAATGTCGTCAGCATAGGCTACGATTGTTGAATCTGTTGGTAAATCAATTTCGAAAATAGTATTAACGAGTACGTTCCAAAGGAGAGGAGAGAGGCAGGACCCTTGAGGAGTTCCTATCGTTAATTTTTTGCTGATGGTGTATGAATTAGTTTGAAAGGTTAGCGATCTATTGGATAAATAATTTTTTATCATTATGTATAAATTTAGGGGACAACCATACTTTTTAAGATTAGATAGTATAGCCGGCCACCACGCGTTGTCAAATGCACCCTTGATGTCCAAACTAACCACTAAAATGTTACTTTTTCTGTGCATTGTTGATGTAATGTGCTCAGTCAGTGCGTGTAAAGCCTCGCCAGTACCTGTTTGAGGTCTAAAAGCAAATTGTCTTTTATCTATAATTTCTTTTGACGTCAGAAAATACATAAGACGGTTTTTATAACTTTTTCCAATGACAGGGAGAATACTGACAGGCCTGAGGGAATGTTGATCACTCTTGGGGATAAGAACTAGTCTACCTTCTTTCCACATTGTTGGAAACTCATTCCTATCGAAAAAAATTTGATATATTTTTATCAAGTGAATTATGCTGACCCTAACACTACGAACATATACACGGACGGTAGTAAGGAGGATAGCAAGGTTGGTTGTGCGTGGTTTGGTTTGGATAGGATGGGAAACGTTCTTAAACAGCAATACAAACTAGCAGCATGGTGCTCCAACAACCAGGCCGAAAAATTAGCTGTCTTAAAAGCACTAGAAAACATTCTAATGACTCCATCTAAGACACACGAACATATAGTTATACATACAGACAACATGAATATACTCCATTCAATACATAACACAAACATTCATGACCCACTGACTGAGGAAATTAGACTGAAGATATTGCAACTGTCAAGTATTAAAGAATCGGTCGAAGTGAAATGGGTGAAGGGACACTCTGGCATTGAGGGCAACGAGAGGGCGGATCAATTAGCCAAAGAGGCAGCCAGCAGCCAACTTGTCCCCTCCTACACTAAGGTCCCAATTTCTCATATCAAAAGGCTTATTACCAATGAGTTGGTTCTTAAGTGGAAAACCATGTGGACTACATCAACCAAATCACCCAGTCTTCATAAATATGTTCCTCAAATAACAATAGCCAATCATAAACAAACACACAGCACAGATTACAAATTAACACAATTTCTTACAGAACACGGTAACACTAAATCTTACTTAAAACGTTTTAAATTTATATCCGACGATACATGTGACGAAGATGGACAGACTCATAATTTCAAACACATTCTCTATGACTGCAGACTCTATGACAAACAAAGATTCCATTTAATAAAAAATGTTATACTAAAAAATGGTAACTGGCCTGAATCAGAACATACACTCTTTACCAAATTTAAGACAGACCTAAAAAAAATTATCAAACATATTGATTTTGAACGATTGACAGACTATAGAAGGGCAACCTGAATTTCCTTTTGTACTCTTGTTGTGCTTGTGAATCAATTATTTATTTATTGTTTGTATTTTCTTTTTAATTTCTTTTTATTTTAGTTTAATTTTGTTTTGTTTATTTAGATGTTCAGCTTTTGTTTAGTTTTTGCTATGTAATCTTATAACATAATTAACCTTATACATCTTTTTCAATGTAATTTATGTAAAAGAGAGAATATGTGTAGTATGCCTTTAAAAGGCATGGGGTGACAGTTTGGTATAGAAAAGATCCGAGGAAATATTGTCTACGGTTGCAGGGCAAGAGCCACTTTAACTCGCCGTAAAGGTGGGACACATGGGCCCGTCTCGAGGTGCCGAAGACAAATCTTAAAAAGCAGTTCATGATCCGCTGTTCAATGTCCCCGAGCACATTCGAGAGGCCCCCGTATACCACACATCCGTAGTCAAAGTGGGGGAAAATAATAGAGGACACAAGGAGTTTGCGGGTAGGTTGTGGAAGAAGATGTCTAGAACGATGGAATAATTTAAGGGTACTTATTGACCGTCGGGAAATTTGGGCGATGTTGGGTTTCCAGGAAAGGTTTTGTTCGATAGTAATATCCAAGTTTTTAATTGAGGAGCTGAACGTGACGGGGTGATCATTTAGGATTAAAGTAGTAAAGGTGTCATTGGATCTGAGGAGGGAATTGGAACCTTTGGCAATGGCCTGAGTTTTCATAGCGTTTAATCTTAATCTATTCAGGTTTGCCCAGGCACTGATTCTATCTAGGTCTTCCTGGATACTGGCAAACGCTACTAATAGCTCAGAAGGAGGAAAGGATAAATAGATTTGAAAGTCGTCGGCGTATAAGTGGTGGGAACAGTGGTGGATTGAGTTAGGAAGATCATTGATATAGGTACTGAAAAGCAGTGGAGAAATACTCGAACCTTGGGCTACTCCTGAGGACAAGGTAAGGAAGGAAGATAGAGGTTGATTAGGAATGGTAACTGCTTAAGTCCGATCGGAAAGAAAAGATTTGAACCATTGGATAGAACTGTTGGAAAAGGATAGTGATTTTAATTTGGCAAAAAGAATAGAATGGTCCAGGGAATCAAAAGCTTTAGAAAAGTCAAAGAGTATTAATACAATTAATTTTTTTCGGTCCATAGCGGTATGTATGTCAGTGGTGATTTTGACCTTATTGTGTGGAGAAACTGGGACGGAAGCCGGATTGGAGAAGATCAAGTAGTTTGGACTTTTCAAGGAAATTTGATATTTGTGATTGGACTATTCTTTCTAGAAGTTTGGAAAGGTTAGAGGGGATGGACATTGGGCGATAGTCTTTAGGAGATATAGGATTGAAGATTTTGTTAATAGGATGGACTAAGGCTTTTTTCCATGAGGTGTAGGAAATACTGAGTTATGGAGGGAGAAATTGTAAATGAAGAGAAGAACTGGAAGGATTTCGGGGAGACATAATTTTAACAATTTAACAGGTATTCCATCAGGCCCAGTAGAATTGGTGTGAGATTTCATTATGGATGAAATAAAATCGGTAGGGGAGATGTAGGAAAAATAAAAATTATCGGAGTTGAATGATGGTACTAAGGAAAAGCAGGAAGGAGGGGTTGGAGAAGTGTTAGAGGAAGCTGATAAAAAGTATGAATTTAATTCATTGGGTGAAACTAGGAAGACTGGTGTGGGAGAGGATTTACAAAGGGAGAGTTTGCGAAGGAGTAGCCATTTTGATTTAGCATCGGGAGCAGAGGATAGGGCTTCATGATAGTGGTTGGATTTCGCTCTCCTAACAGTTGCCTGTGTCAAATTGCGGAGTACCCTAAACGCTTGGTAGTCGTCTGCTAGCCTTGTGCGTCTTAAGCGTCTACGGGCTGCCTCACGCCTTCTTTGCATATATTTAATTTGTTGACACATCCAAGGAGCAGGCGGCCGACGGAATGTAGAGGTTTTGAGTGGGGCATGGGTATCAAGGATGTGGATGAGATTAGAGGTGATTGTATCAACCATGGAATCAATGGAAGAACAGGAATATATTTCATTCCACTGCAGCGTTTCAAGGTCGGGTAAAATATTTTCATGTGTGAGGGCGTCTAGGTTACGGAATGTTATGGTTTTAGGGAGGATCGTAGGAGTTTCGATATTGTAGGATATTTGGATTAAGTCATGAGAGGACAGAAACGGGACAGGTAGTTGAGAAAAGGAAAGGAGATTACGTTCTGAATCGATGACATGATTCCTGAATCAGGTGATTCCCACCGGATATATCTCGTAGAAGAAATGACTTCCACTAATAGGCGTCTGTACTGGCTCGCTCGTCAGAAAAGAGCGGCGAGATGTTCTATTATTAACTGTTATTAATGTAAATAGTGGTTTTTGTTGATGTACATAATGGAAAGTTATGTCACTTTGATCATGGGCTGAGTGTTGGTTACAGCCAGTTTCATCCTTGCAGCAAACTGCACCCCCGCCTCTCTAAGCACCTCTTTTAATCTGTTAAATTTGGCTGTGCCAAATTTAGGTGGGCGGTATGTCGGATTTACAGTCTCCGATTCCTTTACCTGACTCAAATTTCCGGCTCTTTTTTTGTTATATATATATTTTAGGGGCCCCAGGTCTCACTTATCTGTGACCCCCATCGCGACGCCGGCCGCGTGCCATCGAGAACGCGCCAGGAAGAGACCGCCCAGCGGGATTAAGACCCATCTCACTAGAGCTTATCACTTCTAGAGGCTTCCTTCTCCCCACTTGCCAGATAGCTGCTCTAAGAGACAGACGTACGGGGGAGGACACAACATAGCTTACGCAATAGGCCGAAAATTACAGTATCCGTTACGGCCGACCTCGTCATTCAGAGGCAGCGAGACGAAAAGGACGAATGGGCGAGCCATCTATTCCGATAAGCCATATTATATAATATAAGACCTAACCCCCCAAATCTGTTAACCAATAAGAGCCGGAAATTTGAGCCAGGTGAAGAAATCGAAGGCTGTAAATCCTAGAGTGAACATAAAAATTAAACTAAAAGAGCTGTAAAAAAGAAGAGTATGAGAAGATAGAAAAATGTGACGAATAAGAAATTGAAAACAAAAAAAATGAAGATCACTGGGTGGCCGTCCATCTTCCGGCAGCGCCCTCTACCGGCCGCAAACCAAATATATTTTATTTTCCCGGCCGCTCTCCTCTGACGGGCGAGCCAGTACAGACGCCTATTGGTAGGAGTCATCTCTTCCCCGAGATATATCCGGTGGGAATCATTCTCCTGCCAGCCAATATCCCGAGTGGAGAAATCTCTCCTTACTTTCTTCGCTGTACTAGCTCATTCCGTATAGACTGCCTAACGAAACGGGCGATGACGGGTGGCGGTCGAGGATCACCTTTCTTTGGTCTGCGGCGTTCCACCATGTTCAGGTCCTCTACGTTGATCCCACGCTGGACACCAGAGCCGCTGGAGTTTCCTACGCGCGGACCGGTATGCCGCGTATCTCCACCGACCTGCAAAGGAGATCCTGTTCAGCCTTATTCAATCTAACCTCCAACTCCCCGACTCGGGATTTTTATGCTTTATTTTCAATAGTCAATTCCTCCATAAGCTTCGCTTTCCCTTCGAGATGGTTCTCAATTTGCAAGTCTCTCCTTCAGTTCAAAGCTCAGCTCACCATATTTTTCTAAAGAAGACTTTAAGCTGTTGATATCTTGGACCAAGTCGGTGCTAAGCCGGCTTACCGCGGCAAGAATATCGGCTGTAGACGGTTCAGCGGCCTGTTGTTGTTAGCTTCTTGACGGGCTTGCCGAGTTTTTTCTGATAGGGCAAGACTTTTTTCCTGCACACCCATGTTTTTTTCTGAGACTTTATCATCTCAATTTCTTTATCATTGAGGTTACAGCATTTGTCGCGATAAATTACATTTGTCCTCTCTGGTAACAAGACCATCACAGATTGAGCACTGCACCATTTCAAATTATTAAATAATAAGCAGTACTCACGAAATGGTATTTTTGTCAATAGAGACCAGTTTCAATCCTCTGAAAGTAAGGGATTAACTACTGCTTCAGCCTTTTCCGCACTGCCCAACTCGAGTTTTCTTCTTAAATTTTGTCTAACTCGTAAATATTTAAGGCAAGTGGCTACTGAGGATTTACATAATATAATTCGCTTTGCAGGAATTTAAAAAAAAAATTAACAAAATGAGATAAAATTGGTTGTTTGAGAAATAGAAGCAGGGGAACGATGTTAACTAGTTTCAGTCTCTGGTGAGAGAAGCTTACATTTGAATTTAAACTTACAAACTATACACAAGAGTACACAATAAGACACAAGACTATGATTTATCTTATTGTTGCCTTCGTCATTTCGGGTACCTTTTGCCTTGCCGCTTGATGGTTTGGTTTCCTCCTTTTCGGTTGCGGTCTCGAAATCTGTCTGCCAGGCTCACTGATGGACTGCTCAGCGGGTCTTCCAGCTTCTACACTCAGAACTTCACTGTATCACCTTCCAGCTCTAACTCCTTACACTTCCGTGCCACATTCCCATTCTCTCTCTTTTCCCTTCTCCTTCTTTTAAAATCAATATTTCATATATTTGGCCCCCACTCTCCTTTTGGACCTTCCTATTGGTGGATCCTTTAAGAATTTTGAATAGGAGGCGTGTTCCTTCCCTCAGCACCGAGTCCTTTGAAAAAAATGTCTATTGTTCCTTGTCCTTGGCGGCAGGTTTCTACGGTGCCTTGCCAGGAGAGTCCCTGCCTTATTTTTACGATTTCTTATCTTTATTGCTGGTTAAGCTCGCAAGCCGGGGTCTCTCAAGTCGACCTTTGCAGGTAAAAAGATCCCGTGCACGATGTTTCTTTGTTCCAAAAGGAAATCAATTTATGTTAATATTGATTAAATTACGTGGTAACTACTTAAATTATCCAATACTTAATTACTATAATTTAATCGGAAATTTTCCTTCAATCCCTGTATTCTCAACACATAGCACATCATGACTACTTATATACCCTTTTTATGAAGAACACCATTTCCAAGGGCCCTTCTTGCGTAGAACATGCTATTGACTTTAGATTTAACATTTACTCCTCTATCAAAACATAGCTGTTAATACTTAAAATAAAGGAAAAGATATAAAAAAGCCAATACCTATGCCTTATTGTATATTATATGTTAAGATTCAAAAAAACAAATACAAGCTTGAGTTTAATAAAATATATTTGCACTTCGAGATCTTAAAAAAAAAAAAATAAATAATAAAACTAAGCATTTAATGCACAGCAGTATGTTTAAATAAAAGTAAAGGCTTCTGATGTGACTATATAAATAAATAAAAACTAGTTGAGGAAATATTGACCAAATTTATTTGGTAAAACTGTTAACACAGGCACACATAAATGTTAAAAAATATATTTTGGCAAAAATATGATCTTCCCCCTCTCATTTATCAGCTCGTTCTCTGAACTCCTATTTACTGTGTCAGAGCGCTAATGCTCTAATTAGTTGGTTGTCCCTTCAACACTTCTAATTATCCTGTCTCAACCTTCTCCTAGTTCCATCCCGCTACTCAACTGGATACTTTTGAGGCCTTCTGATACCTCCTATCACCCTCATCTTAAGAACATTGCAATACTGACTACATTTACAATACCTCAACAGGTATATAGCATTTCCACGTCAATTGTAACCTTTTCCAAATCAATTGTCACCTTTTCCATTTCAATTGTAACTTTTTCCATTTCAAATGTAACTTTTTCCATTTCAATTGTAACCCAACCGGACATGAAATAATTCAATATTATTCATTTTATTATTGAAAAATAATTATTTTAATTACATTAATGACTTTTGAAATAATTTCAGTATATTCTTTCGACATTTATTTCGTTTATTAGATAATTGATATTAAGTGCTAATTTCAAGTAGGTAGTTTAAATTTTTTAAATAAAATTGTAGTTTATTTATTTTTAAATATTTATTATTTTTATTTGTTTAGTGGGGGAGGGTGGATTTCATCGATTTGATGATCGTTTTATGATCGTTTGATGATAAGGTTTTCGAAGTTGTTAATGTCAAATTTACTATCGAAATTTTATTCGGCCATGAGTGTTTCTACTTAAATATTCGTTTTCAAAATTCTTCGGTATTGGCATCGTTTACTAGGTTTTCAAGGGCGCTATTTCCGAATTCACTATCGGATTTCCGATCGCGCATGTGCATTTCGCTTTTACGTTGCTATTGGAGATTTCTATGATAAAGGGATCGTTTATTAGGTTTTTAAGGGTTCTGATTCCATTCTTTTAGTTAGATTTTGGATCGCGCATGCGCGTTTCGCATATCCGTTCCTGTTGGAGTTTTTTTATGATAAAGGTATCGTTTATAAGGTTTCCGAGGATTCTGATTCCATTTTTTTAGTTAGATTTTGGATCGCGCATGCGTGTTTCGCATTCCCGTTGCTATTGAAGATTTCTATGATATAGGTATCGTTTATAAGGTTTTCGAGGATTCGGATTCCATTTTTTTAGTTAGATTTTGGATTGCGCATGCGCGTTTTGCATTTCCGTTGCTATTGAAGATTTCTATGATAAAGGGATGGTTTATTAGGTTATCGAGGGTTCTGATTCCATATTTTTAATTGGATTTTTGATTGCGCATGCGCATTTTTCATTTCCGTTACTGTTGGAGTTTTTTTATGATATAGGGATCGTTCATAAGGTTTTCGAAGATTCCCATTCCGTTATTTTAAATGAATTTTTTATTGAGCATACGCATTTCGAATTACTATTACAGTGACATTTCTTTGGTACGGATATCGATTCTGGTTTCGAGGGTTCTGATTCGTACGGATATCAATTCTGATTTCGTTGAGGGTTCATTGAAATATCAAATTCCAAAAAATCATTCAGAAACTTTGAAAATCTAATAAATGGCTCTTATAAGCGAAGAAAAGTTCATTAAGAACAGTCAATCGCAATGCGCACGCGGGATTAAAAATCTGATTGTTAATTCGAAAATATTACGATTGATAACTTCATAAATGATACTGATAACAAAGAGATGTCAACATTAATAGTAATTTGAAATGCACATGCTCGATAACAACCTTCGAAAATCTAACTAACGGTAAACTATAAATAATATATATAAATGAAAAAGTTTAGACGCGCATGCGCGATCCAAAATCTAACTAAAAAAATGGAATCAGAATCCTCGAAAACCTTATAAACGATACCTTTATCATAAAAAAACTCCAACAGGAACGGAAATGAAAAATGCGCATGCGCAATCAAAAACCCAATTAAAAATATGGAATCAGAACCCTCTATAACCTAATAAACGACCCCTTTATCATAGAAATCTTCAATAGCAACGGGAATGCGAAACGCGCATACGCAATCCAAAATCTAACTAAAAAAATGGAACCAGAATCCTCGAAAACCTTATAAACGATACCTTTATCATAAAAAAACTCCAACAGGAACGGATATGCGAAACGCGCATGCGCGATTCAAAATCTAACTAAAAAAATGGAATCAGAACCCTTAAAAACCTAATAAACGATCCCTTTATCATAGAAATCTCCAATAGCAACGTAAAAGCGAAATGCACATGCGCGATCGGAAACCCGATAGTGAATTCGGAAATAGCGCCCTTGAAAACCTAGTAAACGATGCCAATACCGAAGAATTTTGAAAACGAATATTTAAGTAGAAACACTCATGGCCGAATAAAATTTCGATAGTAAATTTGACATTAACAACTTCGAAAACCTTATGAACGATCATCAAATCGATGAAATCCACCCTCCCCCACTAAACAAATAAAAATAATAAATATTAAAAATAAATAAACGACAATTTTATTTAAAAAATTTAAACTACCTACTTGAAATTAGCACTTAATATCAATTATCTAATAAACGAAATAAATGTCGAAAGAATATGCTGAAATTATTTCAAAAGTCATTAATGTAATTAAAATAATTATTTTTCAATAATAAAATGAATAATATTGAATTATTTCATGTCCGGTTGGGTTACAATTGAAATGGAAAAAGTTACATTTGAAATGGAAAAGGTTACAATTGAATTGGAAAAGGTGACAATTGATTTGGAAAGGGTTACAATTGAAATGGAAAAGGTAACATTTGAAATGGAAAAAGTTACAAGTGAAATGGAAAAGGTGACAATTGATTTGGAAAAGGTTACAATTGACGTGGAAATGCTATATAAGGACATAAAAACAGTAGTACTAACTTCATTTATTTCTTAATTGGAATGAGATTTTGTTGAGATATTTTTGATGTCAGATTGAAGTCAGATTAAAGCGTTTTCAACAAAAAGAACTCATGAGCTTATAAGCGCTTATTGCAGCTAGAGCCTCAACTGTACATTAACATAAGCACCTATTTACTCCATAAAATAATTCCAGTAAGATAATATTTAAAATAAGATAATATATAATATAAAGATATGTTATTTGAATATGAATAACATAAAATAATTCATATTCCTATATTTGACTGCATTTGTTGATAAATAAAAATTTTCTGCATTTATCTATTATGTTAAACTTTACAAATTACTATATATTAAAAGAGGTAATATGTATTAAAAGAGGTAATATGGATTAATATGTATTAAAAGAGGTAATTTGGATTAATTTGTATTAGAGGAGCTTCATTAACATGTATTGAAAGGGCTAATATGGATTAATATGTATTTAAGAGAGAGGTATTATAAGAGCTTCACTAATATATTTTAAAGAGGTAATATGCGTAACAGAGATATAAATTAAAATCAATATGAATTTAAAGAATTAATATGTATTAAAAGAGCTAATATCTATTAAAGAGATATGCATCAAAATTAATATTTATTAAAAGAGCTAATATGGAAATTCAGAAAACATAAAATCAGGATTTGAAGCAAAAAAACTGCATAAATTTGTTCGTTTTTCGATTCACAAAAATAACCAAAGAATTCTTTTAAGAATTCAGGTGGATAATTATTTAAAACAAAGAAAATTACAGTAATTATTTCAAATGTTAGGCTAATTAATTATTTTTAGTTTTAATAATAGCCTATAGTTATATTAAAGAACCAATACTTTATTTGAAGTAATGTGAGCGAATATTTAAGTAAAATATTTTTTTAAATAAAATAATATCAAAATATTTTTTGAAATAACCATTTATATAAAATTATATTAAAAATCAATTGAAATATAATCTAAAAATACAAAAAAGCCTCTAGAAAAAAGGAAGAGAAGGAAAAACTCAGTGGGAGGTTAGAATTCACAGAGACAGAGGCGGATGTGGTTCAGCAATATGAAATATTCTCCAACCTCTCTGGACTACAACGGCAACCCTTCGGCAATACTCGGCAACATCCTACAACTAGGTAATGTGGCCGGCAATATGGCCGGGCCAAATGTAAATATTTGGCCAACACTGCTGTATATCACAGCAGCATTGCCGGCAACAATATTGTAGCCACACACTGCAGGAAAGTATAGCCCGTCTAAACAGGCCTTTATGGAACGACATTAAAGTAACCCCGAGTGGCAGAATATTAGAATCGTCCATATTTTCCCAAAACCAGACTAAATAAATCTGACTTAATAAACCATCACTTCTAACAACTCTTAGTGAAACATAGGCTAAAAGTAATTTAGACCTGACCATTTCGAATTCCAAAACCATAAAAATTATAAATAAATGGAAAATATTAAACTATTCCAATTTATCAGACCATAATTCTATTTACTTCGAAATTTCATTTACTGCTGACCAACATAACAATAGACAAAATAAAAACAATAAAGTGTATTACATTACGAAATTCAGTGACAACAATTTAACAAAATTTAACATAACAATTTAAACTTAATGGTAACAATCTGACACGAAAGGCTGAATATCTCACTTACAGACACAAATACTAATCACTGATCAAACAGTCTAAAATTAATTCTTGGAAAGAATATTACTAAGAACAATACCTTGAACTGGATATACAAATATGCTTCCAACAAGATAATGAACCAAGATCTTAATACATCTTAAAGTGTTAACCAACAATAAAAATCGTATAACAGGTTTTGAGCAAACATGAGAACACTTATCAGATAACATAGTTTCACAACATAATACCACAAATGAACTAAAGAACAAACTGATCTATGATCCTATATTAAATCAACATGCTTTACATTCAATGATAGCATGCTTGAACCATCAAAGATCTTAGACTATTAGAAATTTAAATAAGAAAAAAATTGGACGATGACAAATTTAACACTGAAATACTGCAGTATATCACCGGTAAATATTCTAATCTAATTACAAATATTTATCAATTTAACTGGCACCAAAAATACCAAACACATGGAAAAAAGGACTATTGCATATTAATCCCAAACGTGATTCAAACAAATTACGACCTATCACAATATTACTAATAATAGGGAAAGTACTAGAAAAAATAATAACAATAGGCTTATACACTACCTACCAGCACAAGACATGATACACAAAACCAATTCGGATTCGCACTACAAAAAGTAGAAGCTATTTATAAAATAAAAGAAGCGATAGAAAAAGCATTAAACTCAGAATCGAATTGTCTTATGCTAAAGGTAGATAGATATATCTGGTGCATTTGATAATGTCTGGCCACCAATCATATTTCAACAACTTCGAAACTATTATTGTCCCAAAAGCATATTCTTGTTGATCTCCAACTTCTTTTAACATAGAACTGTTGAAGTTAGGACTGAAAATTACAACTGATCAAAACATCTCATTATCGGCACACCACAAAGATCATGTCTTTCAAAAACCTTGAGGAATATTTTAATAAAATCAATATTAGAGTTAAAAATCAATGTACAACCAAAATTAATAATCACAATGCACAAATATTTTTATATGCCGACGTCGTGATGTCTTAATATTTGTAACTACAAACAAGCAAGGACAAATCGGACATTAACCCTCATGGGAAAATGGGATGAACGCAAACTTACAATTAGACAACCCCAACTATACAATATTAAACAGGAAACCAAAACTGTTATATAAATTCAGTTAAATTTGTTATATAAATGTTAAATTGTTATTACCTCTTTGAAGTGCATATTACTTGCAATCTACAAATCATACTGTATGTTAATATTATCTCTTTTAGTAAAAGTTAATTGTTTTTTTTTTTTTGGAGTTCTTATTATGCATAATACACCAAATCAAAAACTATCCAAAATTAATAAATACAACTAAATTCTAAAACTCTCACACACGCGGACTTAATAAGGAGAAACGTATTTATGTATTTATACCGTAATCTAGTAATGTATTTATACACCATGACTTATTTAGGAGTAACGTTCGATAGGAAACTTAGCTAGAAGACCCATACTGGCACATTAGTAAACAGAACACTAAGGACAGTAAACGTACTAACGATTGATGCAAACCAGAGGTGGGTACTCAAAGCAGAAGTTCTTGGAATAATATACGAAGTTCTAATAATTCCAAAACTGTTCTATGCTATGCCCGCCTGAGAAACAGGAACGACAAAGCAAATAAACCTTAAGAAATGAGAAAGGATCTGAAGATTATTTGGAATAAAAATCAGCAGAGCCTTCCATATTTTTTCTTACGATGCTGCCAGCGTCCTAGCGGGAATAATACCGATAAAATACAAAATTAAAGAACTGACGACACTTTATAAGATTTAAAAACAAAACGTGGACTAAAAAGACATTGGGCAAACGTTGAACTGAAGTAACAGCAAAACAATGGATACATCCATCACTATACACTAAAATAACACAACACATTAAAAATGCAGAAAATTCTGACTTACTAACTATCGCTATATATACAGACGGAAGCAAACACGAACAAAAAACGTTGTGAGCTTTCACAGTTCAGCATAACTACACTTACTATGACGACAAATATAGACTGGGCCCACACTGCTCAAATAATCAAGCAGAAAAAATAGCAATAATTAAGGCCTCAGACTACATCCTAAGACAGACAGACCACTCCGACATATCTTATTATATTTACATTGGCAGCAAAATATTAATTGACTCAATAAAAAAATCGAAAATTCACTACTTACTGACCGAGCGAATTAGAAATAATCTAAATAATAATAATATCATTTAGGATCAATGGATAAAAACATAATAGTATCGGTACAAAGGGGTAAAGGTCGGAGCGGGGTCTCCGGCAATGAAAGAGCTGATACTTAATTGCCTTTGTGCATTACCTTTGTTCTTTGATAAAAAATCTATTAGAACAGGCATAATTCGAGATTGGGACAGATATTGTCAACTTTCGACTAAAGGACGACCCCTGCACAAATATATACCTCATATTACACGACAAAACTATAACAAAATAAAAATTACATATTAAAACTGCCACAATCTCTGACAGAACACGGATCATCTAAACACTACTTCAAAAGATTTCATTTGACAAACAGAGCTTCATGGAACTACGACGGAAAAATCCCCAAAACATTTAACCACATACTTTTTGACTGTAACTTGTACAAACATAAAAGATATGATTTAATAAAAATCTGTATGATGCAAGAAGAAACATGACCTCCTTTACCAGACAAAATCTTTAAAAAATGCAAAAAGGGGTTGATGTTCTTCATCTCTAAGATCGATCTTCAAGGGAATCATCCAAACCCAAATCATCAGGTGTAGTAGTAGGATTTTACAGCGAAGTGTGAAAAACGCAAAGAGCAATATTTAAGCTTTTATTTCATTACTGATTGAACTAACAAGTTATTTTTTTATTTATATATAATGTTTTTTTTTAACTGAATGATATCTTATTTTTTTTTCTAACTAATTATTTGGATCTACTAATTTATTTTAATTTATTCAAATTTTATCTCTCTTTCTGTAATGCTTAATTTTCTTTTATGTACGTATCTATAAAAAAAACCTATAAATAATTCTACATATATGTTCATAATATGTTATCTTATTTTCTATTCTTGTTTCCTTGCGTTTTTATTTTTATTTTATTTCTTTTATTTTTTATGTAATTTTTACACTTACTACGCATTAAAATAATTAAAAATGTAAACTGAACATCCTATACATACGTATATTATGCTTTTTCGAATGGAATATATATACTTGTAAATAAGCTTCTCTTGGAAAGGGTTACAATGCAAGAAAAAAAGAAAAAAAAATCATTAATATTGCACTACCTCTTTCGGATCAAATTACCTTGTTAAGGACATATATAGATCAATTAAATGACGTCGAGTGCTATATTAAATAAAACTAGAGAATGTGAATCTCCTACTTTTGAAACTAAAACATTTCGTAATAAAAATTATATATATTACCTATGCGTTATATTATTCCAATGATTTTATTTTACCCAATTTAAAAATTAAATATATACTTGTAATATCTTAAACAATAGATTATAATAAAAATTACTACTAGCTCTACCAAAGAAATTTAAAAAAATGAAGACCAGTTTTTAATATTTTTTAAATTCTCTTTTCATGCTTGGTTTTATAATTTGTATTTTTTTAAATATTGTTCAATAGAACAGAGATGAAATTATTATAAACTGAGAAATAAAATTGACTTTAAAAAGGCCAATATGTTTGTATCTACGTTACATTTTTCAGATCAGGAAAGAATTCAAACGAAAAAGGAGAGCGATAAAAATTGGACATTTCCTTAAAAAAGTCGCCAGAATCCAAAAACGTGAAATAAAACCGATGAAGGATATTGAGGTAAATATGAATTCTGTTTTTTATATTTAAACAAAAAATATTAAAATCTAAGTACAGTTATGGCGTTAAATAAAAAAATTCCGACATTTTTTTCGTTTATTAGATAATTGATATAGTATTAAGTGCTAATTTCAAGTAGTTAAAATAAAATTGTTTATTTATTTTTAAATATTTATTATTTTTTGTTTATTTGGAGGGTGGGGGTGGTGAGGGGGGATGGATATCATCGATTTGGTGATCATTCATTAAGTTTTCGAAGTTGCTAATGTCAAATTTACTACCGAAATTTTGTTCGGCCACGAGCATTTCTACTTAATTAGTTTTAAAAATTCTTCGGTATTGGTATCATTTTCTAGGTTTCCAAAGAAGCTATTTCCGAATTCACTATCAGGGTTCTGACCGAGCATGCGCATTTCGATTTTCCGTTGCTATTGGCGTTTTATATGATAAAGGGATCGTTTAATAGGTTTTCAAGGGTTCTAAACCCATTTATTTAAACGGATTTTGGATCGCGTATACGCATTTTGCATTCCCGTTACTGTTGGATTTTTCTATGACATAGTGATCGTTTTTTCGGTTTTTGAAAGTTCTGATTCGGTTTTTTTAATTGAATTTTTTATCGATCATGCGCATTTCGAATTACTATTACAGTTGGCATTTCTTTGGTACTGGTATCGTTTATTAGGTTTTCGAGGGTTCTGATTCGAAATGTTTTTTGGACGTTTGATTGCGCCGGCGCTATTCGTTTTACTGGAACTGTTGAAGCTTTCTTTGTTATAGTAATTCGAAATGCGCATGCTCGATAAAAAATTAAATTCAAAAAACGGAATCAGAACCTTCGAAAACCTAACAAACGATCCCTGTATTATAGAAAACTTCCTACAGTAACCGAAAAGCGAAATGTGCATGCGCCATCCTATATCCAATTCAAGAAATGGAATTAGAACCCTCTAAAACCTAAAAACGATCCCTATATCTTAGAAAACTACAACAGTAACGGGAATGCAAAATGCGTATACGCGATCCAAAACCCGTTTAGAAAAATGGAATCAGAACCCTATAAAACCTAATAAACGATCCCTTTATCACAGAAAACTTGAATAGCAATGGAAAATCGAAATGCGCATGCGCGATCGGAAATCCAATAGTGAATTCGGAAATAGCGCCCTTGAAAACCTGGTAAACGATACCTATACCGAAGAATTTTGAAAAATAATTAAGTAGAAATGCTCGTGGCCGAACAAAATTTCGGTTGTAAATTTGACATTAGCAACTTCGAAAACCTAATAAATGATCACCAAATCGATGATATCCACCCCCACCCACCAAATAAACAAAAAATAATAAATATTTAAAAATAAATAAATAACAATTATTTATTACAAATAATTATTTTTCAATAATAAAATAAATAATATTGAATTAATTCATGTCCGGTTGGGTTACAATTGAAATGAAAGTTACAATTGATATAGAAAGGGTTAAAATGGTTACATTTGAAATGGAAAAGATTACAATTGAAATGAAAAAGGTGACAATTGGCGTGGAATTGCAATATACAATTGACTTAGAATTTCCTTATGATCATCAACAACTTATAAACTGTTGGAAAGTTTACATTATTTATAGCTTCGTTTGGATTTGGATCTTTTTACAATTTCTTTTATAATTATTCCAATAATTACAAGGTTTACAATGATGCATAGTAAATAATAACAATGATAAATGTCTACAAACGACAGTATCTCTAATGCTGGTAGTATAATTATTTTCTAGTATAATTATTTATTTCTAATATAGTAGTATTTAATAATGAACTGTCATAAAATGGTTGTAAAATAGTATTAAAGTTATGAGTAGGTATAAATTTGGTCAAATTGTGGAAAACCATCCTCTTAGCTGATATTAATTTAGCCAACATTTAGTAGAAACATAGTGTTATTATAACAATCAGTTATTTTCCTAATGTTTACAGTAATATATTGTTTAATACGTTCTACATATCTTATATCATTTTGATTACTTAATACTAGTTTACATTTTTATAAGTTACCCTTATTTACAATAGATTAAATACATTTCGATTCTGTTCTATTGAGATTTATACAATAATAGTTATCATTAAACATACAATCTCCTTCATAGAGAGAGGCTCCGTAAACATCAGTTTTTAAACCTATTTCATGGATAGTCTTTTTAATGAATTTTGGTACTGAAATAATAAAGTATCTTTTATAAGAGTCATCATAGATTGGCAACTTTATAAAAGTGTGAATTATATTATGATGCGTTGAACAAAATATTTTACAATTAGTGCATACGATTTCTGTATTATTTTGTATTAATTTTATGTTCTATGGCAGATTCTTTATTACTTCAATCATTAAATGAGTATGAACAATACCAAGCTTACAAAATTCTAAGGATAAAGTTAAACCTTTAATTTTATTCAATAAATGCGAGATATGAATACAAGTCATAAGTTCTTTCATTTTGTTCTAAGGAATTGGAATTTTGCCTGTTAATAACGAAATTTTTACTAACCGTTTTTATTTCATTCTCATAATGTTCGATTAGACGTTTGTTAATATTTACAGAGGTTTCAATGTTATTTTCAACATTTCATGTTCAATTATTTTTCTTTACATTTGAGATGATTTTGTTATAATATTCCTTATCGTCTGCATTCATATTTCCGGTTATCTAGCTTATAATATTACCTCAATCATTTATTAATCCACATACGTGACGGTTTTTAATGTCTCTATGTTAAATTAATTGAAATTGTTCCCAAACTTCATTTGTTAAGTCGTTTATTAAATGATAAATTTTATGTGATTTAAAATCAGTTAAGCGATCTTCATTATTCGTTATTTCTAATTCTAATGAACTTAAATTATAAACATGATAAGTTTCAAAATGTTTATTAATAACGCTAATATTATTTTCAGAATAATGGAGAATTTCTGGTGAGTTAGTGAGATCCATTACCTTTATCGTCAGAATCTTCTGAATATGAAGTGTCAGAATTTTTAACAAGTATTGAATCTTCATCTGACACAAAATATTTCTTGTTTGTATATTTGTTAGGTCTCCTAACGTTAGCCACATATGTCGTTATTTGTTTAGTGCCTTGGGCTAAAACATTTACTCTTCTGAATTTGTCTTTACTTTTAATCTTCGATTGAGTGTTTTTGATAAATTCCTGGTCCGTTAATTCATGTGGATCTTCACGATTTTTATTTAATTTTTCTGTACGTTTTTTCTTTTTTTCGTCAATCTTTTTGTATGTTAATTCATGCAGAAGTTACAAATCTTTATGGTATTTTTGTTCATATAATTCTGTATTATTAATATCTTTTCTATTATTATTTTCTTTTATAAACCCAAAAGTGATTCGCGTCAAATGAACCCCGTTTAATAGTCCCAAAGAATTTGAATGGTTAGTGGAAGTATAATGTAAAGAAATATCATTATGATCACAAAATTGTTGAACTAAATTATTTTTCATTTCTGTACCTTGATCTAATGAGATCTGTGTTTGCATAGGAAAATAAGTTAAATAATTTTGCAAACAGTCACAAATATTAATTGTGTTATGTATTGCTATCACTTGTGCGAATAATCTTTTTGAAAACGTGTCGACAGCCGTAAATATCGTTATATTTTCATATTTCAAAATGTCAGTCATTAATTCTTAAAAAGGTTTTTCAGGAGTGGGAGGTTGTTGAAATTTAGTTTTGATAGGTTTTCTATCATACTTTGATTTCTCAGATGAGATGAGATCATCTGGGGAACAAAACCCGCCTTAGTAAACGACTTCCCGATTGTGCAAGAGTATCTGGTTCTGGAATATCATAAGTCTAAAACGCTTACATAGTGCGATTAGACAAAATATTAGAGCTAACAAAGATAAATACTTAGAGCGAATCTAGACCGAGATGACGTTAGTGTTATCGATTCCCCGGGTCTGTAGTAATCAAAACAAAAGTACTGGCTAACAAAACAGGAAAGCGATTTGACTTGGGTATAATAAAAGATCGAACACTTATATAAAAATGGAACTAAGAAGAAAATTCACCCAAAAAATATTAAATTTCCTAAAAAATTGAATACAAATAAAAAATTAACTAGAACAGAATCGGCTAAGTTACAATCAGAATTTGATAAAATCATGAAAAACTTAGAACGTGAAAGATGCTTGTCTATTGTTCCAGATGCCGTTTAACATAATTCTGCTCATTTCACTCCTGCAAACATTTACGCTTTGCTATAGACTGCAAGAGACTCTCCGGAAGACCAGAAATAATGACTCTCCGAGTAAACAAGACCTATTATATAAGTGAATATTATTCTTTCTTAGATTATAGAAATTTAATATTGCTTGATCAGAAAATTAGGTGCTTAGAAACTAGTATTAGAGGTTTAAAAAATGATTCAGATTATATAATATTACATTCAGTCTTGTTACAACCTTATGAACAATTACTCCTAAATATAAATTATTTAAATAAACCAAAATGATCAAAAAAGGGAAAAATTGATGCCATCGGCTCTGGGCTCCGTTGGTTGGAGGGTACAATGGACTCTAAGGACAGAAGTAGGTACGACTCCATAATACAAAAGGTCCAACAAAATTACAGGGAAACTCAGGGTTAACTCTTTCCCACTACAAAAAACAAATTTCAAAATTCTCACACTTTGTTAATGAATCTAATATACCCATAGTTTATAATGAAATTGTACACTTCTCTTTTCTTTCTGAGCATGAGCCTCATAAAATTATACCAACTAATTTTAGTTTAGAAGATGTAAAACAGATAAAATTCGATAATATTACATTTGAAATGTTAGAGGATTATACCCTAGATTATACTGAAGTTTTACTGAATATAGCTACTGGCATTGTATTTTATTTATTAGGAAATCATTTGTATAAGCATTTTAATAATATAAGAAAATATTGTAAAAATAGGAGTAGGGTTCCAGTTCCCATCCCTATGCAACTTTTTACAACCCCTACATCTGTGTATCCTGAAGAATTTGATGGAAGAGCTATAGCCTGCCAAAATGCCTATATTTCAAATAAACTTAATACTTAAAAACGGCTCAAGGGTCTTCGCCGCTTAAAAGGCCGGAGGAGTTAACAAATAAGGTTCCTGACCCAGGAAGCTATATTTATGAAACAGGTTTATAGCCCCAGGAAGCTATGGCATTGCTTCTTGGCCAATGTGTACTAACTCAGCTTGTTTATGATCAGTTTGAAGTAAGAACTTAATTCCATATAAATAGGATTTAAGGTGTTGTGTTGACCGTACGACTGCTAATAATTCTTTTTCAATAGTGCTATAATTATTTTCAGCGTTTTGTAGTACTCGTGAAGCGAATGCTACAGGATGTTCAATATCATTATCGTTTTTTATGGGATAATACTGCTTCGATTGCTTTATTACTAGCGTCTGTCTGTTTTTAAGACGAATGACTTATTCCAATCTGGATATTTTAGAATTGGTGCATTTGCCATTGAATCTATTAAAGTATTACAAGCCTTCTTTATCTCTTCTGTTTAATAAATTTTAGTTTGTAACCATTCTGAAATAGATTTAGTTATTTTCGCATATCCGATAATGAATTTCCTATAGTATCCTGTCATATCTAGGATCTGTCTTGTCGACTTTTCGTCATGAGGTACCGGAAAGTTAACTATAGTTTCTATCTTTTTCAGATCTGTTTTTAAACCTTTTTCTGTTTCAATATATCCGAGGAATTTTAGTTCTTTTAAGAAGAATTAATTTTATCTAACTGAATCGACAACTGATGCTCTTTTAATGCTTTGAAAACTTTTTCTAAATCTCTCAAATGTTCTTCTTCATTTCTTGAATAAATAATAATATCATCTACATAAACCAATCCATTAGGAATGTTGAGATCATCATTGTCATAGCTCTCTGAAACGTAGCCGGTGCGTTACTTAATCCGAAGGGCATTCGAACAAATTCATAACGTCCGTTTTCAGTAGAGAAAGCTGTTTTTGGTATGGATTCTTCATCCGTCTCGATTTGATGGAATCCCGAAGTTAGGTCTATAGTTGAAAATATTTTAGCTGATCTTAATCGATTCAGAAAATCTTCAATATCGGCTAATAGGAATTTATCTTTTATTGTGGCCTAATTCAGTTTTCTGTAATCAATAACAATACGGACTTTCTTTATGCCCGACGCATCCATTTTCTTACGAACAATTCATAAAAGAGATATAACTCTCCTTACTCGGTAACTTATCGATGACCTAACACGATACTAACAGTGACTTATTCGGTCAAATTATTCCGTTTTTCAATAATTTATCAACTTTCCCGTTGATTTGTTGTTTAAATTGTTCCGGATATCTATAATTTCGCGTGTGAATTGTATTTTCATTTGTAGTTATTATTTAAGTGTCTGTAATTTTGACGACTTTAATTGTTCTATTTCGGTTTTTAATTCTTCGCCGTTTTCACTTATTATTTTTGTTATTTCCGGATTTGTTTGTTCATGTCTAATCATATTTTTAATTTCATTTGTATCTTCAATATAGAAAATATCACTTTCTAATTGGTATTTTTTTTATCCATTATTTTCATTTCCATTTTTTCTAAATCTATTTTTGTTTTTAAATTTTTCATTGTTTGATACCGGAGTAAAATATCGAGTATCGAGAGAAAGAGAAAAACTAAGAATTTTACTTCTTGATTAATTCCAATCGAACTTTGCAGGTCGAGGTTTACACTTTGCGTTCCTTCTGCATGTCCTGTTGGGACTTTTAACGTGAAGTATTCTGTAGTTACTTTAGCATTTTTCGGAATAACTTGAGAACAAATATAATTTTTTGTTGCTCCGGTGTCAATTAGCCATTTATTGTTTCTCTTATCCATGAGCTGAGGTGAATCGCCCAGACAATGCAATTCATCAATTTCTGATTCTATTATATCCGATCCGGTGACTTTCCGTTGTTCGGATCTTGATCTAAAAAAATCTCTTTTTAAATTTCCAATTATTTTACCTTTCGATTAATCTTCTAATTTGTTCATCTTTATCGTCTTCTGTGTATTGAACAGAATTCGAAACTCTTTTCATTGAAACCGTATTTGAAACATTTTGTTGTGGCGGATCTACGATTTGTTGTTGGCTATTTCTGCAATTTTTCGATGGAAGTTTATTAAAGAATCTATGATGAGCTTACGAATCCCACTGCTGATTAAGAATAGATTTTTGATAATTTTGTTGAAAATTTTGATGATTATTATTATAATATGGATGCTGTTGTTAATGATGGTTTTGAAAATTTGGTTTTTGATCATAAGGCGGTCTATAAAATTGTTTATTTCATTGTAAAAATTGTTCATCTTTATTGTTATAATTCGGATCGAAATTTTTACACTTATAGTTTGATGAGGTGGTTGGTGTAGATTTTTTTGACTACATACAACAGGTGAACAATATGTGCAGCGTTTTTTCTTAAAATTTCATCAATATCTTCGATCGTATCAAATTTAATGTGGTAAATGAAATCTGTAAGCGAAGGATATAAATTAAGAAGACATGATGCGAGATTTGTTTTTCGTACTGAGACATTTCTGACTGCTTATCTTGTATTTCTGCGTCAGCATACACACGAGCGTACAAATCACATCTATTCTTTCTTTTCTTTCCAAGTAATCATGTGGATTTTCGTTATGGTAAGACCTAATATTAAGAATTTCTTAAATTAATTATTCCCTAGTACGAGTATCTTGATATTTACGTTTTAAAAATGACAACATTTCTGTTACACTTAAAAATTCTTTATCCTGCGTTGCAATGTTTGCTCCTTTACCTTTACGTTTTGTTAATGATGTTAATAATAATTTAGAATGATCGATGCTTTTATACTGATTGTCATCTTTACAATACAAGTCATACACAAATTTAGTATTTGTAATGAAATCTACTAATAGTAAAGGATCACCATCATATCATGAAATTAATTTAAAATCTTGATCTTTTATTTCCATTGCCATCTCCGAATCAACTACATTAGTTTCTACTAACAATTGATCAATATTCTCTTGATTTAATGTTTATATTATTGTCTTAATTAGTTCAATCCATCTTGTAAATTAGGCATTAAATGAAAAGAAACCTATAATTGCCATGAAGTATGTCGTCTTCAGTGAACAAATCCTCTTCCTTGTTGCTATGAAGTCCCAACACATTATTTGAAACTTGGGTGTTAAGATTAAAAATCTCTGTAGTCGTGGAGAATGCTTGCTATACTTGTATACGCAGTTACAATCTTCTTCAAGTCGAAGAGACGTAGTTATGCTGATTTATACCGGAATTACACTCGACTCAATGCTCTGAAAAGTTACTATGAATACCTTCAAAATTCTACTTAAGTCCCTATTTGAGCGCCAGTTAAATAACTTCAATGTACACAAGAGTTTAAAAAAAAAAGATTTATTATGAATGACACACAATATATCGAATCTAACATATTCACTACCAAATGAGCTACAACTGACTAAGACTGAACGAGATAGGTTCTAATTGTATCATAAGGTTTATAAAAGGAGACAGTAAAGAAATGACTCATAGTTCTGAGAAGAACTCTGCGGTACCTATAGCTATATATATATGTGTGTGTGTGTATATATATATATATATATACATATAATATA